>CM028347.1:35332308-35932308 GCA_016618105.1 Dendrobium huoshanense
ATTCAGGAAGAAAGTCCTAATCGACCTCCCCAATACCAGCAGTACAGCAGACCTCAGGGCGATCAGCAGACTAGACCCCGACCCTATCTGACTCAAGAACAACAAAAAGAGAAATTTGATTTCTTTATGAACAAAGTCTATCCTTTTAAGCGAGAAGCAATTAGGAAAATGTTCAAGAGTTTAGTCAAGAAGTCAGGATTCAAACTACCTGAGCTCATGAGACCGAACGAAGCTGCTAAGGCAGGCCAACCAAACTTCTGTCCGTATCACCGAATGTCAGGTCATGAGTTAGAAGATTGCATTACCTTCAAAGAATGGCTGGACAGAAATCATAAAGATATACAGTTGTGATTCCCAAGGAATACTTAGTAGATCCGAGCCAGGGATCAGCTAAGTGTATATTTGGTGAGCCTTCTGCACCTCCTTCCACTTTGAAATCTGATAACGAATGGGATATGGTTCTATCTCATTCTTCTAAAAAGACTCCTAATAAACTATATCATTCTTCTTTCCAGGAACCTCCAAGAATTCAGAATCCCATCCAGGTTGATTCGATAGCTCGAAAGCAGGAGAAGAATAAGGCTCCAATCATAGAGCCTAAAGAAATACAAGCTGATCAAGCTCCACTAGTCCTGGAGAAGGAGCATAAGAAAAAGGCAGAGTTATGTTTTGATAAGTTAGTTGTTTCTGAAAATGGTGAGCATGTGTCGCTCAAACCATTAACTCTGTATGACTTTTATTTTGTCCCTCCTGGGACTAAGAAAACAATGAAAAAAGATTCCGCGTATATCATGATTGTTTCTGCTGATGAATACTCCGATCATAACTTAAACAATAATGAAAACAATTCCCAAGACTTAAATACCAATGAAATAGATGAACAATTTCAATACTATTATGATAGTGACTCCCCTATTCTCGATGTCGAGGGTTATCCTATTAATATAGAATTGGAACTATTAGATTCAGATACACCACCAGAAGAAGTTCAGACAACAATCAACGATCAACAGATAAAGACAACTGAAAATGCTTTATCCGAAGAAGTAGTGCAAGTCAATCTTCGTAGTGGTAAAGTTTTACCTCCACGACTTGCATCTACTGAGAAGGAGAAGTAAGTTACAGATAATCCTGAAATTTCTAATCAACCACAACCAGTGCAAGGGCCAGATTTACAGAATACCGAGATTTCAAAGGTCGACTACAACGTTTTAGCGCATCTTAGGAAACTGCCGGCGAAATTGAGTATATACGATGCTCTGGTTCTTTCCAAAGAGATGAGAGAAGCTTTAATTAAAGCTTTACTCGATCCAGAGATCTATATGGCTCAAATAGCTTCAATGCAGTCTGACAAAGAGGTGTTATACTTCAAAGAGGTTCCTGGTGTTATGTTTTCAGATGAAGATCTATTATTAGGGACAGCGGATCACAATCGTCCGTTGTATATATCCGTTAATATTGACAACTTCAAGGTAGCTCGTGTGCTTGTCGATCCAGGTGCATCAGTCAACATCATGACGCTCAAAACTCTTACATACGGGTTGATACTCATAAGCTCAGTTTCGATAGAATGATGCTACGGGGATTCAACGAGAAGGAAGAGAGAGCCCTAGGTTCAATAACCCTACTGTTATATTTAGAAACTTTCAAAACCGAAGCCAAATTCCATATAATAGATTCCGAAACTTCTTTTAACGCTCTCCTAGGTAGACCCTGGCTCCATGAATATAGAATGGTGCCTTCCTCCTTACATCAATGTATCAAATTCTCCCGAGATGGAGTAGAGCACTGTATCAAAGGAGACTTGCAACCGTTCTCAATTCACGAAGTTGGTATATACGGAGATGCTTCATACTATCTGCCTAAGAAGCAGACAGTGTTCTCTAAAAATCTCAAATTGGCTGAAGTAGAAATACAAGAAGTGAAAGAAAGAAAAGAAAAAGAGAAAGAGAAAGAAAAAGAAAAGGAAAAGGAAAATGAAAAAAAAGAAGAAAGCATCCCGACCTCGAACATGATGTTTGTTGGGCACCTGCTCCTCCCTTACAAAGAGGTGGTAGAATGTCACAATGGTCTAGAGGGAGAGGTCGAGGATGACAAAATAGAGGAATTTATGAAAATACGATGTAAAATGTACAAATAGGAGAACCTGCAATACATATTGATTTGGAATCCAATTCAGAGGACGAATCATATATGCTTGAGAAAGACCCACAGGTTGTAGAATATAGGAAATTTCTAAATCAGCCAAAATTTGAGATTTCTATGGAATCTGATAGTGACGAGGACAGGGTCCAAGTCACTGGGGAAGATAATTCAGACTTATCTACTATGGAGAGATTAAAGAAATATGTGGAAAATATTACCCTAACTCTTTTGTCCCAAAGCGATGTAAAGAGGTTGGAAGTGAAAGCTTCTCTTCCTCTAAACCCCGAAACCAAAGCCAATAATTTTATACCTTCTACCAGCAAACCCCCAGAGACTGATGTAACCCTTGATGATCCTTTTATGGATGAGATAATAGAGCTACCTTTTGATTGGTATTCGAACTTTGCAAATAGATTTGCTAAACAAGGTTTAACACCGTTGAAATGGACTAGAGGCAAAGCCCAACAATTTGAATATTTGTGGAATAGAAAATACCATAAACAACTTTCAAAACATGGTATTGGTTTTGCTACTCTATGTTCGTTCGACGATGATGAATACTGTTTAGTAATTTCTAATAATTTCGAATCTGATAGTCTCTTTTCAGCGAACATTAAATCTTTTAACGAACTCTGCTTAGAAACTTCAGATGATCTCGATGATTTTCAAGTTCGAGATGCACCTCCAGAACTCGAATAAGAAATCAGATCTACAATTGATGATCTTAGAGAAGTAAATCTGGGTACTGAAGAAGACCCTCGTCCGACTTTCATCAGTTCTCTATTGAATGAGGATGAGGCAAATGATATGATCCAACTTTTATCTAAATTCAAAGATTGTTTTGCTTGGAGCTACGAGGAGATGCCCAGATTATCCCCAGATGTAGCAGTGCACAAGTTAGCAATTCAACCAGAAGTATTTCTAGTAAAACAAGCGCCCTGACGAATGCGACTCGACATCGAGCAGCAGGTCGTCATTGAAGTGAAGAAATTAATCGATGCAGGCTTTATTAGGGAGGAGAAATATCCGACCTGGTTAGCTAGCATCGTGCCAGTCAACAAGAAGAATGGTCAAATACGTGTTTTTATCGATTTCAGAGATCTGAATAAAGCATGTCCTAAAGATGAGTTTCCACTCCCTATACCGGAACTCATTGTAGATACCGCTTCCTCTCACGCGATATTCTCTTTTATGGATGGCTCATCCGGATATAATCAAATTAGGATGGATCCTGAAGATGAGAAGTATACTACATTTCGAACATCGATAGGAGTTTACTGTTACAAAGTCATGCCTTTCAGTCTAAAGAATGCGGGAGCGACTTATCAAAGGGCAATGATGAGGATTTTTGACGAACTTATCCATAATCAAGTGGAATGTTATGTCGATGATCTAGTCGTTAAGAGTGTTGAAAGGAATGATCATTTATATGATTTAAGGATCGTATTTCAAAGAATACGAGAATATGATCTGAAAATTAATCCTTTGAAATGTGCTTTCAGCGTCACTTCAGGGAAATTCTTGGGTTTTGTGGTTCGACACCGTGGAATCGAGATTGATCCGACTAAGATTAAAGAGATATTAGAAATGCCACATCCTAAGACACTCACCCAACTAAGATCTTTTCAAGGCCGATTAGCATACCTTAGGAGATTTATATCAAATCTTTCGGGCAGATGCCAGCCATTCGCAGCATTATGCAAGAAAGATGCTCCGTTTAGATGGGGTCAGAATTGCCAGAAGGCCTTCGACAGCATCAAACAGTATTTTATGAATCCTCTAGTGCTTGCAGCTCCTATACCAGGGAAAACTCTGATTTTGTATACAACAGCTCTAAGTGAATCTCTTGGCGCCTTATTAGCCCAATCTAATGATGAAGTAAAAGAGAATGCACTATATTATCTGAGTAGACATTTACTTCCCACCGAAGTAAATTATCCTCTGATCGAGAAACATTGTCTGGCTTTAATCTTCGCCGCTCAGAAGTTAAGGCACTATATGCTTTCTCACAAAGTAAATCTCATATCCAGAATAAATCCTTTGCAGTATTTGATGACTCGGCCAACATTATAAGGGAGATTAGCCTGTTTGTCAATGATATTATCACAGTTTGATATCATATTTACTCCTTTACGAGCAGTCAAAGGACAAGCAGTATAATATTTCTTAGCAGCCCATCCTATTGAGGATGATTGCCCGATAAACGATGAACTACCAGATGAACAAATCATGGAACTCGAGATAAATGAGAAGTTCACCTGGGATTTCTATTTTGATGGTGCTGCTTCTATTTAGCAAGGAGAATCAGATGAAATTTTGCCCGGTCAGGCAGGAATCAATATTGTATTTGTTACACCTGACAGAGGTACCAAGTATTACTCCTATCACCTATCAGAACCACGTACCAATAACGAAGCTGAATACAAAGCATTAATAACTGGCTTAGAATTTACTATCTTGAATGGGATTGAAGAAATCAAGATCTTCGGAGATTCACAGCTTGTTGTCAACCAAATAGCATGAATATTTAAAGTATTAAAAGATACTTTGATTCCTTACCATCAGTGCAATGCATCTTTTGGAAAAGATCCCAAATGTCACATTATATCGAATTTCCCGATGAAAGAATTCTACAGCGGACGCTCTTGCTAAACTAGCTAAAGCACTTGCATGCCCTGAAGAAGATTCAATCCCGGTGGAAGTTCAAGGCCGACAAGTCCTTTCTCCTATAGAACTCGAACACATAAACAAAGAATCTTCGACTGAGGTGAAAACTGTTTTGGCAGTAAACGACGAAGGTTTAGATTGGAGAAAACCGTTCATCGAATACTTGCAAGAAAACAAGCTCCCTCAAGAGAAATCAGCAGCAGATCAGATCAAGAGAAGATCACTATCCTACAGTTTGATTAATAATACCCTTTATAAAAGATCATTCGATCAGATGTGGTTGCGATGTTTGAATAAATCAGAAGCACAGAAGATCATAAAATAAGTGCATGCTGGTTTATGTAGTGCACATCAATCCGGTCCAAAAATGAAAATGAAAATCAAACGAATAGGATACTATTGGCCATCAATGATAGATGATTGTATGAAAATTGCACGTCACTGTCATCAATGCCAGGTACACGGTATAGTTCTACACCAACCACCCAATGTTCTACATCCACCTATTGCCTCCTGGCCCTTCGAAAGCTGGGGTACAGACATTATTGGTCCGATAGATCCTCCGTCGTCCAGAGGTCATAGATTCATTCTAGCAGCTACAGATTATTTCTCCAAATGGGCAGAAGCTGTTCCTTTGAGAGAGGTCAAAGCTCAACAAGTTTTAAAATTTTTCAAAGAGAATGTCGTGTACCGATTCGGTGTCCCACGTCGGATCATCTCGGATAACGGTCCTTCATTTAGGAGTACTAAAATTAACAGCTTTGCCAGACGACATAACATCGATTGGAGATATTCCACCATATATTACCCTAGGGCGAATGGATTGGCGGAGGCCTTCAATAAGACTTTGATTCAGATCTTAAAAAAGACTCTAGATGACAATAAGCGTCAATGGCATGAGAAGTTGGTAGAAGCCTTATGGGCTTATCGTATCACATATAGAACTCCAACTCAATCTACACCATTTGCTTTAGTCTTTGGTTTAGAAGCAGTCATTTCTTTAGAAGTTCAACTGCCCTCACTCAGAGTTGCAGTAAACTACGAGATTACTACAGAACAGAATGCAAAGCTCAGACTAGAAGAACTCGAAGGTTTAGAAGAGAAGCGTTTGCAGGCTCAACAGAACCTCGAGTTATATAAGGCTAAGATGATACAGGCCCATGATAAATTGGTTCGACCGAGAACTTTTCAAGTAGGAGACTTGGTACTAGTTCTTCGAAGACCTATCTTATCTCATCGAAAGATAGGAGGCAAGTTCGAGCCAACATGGGAAGGCCCCTTCGTAGTGGAGAAAGCTTATCAAGGAGGATCTTATCAGCTTATAGACTGTAAAGGCAATCATCCTATGTTGCCTATTAATGGATGATATCTCAATAGATATTATGATAGCTGATGTATTTAGTAAATTTTGCAAGGAAATAAATATTGAGATCTGAAATTGCCAGTGCTAATATTATTATCTGAACGAGATAATTCAAATTTTAAGTATAACTAGAGTCATTCAACTCTGATGCCTGCTTTCTGGAATCGATCTCCCATCCTGATTCTGTCTTTTTCTGGAAATCAATCTTCCAGTTAAAGTTCAGAATCAAACCTTTCCGATAATCGATCTATCGGTTGGGTCCTGATGCCTGCTTTCGGGAATCGATCTCCCATCCCAATTCTGTCTTTTTCTGAAAATCGATCTTCCAGTTAAAGTTCAGAATCAAACCTTTTCGATAATCAATCTATCAGTTGGGTCCTGATGCCTGCTTTCGGGAATCGATCTCCCATCCCGATTCTATCTTTTTATGGAAATCGATCTTCTAGTTAAAGTTCAGAATCAAACCTTTCCGATAATTGATCTATCGGTTGGGTCCTGATGCCTACTTTCAGGAATCGGTATCCCATCCCGATTTTGTCTTTTTCTAGAAATCGATCTTCCAGTTAAAGTTCAGAATCAAACCTTTCCGATAATCGATCTATCGGTTGGGTCCTGATGCCTGCTTTCAGGAATCGATCTCCCATCCCGATTCTGTCTTTTTCTGGAAATCGATCTTCCAATTAAAGTTCAGAATCAAACCTTTCCGATAATCGATCTATTGGTTGGGTCTTAATGCCTGCTTTCGGGAATCGATCTCCCATCCCGATTCTGTCTTTTTTTTGGAAATTGATCTTCCAGTTAAAGTTCAGAATCAAACCTTTCCGATAATCGATCTATCGGTTGGGTCCTGATGCCTGCTTTCAGGAATCGATCTCCCATCCCGATTCTATCTTTTTCTGGAAATCGATCTTCCAGTTAAAGTTAAGAATCAAACCTTTCCAATAATCGATCTATCGGTTGGGTCCTGATGTCTGCTTTCGGGAATCGATCTCACATCCCGATTCTATCTTTTTCTGGAAATCGATCTTCCAGTTAATAATCGATCTATCATTTCGGTCTTGATGCCTGCTTATCCGAGAATCAAGTTCCCATTTAAAATTTAATTTCATCCCTTTGAGAATCGATCTCTCAAGTGGGTCCAGTTATCTATTTGATAAAAATCAATCCATCAGTCAAATCTCCAATTTCTAAATTTCATTGATTCACTTCGGTCAACGCCAACATATGTGATTCATTCTTTAAATTCATCACACATGTTGGGGGTCCAATTGTTGATCTCATTTTTGTATGAGGTCTTCAATAAGATCCTGACCCCAATCCAGACTCAAGTCAATACAAACCCAATCAATTCTAGACCCAGATCTCAGGTCCTAAGGCTTGGTCCTAAAGGCCTTTTCCAGTAAATCTTTGAATAATTCAAAACCCAATGAAATGGACTCTGATTTAGGTTCTGCCAGTTTCATACTGATGGGGCATGTCTCTAATATCAACCCTCTAAATTTGAGACCATTCTGAGCTCTCTAACCCCAATTACTAAATCAAAACCCAAAGGCTATAAAACCTTAAAATATTTACAGCCTAAGCCACTGGACCTGCCCTTCACTAAACCCTGACCTTGGAGACCTCCCCAGAGTCTCTAATCACTTTCAGACCATCAATCCCGACTCACTGAACATTAAACTGCCTCTTGGTGGATTCATTTTGACCCCTATTTAGCCAGGGGTCAAAATGACCAAAATACCCCTAAGGGGGCTCAAATAGTGATTTCAAACCAATTGAGCTCCAAATTGAATGCAACCACTTCCAGCAAGTTCTAAATGACAAACCAAACCTGTTCAACCCATTCCCAGCCCCTGGGTCAACCTAGTTGACCAAGTCAATAGAGTTGACCCAAGAAGGCCCTTAAGGGTTCAAATGGTGATTTTGACCAAATTGATCTCTCCAGACCCTGGGACCACATTCAATAAACTCAAAATGATGTTCTGAATTTGTTCAATCCATTTCCAGACCCTGAACTCAACTGGTTGACCAAGTCAACCAGTTTTGGCCTACAAGCCCATTAAGGGCCCATCAAGCCCTTTTGGCTTTAACAGCCTTTTAAAATTCCAAAATCACTTTCATCAAACTCCAAATGACTGATCAAACATGTCCATTCTAGACCTATACCCTGGGTCAACCTGGTTGACCCAGTCAACCCAATTGACCTAAGGATCATTTAAACCCTTAACAAGTCACTTTGACCTATTAGGGTTATCTAGCCAATTCAACCCATTCAGACCCTCAAACCAGTACCAAGACTTGAGTCAAGCACATTCAATTCGTTTGGAATCAAACCATGTGGATTTTGACTTAGTCAACTCAATGGAATCCATTTGAAATGCCTTAGACCTTTAGGCTTCATCCCAAACTTCTATCTACCATAGCCCTTATAAGCTATTCTAATTCGTCCCAACCAGCCAATCAACTTACCTAGACCCCACCTCATTTACTTTGACTTTTGTTGACTGGTCAAAGTAGTCAACAAAATCCTAATCAAGCCCATGTGGTCAATCCGACCCACAAAACCCAATTGAACTCAAATCAGACCTGTCCAGCCCTTAGGATACACCCTACAATTTGATCTTGATGCCAACCCAGCAGCCATTGACCTTTGTTGATCAGTCAAATGGTCAATGGAGGCTATATGAGCTCTAGTGGTCAACCCGACCTATCAAGCTTGATCCAACCCAATCCAGGCCAACCCAATTCCCTTACTCAACCCTAGAGACCTCCCTGGACTCAACCCAAACAAGCACAACTCCTAGCGCGCTCCCTAGCCCAACTAAGAGTTCAAATGAGCTCATTTGGTCAACCTGACCAAACAACTCACCCAAACTCATATCAGGCCTTTCCAGCCCATGGGATCCATTCCAGAAAGTTCTTTGGGCTTAACCAAACCCAACCCAGTAGCCAAATCAGCCCAGCCAGCTCGGATGGTCCCCTCTCATGTAAAGACAAACTAGGAAGTGGCCAGCTCATCCTGCCCAGTACAACCACTCTCTTGGCCTTCTAACGGCCAGAGACACATGTCCTCCATCCCAACATCCTCCCTGAGCGATCCCAACCATTCTTTTGGCTCCAACACCTGGAATAGGGTAAGGAGACGGGATTGATACATTCCAAGTTATCCTGCATTCGAGTCACTCCCCAGACGTTCTGAGTTTTTGTTTTGACTTTCCAGAGGTCCCTCTCCATTCTCCAAGTGATTTCCTAACATTTTCAGCTACCGCCGGCGACATCCATTGCTGACCGAGAGCCAACTTCGTCCAAGCTTCCCCAACTCTTATTCCGGTGATCGTCCGTGCTCGAAACCTGAAAGAGATCAATATGTGGACAGCCTATAAATTCAACCGTGAAAGAATCAACCCAATCGATCCATTCTACAGTGATAAATCTTAAACCCTAGGCGTTTCATAGGTTCTTAAATAACTCACCTAATATTGCATCAATGGCTTAGAAAAAGATCCCCCACTCCTCTTCAGGTCCTAATGTACCTCTGTCTAAAATTTTAAAATGTTTGGTTTAGTATTTTGTGAAAACGAAATAAAAAATGGAGCTAGGGTTTTCGGATGGCTGGAGGAGGAAGACGGGTCCGCAGCTGTTGGATATGTCCCCTTTTGATCAACGACTGTGATCGTATCTAGATTGAATCCCGGTTAAATCCTATGAAACCACGGGTATCCAGAGCTCCGTCCGATTAGATCCGCACCGTTCATCCAAACCGGGGGATTCAGATCCGCCGCTGGATCATTTCAGATCGAACCCGTTAGAGCGGCTCGGATCTCTACCGTCGGATCTCCTTTGTGATCGATTCGACGGCTAGGGTTAATGCCGCGCTGGATAAGTGGTGGGTCCCCCTTGATCGCCGCCATCCATGTGGCCACGCCCGTGCGCACCGCACCGCGTTTCCCAGCGCCGCCGCCGTTTGACTGAATTTAAAATATTTAAAATAAATAAAAAAAAATTCCCAGAACTTCAAAATTTCATCAAAATTTCATTTCTGATCCAATTTTGGAGTTCTTGGTCTTGTTTTGTTCATATTTTTAAGTAGTTTATTATAAAAATGATATAAAATTATTTTGAGTAATATATTTTTAAAAATTTCAATAATACTGAAATATCTATTTTATTTTTAAATACAAATATACAAATTATCTTGAGATAAAATTTTGCAGAGATGTAGGGTTTAGGGTAGACTTCCAGTAATTTTCCTAAGCCTATTTGATGCAATCTCAACTGGTTTATGAATTTACAAAAATATAAGTCAAAATTGGATTTAGATTATTGGGAATTTATAAATTATTCAAACTAAATCTATTAAGCATGTTAGAGTTCTACGGGATAAGTGTGAAGTCATCTTTCCACTGAAAATAGGTTTAGATTCATGATCATATAAAGTTCAATTAAATTTTATTTCCAAGAGCATATTATTCTAACTTGAAAAGCTAACAAATCTTATATGATCATGCTATGGAATTGAGTTAGCTTTGATTAAAGATATATTTACATATATCTCTAATAAACTTAACTTAATTTCATTAATTATTCCTTTACAATTAATTATTTAAGCTCATAGGTTAGCATATAACCTGTGATTAAAGTAATTCATTGTAAAACTCCATCCATAGGACATTAGGATGCACCTTCTTTGTTCATGGTTTGTTGTGCTTGTAACTAGTGTCCAAAAGGGTTAGAAACATTGATTTGATATCCTACAACTTAGTGGCACGTAGGAACAACAATTAAGGACTTGGTCTTAGTCAATTTAGAAAGATTTAGGAAGAACTACACACATCCCTTTCGGGATGAAGCTTAAATTTAGAAAACTAGTGTCATATATTCAATAATCAAATACACTTTGATTTGACATTAATTAATCCTATAACAACTAGTAGATTTAGGATGATCCTTCAATAAGGATCTTTTTTCTTTTATTTTAATAAACTCCTAATAAATCAAAATAAAATCCCTAAACATACTAATCAATCCTAATCAACTCTAATCAACCCTAAAACAAACTCACAACCTTCCAAAATTAAAACCAAAGCTTAAATTCCACTAAATTCAATTAATCCTTAATTAAATATTGAACCATCTAGAAAATGTAATAAATCATTTTTAACTCTAAAAATTATAAATAATATCTCTAATTAATCAGAATTAAATCCTTAACCAATAAAAATAAAACCAAAGTGATTTGACAGCAAATTAAAACTTAATTTAATTTTAAGTAAAATCCAACATTTAATTGATTTAATTAATTAATAATAATTAAAAATCTCAATAAATTTCCAAACACTTGGAAATCCCTATTTAGGTCATCCCTGACCTTTGGAGCTGATTTCAAGAGATTTGGAATCCATTTGGAGCAAAATCATAAAAAGGGCCTTAATTAAACAATTTCCAAAAATTCATTAAATAACCTAAACTTTGAAAATCTATAATGAATTCAAGAAAAATCCAAATTGACCAAACTAAGTTGCATTCAACTCATAATAAGGCCTAATATTTATTAAAAATATAAAAATTCCAGAAAACGTTTAAATTTAAAAAGTCAACAAATTGGTTAACCGTTTGTTAAAACTAGTTTAAAACTTCAAACCTTCGTAACTAAATCCAGAAAAATCCAATTTCAGCAAACTTACCTTCTAATTGATCGTTTTAAGGTCTAATATTTTAATAAAATGTTAACATTACAGAAAACACCTTTTAATAAAAATCCAACTTTTGACCCTTTATTTAATTGACTAAAATAATCCAAAAATTCCTAAAAATCTAAGAATTGTTCTAAAACTCTAAAAATGAGCAACCAACTTCTAAAATCAGTAACTTAACACATTTCTAATAAAATTCATTAACTCCTAATTCTTAACTAACTTAAGCTACTTAACTATACCGGGTACCACTGGGTAACCCAGGCCTACGAGGCTATTAGTTTAGCCCCAAGGAAGGTGAAATAAACTTCACGGTCTCAGTGTGAAACAAAGGTGGTATCCAACCAATCATTAAAAATCAAATCTCTACATCAATTTCAAATCCTTAATAATTTAATAAACCTTTAATTCTTAATAATTTCTTAATTCTATTAATTAAAATTTATTAATTATTCAATTAAATTACACATTCCTTTAATTTGAATTAATTAGATAATTTGATTGATTAAGATTTATCTTAATCAATCAAATTTGATAATTGATTTAGATTAAATGAATTCGGGTCTTCTATACCTAAAGTTTGATTCCTTTTGGAGAACTTTGGTCATTTTGATTTCAAAAGACTCTTAAAATATTTAAATAACAAAAAGATCTCCTATGTATTGTGCATGATTCCTTTTAGGAGGGCACTAACACATTTGGATATGGAGATCTTTAAACAACTATAAAAATACACCGACCTTATACGACGTGCTAGATTCCTTCGGGAGGGCACGTTGTATTACATTTGTAAGGTCCCTTTCTCTCTCCTTAATAAATTTTAAGGACTCTCAAAATAAATACCTATCTTCTGTCTAAGACGGGTATTTATTCTGGAAGTCCTAGGATTTATAAATTGATGATTTCCTGCAGTTAGGGAATTATCAATCTATAAATTCTTTATAACTAAATTAAATAACTCCAACATTTAAAATTGAAATAATTCTCAATAAATCCAAATATACTTTATTTAAACTTTAATCAAATTCCTTGGGCTTATAATAAATCAATCCTAATAATACATGCAATTTGAACAAATAAACCCATTAGGACTTACCCAAGCCACACAGCTTTCTTCACACACTTAGATGCTTGCTAGGATAACCAACTCTAGCCTAAGTTAGGCCGATGGTTTGTTTTGTTTTGCTTGCGGGTGTCTTGCCTAGAGGGCACCTATGTGTGATTGCTTACCTTTCTGTACTGCATAGCATAGCATATTTATTTTTTTGTCTGTACACCAGAGAGCGAAGTGAACAAAGTGAGGACCGTGTACTTACTTTCTGTCTTTACTTTCCTGCATTTATAACTGCACACAACGCACTCATAACATTCATCATTATATAACTGCTTTATTTCCTGTTTTTTATATTACTGCAACAGTAGAATATTTTTAGGATCTGATGTACTGCTTTTCATTTCCTAGAATTATTGTATATAGATTGAGTCTGTACAGCGTCTGGAGTCTGTAAAAGAATTAAAGATAACTGCTTATAAATATACAAATGGGGCTCCAAAAAGTAATGGCCTCCTTTAGAAGGACGTTCCTTTTTGGAATTCCATAGAAGACCTGGAGCCCGAAGACCATAAGCAATTATACTTAATTCTATTTTTCTCGTAGGCTTAGAACCCAGGTTTGTTGTCGGTGGGTCCTGGCCACCATTACTTTACTGCAAATTCTGGGGTGTAACCGATGAAAATTATATTAATAAAATCAGCTCTTTCATATGTAACTGTTTCATACATCATTCGCATACGAGTAGATTTTTGGTTTTTTGTAAGCATATTACTCTGTATTTATTTTAAATTCTTGAACCACTCCTTGATTCCTAGGATAGAACCATCTTAACTCTTGCATCATCGGCGAATTGTTATGATTAGGATTGTTAGCTGGCAGCCCACTCTAGGCAGGTGGTAAGTCTCGATCGTATACACTTTTCTCTTCACATTCCTCCTTCTAATCAATTCTTACTCTTATAAATTCAATTCTATAATCTAAAGTCTGATCGTGGAAATTTAAATTAACCCAAATATTTAATTAATATTATATATAATTTTGGAATCAATTAATCTTCATTTAAATCAAGAGTGTTCTCTTAGGAGATGTAATTAACTACAAGGGCTTGCCCCTGTAGGAAGTCTAGATCCCAGAATAATCTAAACCCTACTTAAGTTCCTTTCTGAGGTAGGGAAAAGATCTGTGGAAGTATATTAGGTTTTATTCATGTTTAGGAGTTATTTCTAGAATTAGGTAATAGATAGATATTTGATTTATTTCTCACTAACAAATCAAATATCTTCTATACCTGGTTATAGAAATAAATTTACAACTCGTTAATCTAATCAGGTCCATTAGAGAATGTATTCATCATCCCTTCAGGATGATTTGAATATTCTCTATACTATAACTGATTAGGAGAATAAGTTGTACTGCTTCTCCCTTTAAAATCAATAGAAGGGTATTAGTTTGTCTTTCGGTGAAGTATAATACCCGACTATGTAGGTTTAATTAGGAGAAATATATCCTAAATATAAATAAAGCGAATTGTGTGAGAAGATAAAATTCTTATTTTTAAATAGAAAACCTTGCCTTATCTATACTTTTGTTTAGATTCATTCATTATAATCAATAAATAAATAGATATTCGATTTACTTTCATAAGTAAATCAAATATCATCTGTATACTTGATTTTAGGGATGAATCAACAATTCACTAATCTAATTAGGTAAATAGGGAAGATACGGATCGTCCTTTCGGGTGATTTGTATATTCCCTATGTCATACCTGATTAGGAAAGCGAATTATCTGTTCTCTTTCTTTAGAATCAATAGAAGGATATCAGTCTGTCTTTCGAGGCGGTCTGATATCCGACTATACAGATTCAATTGAAAGAGAATGTTCAAAAATATAAATAAAGCAAATTATTTTCCATAAATAAAATAGGATAAATTTTATTTCAAAAGTTATTTTAAAAATCTATCTCTCTCCTTCTCTTTCTCTATTTAAATTATATAGATTTATTATACAATATAGATTCTATTATATTCTATTAAATTAAATATTTACATGAAATAATTATAAATAAATAATAAAAAATAAATTTAGTTAGAGATTTTATTTTCTCACATCTCTCATGCATCCAAAAGTCTTTGACCCAAACTTTGCTCATAGGCAATGAGTGAGCCTATCAAATTATCAATAGAATATTCATTCAAAATTTTTAATTCACAAATAACAACAACTTTGGCATCAAGTTTGTCATGTAAACAATGTAGAATTTTATTTACTTTTTCAAAGTTTGAAAATTCTTTTCCTAAAGCGTGCAATGATGTCACAATTTGAATAAATCTAGTATACATGTCTAAGATCGATTCCTAAGATTTCATGTAAAATAATTCATAATCATGCCTTAAAATATTTAATCTGAATTGCTTGATTTCACTAGTGCCTTCATATATAGTGTGTAATTTATCCCAAATTTTCTTACCAGTATTACGCATGAAAACAAACATAAAATCTTCAAAATTTAAATCACACAAAAAATAGTTCAATGATTTAGCATTTAATTGAGCATCGATTTGTTCTTCTCTACTCTATTTATTAAAAGGAATATCAGTTTTAATTCCATATATAATATGTGACGATACAGAATAACCAGTTAAAATTATTTGTCACATTCGAAAATCAATAGACTGCAAGAAAGTATACATACAAATATTTCAAAAATCAAATAAAATATTTTCAAATGAAGATAGTCTAGTGATTGAATAACCTTCCGTAATATTATAATTACAAAATTAGTCATTGATTAAAATTCAAAAAGCTTTCAAACTTATTTTTATGAATCCTGCTCTGATATCACTTGAAAGTTCGTTAGAGATGTTAGGCCCTTATGAACTAGCCCAAGGATAATTAAGAGAGAGGTGAATTGATATTTTTAAAAACTTTCACAATAAAAAAGGCAAACCAAAATTCATCACAAAGAAATCATAATGCGAAAATTAAATGCGGAAATAATAAAGGAAAGAACACATCATATTTATAGTGGTTCATTCAAACCGTGATCTATGTCCACTCCTCGGAGGCACCCTCTGAGTATTGTACTAAACTCAGTGTCTCTCCTTTAGCCCCCATAGTTAGGTGGAGAAGCCCTTATAAAATCACTTCCACCTTCCCCGGTGTGGCGCAGTAGTCGGGTCCTTTAACACCAAAGAGATCTTCTTCTTCCCAGAACTTTCCTCAAGACAAGCCTTGAATCCGATGGTACTAAGGTTCAAGCTCGCTGGAGCAACCGTGTGGAATCCCCCTCCACACTCCCTTGAAACCCCCTCTAAGGATCTTCTCCCTTTCTCAAACTCCACCCTTTCCTCTCTCTCGTTTAAGCTCTCTCTTCAAGTTCCCTCCAAAAGAATGAAGCTACAATAGCTGCCAAAGACACTCTTCATGAGAAAGGAAGAGGTCTTTAAATAGATTTGTAAAATTGACATTATCTTCTAGGACAATCGCCGGATCGTCCTGTATGATATGCATAAAAAGAGAGCTTCCGAAAACCCTAAAAACTCAATTTTGGCACCAAACATCGTCCAGGACAATCGCAGGATCGTCCCGTATGATGTGCTTAAAAAGAGGGCTTAAGAAAACTCTAAAAACTCAATTTTGGCGCCCAGAATCGTCCTGGACAATTGCAGGATCGTCCAATACGATGTGCAGAATTTGACCTGATTGTCCTGAATATATTAGGATAGTCCAGGACGATTAGTACAAAAACTGTACAAATTGTGGAAACTCATTCACTTTGAATTAGGTTGTTAAACCTAAGCTTATGTCCGAAGGCTATCCCAGAGGGGGGGGGGGGTGAATTGGTATTTTTAAAAAATTATTCCTCTTGAGTATGTTAAATCGAAAATAAACTTTGATGAATTTTTTAGAAAAAAATTTTCAACCACAATTTTTGAACAAAAAAATGCGGAAAATAAAAAGTAGTAAAAAATAAAAGACACAAGATTTATAGTGGTTCGGTCTAAACCAGACCTACATCCACTCCCCAGAGGCACCCTCTGAGTATTGCACTATTTCCAATAGTGTCTCTCTTTTTGCACCCACAACAAGGTGGAGAAGCCTTTACAAACACTCTTTCAATCACTACCCGGTGCGGCAGAGAACCGTCGTCCTTTTACACTATCTCCATTATTGGCAGAGAATCGTCCATCCTTTCACACTCTCCTAGTGTGGGCAGAGAACCCTTCATCCTTTCACACTCTCCTAGTGTGGGCAGAGAACCCTTCAGCTAATCACACTCTCTTAGTGTGGGCAGAGAACCCTCAGTCTGTTTACACTCTTCAAGTGTCGGCAGAGAACCGGATCTCCTTGACAGATCTCCTCACAAGAAATCTAGAAGGAAGAAAGAAAAGAGTGAAGTAATCCCAAATCATAAGTAGAGATTCTTACCTTTGAACACCAAGCGAAGCCTTCACGCTCCAGTGGTAGGAATTCTCCTTTGAATGCTCTCTCACACTCTCTCCTTGACTCTTCTTTCAATAGACACGAAGATTAATGAGCAAAAAGATTAGGTGGCAGTAAAAATTGGACCTTATATAGGAGAGATAAGAAAAATTGTCCAAAACTGCAAAATATTCAAGTTAACACGAAATGGATCATCCAGGACGATTTTACTTAAAGTGTCAGAAACGATACTAATGAATATTTGTACGAACTGAGTTCGTACACGATCATCATTCCGTACGAACTAGATTCTTCTGGACGATCAGTTATTCCATAGGTCGGTTCCCAAAAAGTGCAGAACGACGTCCAAAAGTTAAGTGTTGATTCACTTCGTCCTGGGACGAACAGGACTTTGTCCGGACAAAATTTTTATAGAGGGTAACTCATCCTGGCACAATTATGAATTTCGTCTAAACGAAATTTTTATAGAGAAGAATTCATCCTGGGACGATTTGGATTTTGTTTGGACAAAATTTTTATAGAGCCCAAGTCATCCTAGCACGATTTTAGATTTCATCTGAACGAAATTTTTACAGAGCCTAACTCATCCTGGGATGAAAATAATTTCGTCCTGGATGACCAGGACTTAGAAAAATTTCCTCCAATTTCTATTCGTTCTATTGCTCTTACGAGGAGATAACTGACCTGATCGTCCCGTACGAACTAGGTTCATCCCGTTCTATCAGTATAAATTTTGTAAGATCTCCTTAAGTGTGTGTGTGTGTGTTTTTATTCACTCAATTACAATCACTCCCTCTGAATTCAATGAACTTTTTAAAGCTTCAATTTGCAAAGGATTGTATGTTGAATTTGATTTGAAGTCTTCATAGTTTGGAGTTCAATTTTCCTGAAATATTAGTGCACACAAGAGCAAAAACAAATCTTCCCAAAAAAATATTAGGAGATAACTACACATAAATTAATAATATTTGGAATCATCAAAACTATACAAGTTACAAGAATGTAAAACATGTAAATAGCAACTCTCTTAACAATCTCCCCCTTTTTGATGATGGTAAAACAATTATTGTTTGTAGGATTGCAAATTCTAAGAATCTCCTAAACTCCCCATGAATTGATGAATGCATGAAAATAAGGAGGCATTGATTGAAAAATTATTTTTGTTTTTATTTATAAAAAATTTTATACAAAACAAAACAACAACATAATCACAAAAAAAAACACAAATACTAACACAAGATACAAGACTCACAAGACACAATTCAACAAATAATTTCTCTCCCTTTTTGACAACAGCAAAAAGTGAAGAAGAAAAAGACTTGAAATGTAAGTAGAGATATGAAAATCATTTGGTAATATAATATTAACAGTGATTGAAATAAGTTATGCAAATATAATTAAAACATTAAGCAAATCATAGAAATTCTTATAATTTAAGAAGTGATATAACATAGATAATAAAAAGAATTTATCAAAGACATGAGTTAGTTTAGACACTAAGATAGAGAAAATCATTGCAATGAGGATGAATAAAAAATTGTATATTTCAAATTTCAATATCAATTATAAATAAACATAAGATCAATTTGAATTAAGAGATTAAAAGAGTTTGGAAAGAAATAACTACCACATGTGACGCTTTGCACAACTTTTTCATAGTTGTGGCACATTTTTGTGCATCATTTTTACTTTGGACTTATTTTATTTCTTTTTCACATTGCGAACTTTTGCGCATTCCTTTTGATTTTTTATTATACTTTTACACAATTTGCAAGAGTAATTTTATTCTTTTCAAAAACAATAATCTAAAATTTCAAGTCTTTCTAAGTGCATAAATAATGATTGATAAGTGAAATATAAAATAAGAAACATCGCAATTGCAATAATACTATTAACAGTAATACAATCTAAAGAAGAGACATGAAATTGAAAATCCTAATAATATCAAGTTATAAGCAAAACTTAAACTTAGAATAATTAGATTTTCTAATGAATTTAATTTTTCTTGTAATTCAGGTTATAGCACGATTAAGATTAAAAATCTGATGATTTACATAAAGTCTAACAAACATTTCAAAAGTAAATTCAAATCAAAACACAAGAACTTATATTGATATCATTTTAAATATTACAAGGATTCATCAAAATATCAATACAACAACAAAAATAAAAAAGAAATACATCAAACTACTAAAAGCAAACAACAACTAACACATAAACAATAACAATACAAACACAAAACATCAAATGCAACAATCACTTAGACGGTCCCTAATCTGGAGGAGGAGGAGGAGCAGTACCAAATAGATTAAAGTATGTATTAAACATAAGTACATTGGTACTAATATCATTCATTTGTCCCCTCAAATAACCCATGTCATGTTGATATTGAGCGTCCTGCTATTCAAGATGAGTCTCAATTTGATCAAAGCGTTGATCAAAATGATTCTTTAAGTGATCAAATCTTTGAACCAAATTCTGATAATTTGGTTCATTTGCAGGAGCAGGTGCACCTTCAAGCTCTTCTTTTGTATCACAAATGACATGTACTTTATCTGATTCTTTCTTAAAGATCACTCTAAATGATCCATCATTGTAATAGAGCGGTTCTTTATATTCTTGATCAGGATGAACCAAGGTATACTTCTTTTCCAGAACATATGAAACTAAGTGTCCTAAAGCAATATTACTCTTCCTTTTCTGATATGCATAGTCAATTTCAGACAGCCCATAAAGATAGTCAAGGATAAGTTGGGCTTCATATATAGGCCTTTTTGACATAATTAAGAAAGTCATCATGGAAAGAAGGGGGGTAATATTGACTCTATCACTAGCTTTTGGAATGATTGAAGTTCTAAGAACGTACTGGATGATGCGTGCATTCCGGACAAGATCGGATACCTTAGCCACATGCTCAGTTAAACCATTTCCTCTAATTACCCTATTGATTTCATACCATTTATATGTATCATTGGTGATTAAGGTATGGGCTATATTATCCTCAGTCCTTAAATTTAGAAAAGCTCCTAAGTTGTGTTTAGTGATTTCAACTTTTTATTTGAAAACAAAGGAGAGAATCACAGAGTGGTCAGAATTGAAGGACATATTGGCTAGAAAGTAGTGGAAGGTTTCTTTGTTATAGAGGTGGACCAGAGTAAGGATAAAGTGAAACTGAGTCGAAGAAAATAAAAGCATTACCTGAAAGGTAATATCTTCTTGAATTAAAATTCGGGAAGAAGTGATTTTGGTAGAAGCAAATCTAGGAAAAGAATCCTCATTTGCTTTAGACAGAAAGTTTTTGGACGAATTCCTATGTGGCTTCATCGCTAAGACCTTTTGATGCTTAATTGAACTGGCCATTTGAAAATGATCTAGAGTAAGAAAGGAGTTGAAAGTGATGTTTAGCATGTGACTATTGAGTTAAAAAGCTCGCCTATTTATTGAAAATGACATGTTCGTACCAGACAAAAAATTTTCGTCCCGTACGAAATTTTGTTCGTCTTGTACACAAAAATTTCGTACAGACGATCCAATCCATCCAAAATGAAACTGCTTTTCATAATCAACGTGTCTTACGAAGCATCCTTTCGTACAGACTATTGACCAGAGTGATCGTACAGATGAACACGTGTTCGTCTTGGACGATCGGAAATAAAGATCATTTTTATGCAGTTAAAACCGTCCCCTACATCGAACCGATATGTGTTCGTCCAGACGAACCAAAGGTTCGTACAGACGAAGTTCATATTAAAAACTACCTTATCCATTCATCTGCTTTATTCATTTGTCTCGTCGTTTGAAAAAGATTTCTACCCGGACGATTGTACAGACGAAGTACACTAAAAACGGCACTCAAACTGTTCAAAATCCGACAGTTTGTCACACTACACAAATCGTCCCATACGAAAATATTTCATCCCGGACGATGATGACTTAAAGAATTTTGATTTTTTCACTCAAACTAAAATAAAATTCAAAAACACATAAAAAAACAACACTAAAAATAATGATAAAACTCAGACTAAAAAAATAAATAAAAATCATATAACCAATAAAAAAACAAACATCAATTTTGCAAAAACATTTTTATTAAGCATTTAAATCAATCACACCTAGCCTTGTTCTTAATGCACTGAAATTATCAAAGGCTAAAGGTTTTGTAAAAATATCTGCAAGCTGATTTTCAGTTGTAACATGAATGAGTTCAATTTCTCCCTTGGATACATGATCCCTTATGAAATGATATCTTATATCTATGTGTTTAGTTCTTGAATGTTGAATAGGATTTTATGAAATGCAAATAGCACTAGTGTTATCACAATAAATTTTTATAGTGCCTATATTTAATCCTAAATCAATCAACTGTTATTTCAACCAAAATACTTGTGCCACACAACTTTCTAATGCAATGTATTCAGCTTCTGTAGTAGATAGGGCTACTAAATTTTGTTTTCTACTGGATCATGAAACTAATGAATTTCCAATGAACTAATATGTTACATAAGTGCTTTTTCTATCCACCCTATAATCTGCAAAGTCAGAATCTGAATAACCAATTATTTCAAATGAAGAGATAAATTTATGATACCAAATTCCTAAGTTCTGAGTTCCTAACAGATATCTTAAAATCATTTTCACTGCTGTCAAATGTGATTCTTTTGGATCTGATTGAAATCTAACACATAAGTAAACACTAAACATGATATCGGGCTGGCTACCAGTCAAGTAAAATAAAGATCCAATTATCCCTCTAAATTTCTTTTGATCAGCAGATTTTCCCTTAGGGTCTTTATCCAACTGAACTAAGAAACTCATTGGTGTACTTACAAGTTTAGCATTATCCATTTCATACTTTTTGAGGATGTTCTTAACATACTTTGATTGACTTAGAAATATTTCTTCCTTAATTTGCTTAATGCTAAAACCTAGAAAATAACTTAAATATCTCATTAGACTTATCTCAAATTCACTACTCATTATTTTAGAAAAATCATCACAAAGATTTTTATTTGAAGATCCAAAAATGATATCATCCACATAAATTTGAACAATGAGTATTTCCTTTCCACATTTCTTCAAAAAGAGAGTTGTTTCCACACTTCCTTTTTCAAATGATCTTTCAAGTAGGAAGGTGCTCAATCTCTCATACCAAGCCCTAGGTGCCTGTTTTAATCCATATAATGCATTTTTCAATTTGAAAATATGATTTGGGTATTTAGAATTTTCAAAATCTGGAGGTTGTTCTACAAAAATATCCTCTTCAATTACCCTATTTAAAAAGGCACTTTTTACATCCATTTGAAACAATTTGAAACCTTTAAAACAGGCAAAGGCTAGCAAAACCTTAATTGCTTCAAGTCTAGCTACAGGGGTAAAAGTCTCCTCAAAATCAATCCCTTCAATCTGATTATACCCCTTAACAACTAATCTAGCCTTATTTTTAATGACTACTCCTAAGTCATTCATTTTGTTTTTGAATACCAACTTAGTTCCAACTACACTTTGATCTTTTGGCATTGCAGTTAATTCCCAAACTTTATTTCTTACAAATTGATTCAACTCTTCTTGCATGGCCAAAATCTAAAATTCATGAAAAAGTGCTTGATCAATATTAGTGGGTTCAATAGTTGAAATGAAGGCTGAATGATTGACTTTCTTATTTAATCCACGCCTAGTCCTTACACTTTCACTTGGTTCACCTATGATCAATTCCCTTGGGTAATTTTTAGAAAATCTTAATTCTCTAGGCAAAGTGTTTTCTATCTCCAAATATAACCTTGCCTCCACTCCTGGCTTCCAGCATTATGAATTGAGTAGTATCTCCAGTCATGTGCTTTGAACATCCATTGTCCAGGTACCATATGCTCTCACGAGGTCTTGTGTGAGAGCGTCACTGCAAAATTATCAAATGTTAGACCTGGGAACCCAAACAAGTTTGGGTTCTCCTTTTGGAAATTTATAATCAGATGCATGTATGATATGTCTAGGTTTATGCATTTTAGGTCTCCACACCAAATTAGTTTTCATCTTCAAAGAAAAGGTGTGACCTATATGTCCAAGAAATCCATAATTATTATATTTGACATTAGGAAAAGGATTCTTAAGTCTTCTACCATTAATCTGTCTATTTAGGGATTGCATAAATTTAGGATACATAATAGGATTAGTAAAATCTTCAAGTTTAGGAGGTATCCTTTTATTCTCGAGAGCTTTTATCATTAATTTGTAAAATAAATTCATATCTTCCAAAATTTGATTTAAATAATTAATTTTATATAATTTGCTCTCTAATTCATCCTTAAAGTTCTTAAAATCTTTCTCGAGCTCTGCATAGGATGATTTTAAATTCTCATGATTTTTATTCAAGTCATCAAACTCATCAAGTAATTTTATGTTGTTGTTATCAAACAAAGCATGATCTTTTCTAAGGATTTCATGTTCCTTTTTAAGCTCTTATAATTCTAAACTAAGGCTAGCATGCATTTTCTTCATTTTCCTATATGATTCATGCATGTGTTCAGAAACTTTAAAAAATTTGTCATAAGTTAAGTCACATACCTCTTCTTGATCTGACTGATCAAGACTGTCATCCATTAAGCACAGATTAGTGACTTCCTCTTCTTTTTCAGTCTCTGATGAATCTGAAGCTGAGTCTGCCCAGAAAGCTTTTTGAAACTTTTTTCTGCCCTTCTTTATAGTAGGTTTCTCCTCTACCTTCTCCTTGCTAGGATTAGCTTTGAGTTTTGGGCTTTCCATCTTTATATATCCAGGTTTCATACACTCATAGCAAATAACATCATTTGAAACCTTGGCATTTCTATTGAATTTATCTCTATTCCATTGCTAGCGTCTCTTTTGCTTCATATTTAGAAAGCTTCTGAATTATCTAGTCATCAATGCAATGTTGTCTTCATCCTCAGGTTGTGAATGTTCACTCTCAGACTCTTCCACATTCAGTATTATGTTCTTCTCCCTTTGTGGTTCATCTGTATCAATCTTTCTTTGGCTAACTCCTTGCTCGTAAGCAATAAACAAACCAAGAAGATTGTCAATAGAATAATTGTTTAAATCCTTAGACTCTGTAATTGCAGTAATTTTTGCATCATAAGTAGTAGGTAAATAATAAAGAATCTTATTAACCATTTCAGCATTTGTTAGTTCCCTACCAAGTGTATGCAAAGAGGTGACTATTTGTGTGAATTTTTTGTACATGTCAGAAATGGATTCATTAGCTTTCATGCAAAATAGTTCATAATCATACAACAAGATATTAAGTCTAGATTGTTTAACCTCGTTAGTCCCCTCATATGTTATATAAAGTCTATCCCATATGTTCTTTCCACTTTTGCAAGTGGAAACCCGCATGTAGTCTTCTGATTTTAAAGCACAAAAGAAACTATTCAAGCATTTGATGTTTAGTTGTGCTAAGTCACGTTCTTATACAGTCCAGTCTGCAAAAGGTGTTTCAACTCTGACTCCATCAACAAATTTAGTTGGTTTTGTATATCCTTCCTGGACTAAGATCCACATACGATAATCAAGTGACTGTAAGAAAGTAGACATGCATGTTTTCCAAAAATCAAAAGGTATATTGTCAAACAGTGGAGGTCTAGTAATAGAGTAACCCTCAGGTGTGTTTCGGTTTCCAAATGTATCCATCTACATTAATCAAAAAGTAGTCTAAACTTATGATTTTGAAACAAAGCTCTCATACCACTTGTTAAAACCCGTTCACATTATATTAGGTTGTTAAATCTAAGCTTATGTCCCAAGGCTATCCAAGAGGGGGGTGAATTGGAATTTTAAAAAATTATCCCTCTTGAGTATGTTGAACCGAAAATAAAATTTAATGAATTTTTAGAAAAAGTTTTTCAACCACAATTTTTAGAACAAAAAAAAGCAGAAAATAAAAAGCAGTAAAAATAAAAGACACAAGATTTATAGTGGTTCGGTCTAAACCAGACCTATATCCACTCCCTAGAGGCACCCTCTGAGTATTGCACTAATACCAATAGTGCCTCTCCTTTTGCACCCACAGCAAGGCGGAGAAGCTTTTACAAACACTCTTTCCACCACTACCCGATGCGGCAAAGAACCGCCATCCTTTTACACTATCCCCAATGTTGGCAGAGAACCGTCCGCCCTTTCACATTATCCTATGTGGGCAGAGAACCCTTCATCCTTTCACACTCTTCTAGTGTGGGCAGAGAACCCTTCGGCTGTTCACACTCTCCTAGTGTGGTAATAAAACCCTCCATCTATTTACACTCTCCAAGTGTCGGCAGAGAACCGGATCTCCTTGACAGATCTCCTCACAAGAAATCTTGAAGGAAGAAATAAAAGAGTGAAGTAATCCCAAATCACAAGTAGAGATTCTTACCTTTGAACACCAAGCGAAGCCTTCACACTCCAGTGGTAGGAATCCTACTTTGAATGCTCTCTCACACTCTCTCCTTAACTCTTCTTTTAATAGGCACGAAGATCAATGAGCAAAAAGATTGGATGGCAGTAAAAATTGGACCTTATATAGGAGACACAAGAAAAATAATCCAAAACTGCAAAATATTCAAGTTAACACGAAATGGATCATCCCGTACGATCGTGGATAGTCCCGGACGATTTTACTTAAAGTGTCAAAAATGATCCTAATGAATATTGGTACGAACTATGTTCGTACATGATCATCATCCCGTACAAACTAGGTTCGTCTGGATGATTAATTATTCCATAGGTCGGTTCCCAAAAAGTGCAGAACGACGTCCAAAACTGAAGTGTTGATTCTCTTCGTCCTGGGACGAATAGGACTTCCTCCGGACCAAATTTTTACAAAGGGCAACTCGTCCTGGCACGATTATGAATTTCGTCTGAACGAAATGTTTTCAGAGAAGATTTTGTCCTGAGACGATTTGGATTTCGTCTGGATAAAATTTTTACATAGCCCAAGTCGTCCTTGCACTATATAGATTTCGTCTGAACAAAATTTTTTTAGAGCCTAACTCATCTTGGGATGAAAATAATTTTGTCCAGGATGATCAGGACTTAGAAAAATTTCCTCCAATTCCTGTTCATTCTATTGCTCTTACAAGGAGATAACTGACCTGATCGTTCCGTACGAACTAGGTTCGTCCCGTACGATCAGTACAAATTTTGTAAGGTCTCCTTAAGTGTGTGTGTGTGTTTTTTTTTATTCACTCAATTATAATCACTCCCTCTTAATTCAAAGAACATTTTATAACTTCAATTTGTAAAGGTTTGCATGTTTAATTTGATTTGAAGTCTTCATAGTTTGGAGTTCAATTTTTCTGAAATGTTAGTACACAGAAGAGCAAAAACAAATCTTCCAAAAAACGTTAGGAGATAACTACACATAAAATAATAATATTTGGAATTATCAAAACTATACAAGTTGCAAGAATGTAAAACATGCAAATAGCAACTCTCTTAACACAAATTGTCTAGGATTATGTTGTGCATCGTCCAGGACGATTAGAAGAAAAATTATGGTATTTCGGCTTGGACGATTTAGGAAAATCAAGTATGTTAGCAAACATCGTCCTGTACGATATACAGATCGTCCATGACGATCAGATTGAAAAATTTAAACATAATTAGTCATCTAATCACAGGATGAATTTAGGCATGATTAGTATTGATCGTCCAGGACGATTAGATCGTTAGAGATGATTTGAACAAAAATTTAAACTTAAATCCTTGCCTAAATTATCATTGGCGACTCTTTTTAAAGATCATAAAGGATCATCCTAGATGATCCAAAATCTTCCAGTATGATTAGTTCAAAACTTGATCTTCTGAATTTGACTATATCTCACTCCCTTGAGTGTGTGAGCATGGTCACCCAACAAGCATACACCATTACAAGACTTGACTCAAGAAATTAAAAATTACATTAATGAATATTACAAACCCTTTTACAACATAACATTATTCAACCCAATTTTGAGCTCTAATTCTTTGTTTGATGTTGCATGGTATTCCTGAAATGTTAGTATACACACAAACAAACATATATTATAAATACAAATAGACGACAGAAAGTGAGCCATAATAATTGTTATCATCAAAAATATAAACTCATAAGCTCGAGTTGCAATAGGATCTACCCTAGCCACACGACCTTCTACACAATTTTGATTGGTATCTAGGACAACCAACTCTAGATCTAAGTTAGGATGGTGTTTACTTTTTGGTTGTGTGCTGGATTTTTTATGATTTTATTGCATATTGTGATTGAAATTACTGTATGTTTGCTTATTTTTACTGCACTATGTGGATTAATGGACAGTTTGGCGACTGATAGGAATGATCTCGATGTTCACTGAGTATTCTACAGGTAGCCACCCTCCTGCAGGGCAATAAAGGGGGTAAAATAAATAATAAAATGTAATTGCTACAGGTGCTTCAGCTGCTTAACCCCCGAATAAAAAGAAGAGGATGGCTAGTGTATTTTCTTTTCTACATATATATACAAATGCTTGGGAAATTTTTTAATATTTAAATGCTTAGAATAACCTTGCAAGATATTCTAGAATTTTTATTTCATATTAATGTAATTTATTTGAGATGTTAAGAGTTGTGAAAGTGCACATTTGAGTTGGGATACATGGATCCAAAGGTTGGATTTCAAAGAGGAAAAGATACCCCTTTGAGGGATAGTGCTTTCATATTTGGAAGTCCAAAATTGGATTAATTTTTATACCCGAAGTTGAAAGGGTAACATTCCTCTCGAGAGAAGGTTCTCTTTTCCATTTGGGTAACAACTATGAAGAATCTAAGGAGCCTGAATGAGGGAAGACTGAAGAACTGAAAATGAAGAGTATCCCACTCAAAGTCACTTGCATCTTTATTAGGACAAGAATATGGGTTATTGTCAGTGGTGCCCGACCACTTTACAATCTGTAGACCCTGGCTTATAATAAGCAAGATAGTTTGTCTTTGGACATTTATTAATTAATTTGATTATATTAATCTATTTATTTGATTGCCTATATGATTGCTTATGTTTCCTAGTTTTTGGTGTTTTTGTGTCACTCTTTATTTTATCCTAGATACGTGAGGTTTATGAAGGTGTTCAAAAATTTTTATTCATAATAAAAAATTTAACATTTTAGGAGTTAAGTAACATAGAAAGATAATGAATCTAGGAAATTAGCCGGGGATCGCCCTGAGGGTTGCATCCATATTTTTGTACTATTCTTTCCTTATTTTAAACACTTCCTCACATGTGGGTAGAGTTCAGATAATCTGACCTATAAGGATGAGGTTTTGAACTTGTTGAAGCCTAGTCTTCTAAAAAACTATTTTTAAGCCTTTTAAAATTTCAAGCATACATGATTTGATTATTTTGACCTGCCTGCATTACATTAGAAACAAATTTAAAAGAATCTAAATTTTAATTGTATATGTCATTAGCATTTTCTCTCTCAACATAAGTCAAGGGGCCACTTAGGACAATCTTTAGATGTCAGCTCCAACTCTCCAAAACCTTAATAAAAATGTCCCCTACCTATCTTTCATACAATGACCAGACTTATGTATTTAAAATTGATTAGGTGATTAGCTGGCTCCCCAATCTAAGCCAGGATAAGTCCAGGTTCTGCATTGTATTAATTAGATTCTGATCACCATTGTGTGGTACCTAATTTAGATTTAGAATCCGGGGCGGACCCTACATCATAAGACCCCAACTTCCAGGAATATAATCTCAAATTTCTAATAAAATGCTCAACTCAAACAAAAACCTCCCTTAATCCTAGATTTAAAGCCCAATAATTAGATTAGGTTGGGGCACTTTTGGATGGTTCTAGAATCTCAAAGTGTCCACTACTTTTCTCCCCTTGACTCTGAAAATAACTTCTCAATCCATTCCCATTTGAAATTCCAAAATTCAGCTTCTTTGATATCACTCCTACCAAATCTTTTAACAAAAATTTGCCATCATTTTAATCGAGAGTTTTCGTAGGAGACTTTGTCTTCCTATAATGTAATTAACTACGATGACTGATGCTCGTAGGAATTTAGAACCACACACACCTGACTTTAAAAAATCAATTTTCAAACCCCAATTGGCTTTCTTTGGGAAACATAAATCATCGATGATCGTTATCATCATAATCGAGGAATTAATAGCAAACAATATTTTTCTCTTCGAAGAGATATATCATTTGTTAGTAAAGACTTAGATATGAACTTAATGATCACACTTCTTAATTATCGTAGCTAGATTTTTTGTTAAACTTTATTTTGACCCTTTAGGGTCATATGAAATTCTCTATTAAATTTAGTTACGATATTCAAGATGGAATTTATAATTCTAAATTTGAACCCCATTCTGAAATTTTATTTTTACCTCCCAAGGTGATATATCTTTTCTAATGGGTTGTTCAATTTTAGAATTAAAATTCAACATCAATTTTAAATTTTCTAAAGAAAACTAATATTTTTCGAAACCTCTTTTTCAAAAACCCACCAACAAATCACAAACAAAATAAATGGCAAGTCTAGTGGAACTAAATCTCTCTCTCTTTATTTCTAAAAATGGGAAAAATTTTATTTCATTAGTAGTCTTAACAACTCTTCTTTCGTTGATCCCTCTACCCATTTATCTCTTGGGTGAGTGTGCCCAACATCAAAAAGAAAAGACTTAAGCCTCTAACCAAGTACATACTTTAAAATTTTAACCCCCGCCCCCCCAAGTCGTTCAAGCTTGTAAGAGAGTCGAGTCAGGTTCCTTGAATTTCCTGAAATAATTTTGTAAACTCTCATGTTGGGTGAAACCTCAGCATGCTGAGGATCAAGATTTAGAAAAAGTTAATCTCGCCCAAAATTCAAATTATATTTCAGAATTAACTAATTCAAACCACTTTTCTTTAATTGTAGAAATTCAAACACTCAAATGGCTGGAAAACTCATCTTCTCTATGGATAAAAACTTGATAGTAGAAGGAATTACCTATGGCAACTTGATCCAGTTTGGAATAGAATTTGAAAACTTTAAGTTATTAGTCAATAAAGAAGAAATGATTGATATGTCTGCTGGAATACAAAGGGATGTCTCTTAGTTGAGATTACTTTATGGTCAAGATTGTTGAGAGAGTTACTACTTAGCTTTGCATGCTTCACATTCTTGCAACTTATATATTTTGATGATTCCAAATATTATTATTTTGAGTATTAATTTCTCTTAACATATTTTGGAAGAATTATTTTTTGGCTCTTGTGTGTACTAACATTTCAGAGAAATCATACTCCAGATTGTTGAAGACTTCAAATTAAAGATCTGCTTGTTATTTTTTTTAACTTGGACTCTGTATTTGTTTTACTTGAGTCAGAGATAGTGTGATTGTAACTAAGTGACTCATCACACACATACCGGGGGAGAACTTTAAAATTGATAATTTTTAATGTTGATCGTACAGGACGAACTATGTTCATACGGGACGATCAGATCAGTTATACACCTCCAGGAGCAAATGGAACGAGCAGAGGGTGAGTAAAATTTTTTCTAAGAGCTATTCGTCTAGATGAATAATCCCATTCATCCCTGGATGATCTCCTCTGGATTTTCAGTTTGAACTATCATCCAGACGAATTGTCCCATTCGTCTCTAGATGATCTCCTCTGAATTTTTAGTTTGAACTATTCGTCTAGACGAATAGTCACATTCGTCTCTGGATGATCTCCTCTGGATTTTCAGTTTGAACTGTTCGTCCAGATGAATAGTCCCATTTGTCTCTAGACAATCTCCTCTAGATTTTTAGTTTGAACTGTTCGTCCAGACGAATAGTCCCATTCGTCTTTGGACAATCTCCTTTGGATTTTCAGTTTATTCTTTTCATACAAACGAATCAACACCTTCATCCTTGGATGATGTTCTATGTTCTTTGAACTTGTGATTTGTCCTATTTTTTCATCCCAACGAACCTTTGAAATAACTGTTCGTATCGGACGGACTATGTTCGTACGAGATGATGATCGGGTATGAAGGAATTTCGTATCAATGCACATTAAGTTCATACACAATAGGTTTTACACTGTTCGTACGTACGAAATTCGATCGTACAGAATGATCGAGTACACATAGATTTGAAAAATTGCAATTTTTGGATAGTTTTTTGTGTCTTTCATATAAAAGGACCACTTTAGACTGTCTTGAAATCTTTTGTCTACTGGTCTTCATGCAAAATAAAGAGAGATTGAAGGAGAGAGTGTGAGAGAGTATTTGAAGGAGATTTCTTACTGCTGGAGCGTAAAGGGTTCAGTTGGTACTCAAAGGCAAGGATCTTCGTTTGTGAATTGTGATTACTTCACTCTTTTCTCTTGTCCTTCCATATTTCTCATGAGAACATCTTTTCAAGGAGATTTGATTCTTTGCCGACACTCGAGGAGTGTGAACAGTGGGAGGTTCTCTGCCTACACTTAGAGAGGTATGAAAAGATGAAGGATTCTCTGCCTACACTAAGAGAGTGTGAACAGTAGGAAGGTTCTCTGCCTACACTTGGAGAGTGAGAACAGCGGGAGGAACTATGCCTACACTTGAAAGATGTAATAGGATGACGGTTCTTTGCCGCACCGGGTGGTGGATGAGAGTTTCTGTGAAGGCTTCTCCACCTTACTGTAGGAGCAAAAGAAGAGACACAAAGTGGCAATAGTGCAATACCTGAAGTGGGAGACTTCAGGGAGTAGATTTAGGTCGTGTTTGACTGAACCACTATAAATCTTGTCTTTTTATTTTTCACTGCTTTTTTTACTTTATTGTTTTCTTTTGATCTGTGGTTGAAAAATCTTTTTCAAGAAAATTTCACTATAAGATTTTTATCGGTTTAAAATATAAGAGGGAAATTTTTTAATACCAATTCACCCTCCCTCATGGTTTGCCGCTGGGACATAAGCTTAGGTCTAACAACCTAATTCATAATTAATAACTTTCAATAAGTGGTATCAGAGCTTAGTTTCAAAATTATAAGTTTAGACTACTTTTTGATTAACGACCATGGCTATATTTGAAAACCAAAACACACTTGAAGGTTACTCTATAACTAGACCTCCCTTGTTCGACAATATTTCTTTTGATTTTTAGAAAACATGCATGTCTACTTTTTTACAATCATTTGATTATCGTATGTACATTTTAGTACAAGAAGGGTATACAAAACCAACTAGATTAGTTGAAAGAGTTAGAGTTGAAACACCCTTTGCGAACTGGACAAGAGAAGAACGTGACTTAGCACAACTTAAAGCTAAATATGTTAATAATTTCTTTTGTGCACTTAAATCTGAAAATTAAATATGGGTTTTCACTTGTAAGAGTGGAAAGGACATATGGGATAGACTTTATATAACTTATTGTTGAGTCTAGTAATTAGGTTGTTAAGCCTAAGTAAATGTCCCATGGCTACCAAGAGGGGGGTGAATTGGTAGTTTTTTAAAAAATTTTAAACCCTCTTAATGATAAAGTTGAACCGAAATAAAATTTTCTTTTAAAGTTAGTAGAAAAGTGTTTTTCAACCACAGAGTTGTTAAAACTGAAATTCAAAGTGCGGAAACGTAAAAGCAATAAAGTAAACGACACCAGATTTATAGTGGTTCGGTCTATAACCAGACCTACATCCACTCCTCAGAGGCACCCTCTGAGTATTGCACTATTACCACAAAGTGACTCTCCTTTAGCACCCACAGCAAGGCGGAGAAGCCTGTACAAAACCCTCTTTTCACCACTATCCGGTGCAGCAGAGAACCGTCGTCCTTTTACACAATCCACAGTGCTGGCAGAGAACCGTCGTCCTTTCACACTCTCCTAGTGTGGGCAGAGAACCCTACGGCTGTTCACACTCTCCAAGTGTAGGCAGAGAACCTTCTTCCTTTTACACTCTCCTAGTGTAGGCAGAGAACCGTCGTCTGTTCACACTCTCCAAGTGTTGGCAGAGAACCGGACCTTCTTGAATGATCTTCTCACAAGAATCTAGAAGGAAGAAAGAAAAGAGTGAAGAAATCCAATTTCACAAGTAGAGATTCTTACCTTAGCAATCCAAGTGAAGCCTTCTCGCTCCAATGGTAGGAATCCTCCTTTGAAAGCTCTCTTCCACTCTCTCCTTGGCTATTCTCTCAATAGGCACGAAGATTAAATTACAAAAAGATTGGGTGGCAGTCTAATTTGGACTATTTATACAAAAGACATGAAAAACCGCCCAAAAACTGCAAGTTTCCAATTCTGTACGCAGTGGATCGTCCCGTACGATCCTGGATCGTCCTGGACGATTTTACTTAAACGATCTGAAACGACCCAATTTGTATATGTGTACGAAATGACTTCGTACAGCTGATCGTCCTGTACGAACTAGGTTCGTCCAGTACGAACGGTTATTACAAGGTCGGTTCTAGAAACTGCTGAAAACTGTTCTAAGTCGGTTTATCGTTTGGACGAAAATGTGTTCGTCTGGACGAAAATTTTCCAGAGAGTCGATCGTCCTGGACGATTATTTATTTCGTCTGGACGAAAATTTTCCAGAGCGCCCATCGCCGCGGACGATAATTTGCTTTCGTCTGGACGAAAATTTTCCAGAGAGCGGATCGTCCGGTACGATAATTATTTTCGTCTGGACGAAAATTTTCCAGAGCACTGGTCGCCTCGTACGATGGTAAAATTCGTCTGGACGAAAATTTTACAGAGAACCCATCGTCCGGGACGAAAATAAAATTCGTCCTGTACGAATAGGACTTAGAAAAAATTTTTCCAAGCAAGTTCCTATTCGTTCCAAATGCTCTATAGGAGATAACTGACAGATCGTCCAGTACGATAAATATCGTCCTGTACGATCATTATAGAATTTCAAGATCTCCTAATTTGTGTGTGTGTGAGATTTTATTCACTCAATTACAATCACTCCCTTTCAAAATAAATTCAAAGAAAAGACAAACTTCAAATAAACAAAATATCATATGTTGAATTTGATTTGAAGTTTTCGTAGTCTGGAGTCTGATTTTCCTGAAATGTTAGTACACACTAGAGCAAGTGCAAATCTTCTAAAATTGTTAGGAGATAACTATACATCTGAACAATAATGTTTGGAATCATCAAAACTACATAAGTTGCACAAATATAAATCATTCAAATAGCAACTATTCAAACAATCTCCCCCTTTTTGATGATGGCAAAACAATTATTATTTGTAAGGTTTCAAGTTAAAACAATTCTCTTATCTCCTAAACTCCCCCTGAATTTATGAGTACATTAAAATAAGGAGGCATTAAAGAACAATATTTTTGTTTTATAAAAAATTTTAACAGAAAACACAAAAGAAAACACAAACCACAAAAACCCACAAAAAACACAAACACAAACATAATAATTTCTCCCCCTTTTTGACAGCAACAAAAAGTGAAGAAGAAAAAGACAAGAAATGTAAATAATAATATGAAATTCATTGTTAAAATTTAATCTAAATTGTGATTTGACATAGTGTATGCAATTTTAAACTAAAGATATTAGGTCAATCATAGAAATTCATAAAATTTATGAAATGATATAACATTGTAAGTAAGAAGAATTTATCAAAGACATGATTCAATTTAGACATTTTGATTATTGAAAATCATTACAAGTGAGATGTAAAAAAAAATTCTATATTTCAAAGTTCAATAGAATATAAATGAACATTAGATCAACTTGAATTAAGAGATTAAACGAATTTGGAAAGAAGAGAATTACCTCATGTGGTGCTTTGCACATCTTTTCAAAGTTTTGGAGCACATTTTTGTGCATTTTTCTTTGGTTGGGCTTATTTTGTGCCTCTTTTTCACTTTGCAAATTTTTACGAATCCCTTTTGATTTTTGTACATTTGTACAATGTTCAAGAGTAATTTGACCAATTCTTTCCAAAATCTATAATCTAAGATTTCAAATATTTCTAGGTGCATAAATATCATTTGAGCATAGAAATACAAAATAAGAAAACATCAAAATTGCAATAACAATATTAACTTTTATGTAGTCTAAATGAATAGACATGAATTTAAAAATTCTAATTACAACAAGTTATAAACAAATTATAAATTTAGAAAGTCTAGATTTTCTAATATAGATAATCTCACATTACAATCGAATTTAAGCACAATGTAGATTAAAAACAATATTAATGAAATTCATAAAGATTAGCCACATTTCAAAACAAATCTAAAACAAACAAACTTTCATTGATTTTAAGGAAAGGATTACACAACAACAAAAAAAAAAAAAATTGAACTAAGAAACATAAAAGCAAACAAAAACAAAACAAACAACAACAAAGAAAATACAACAGACACACAAAAAAAATCTACTGTTCTGGAGGAGGAGGAGGAGGAATGCCGCCAAAGAGGTTGAAGTAGGAGGCCATCAACATTACATTGGTATTTATTTCATGAACTTCATCTCTAATATTACCAATGTCATGTTGCTGCTGCGTAAGGTGAGCATCAAATTGATCAAACCTTTGATCAATGTGAGTCTCTAGTCTATCAAATCTCTCAATCAGATTCTGGTAATCTGATTGAGAAGCAGAAGCTTGCACTCCTTCTTCTTCTTCTTCTGAAGCACTGCCATGTGCTTTTTCTTTTTCTTTTTCCTCCTTGAAGAGCAGTCTGAATGATGCATCGTTGTAGTAAACTGGCTCTTCATATTCCTCATCAGGATGCACTATATTGTACTTCTTCTCCAAAATATAAGTAATCAAGTGCCCTAAAGAAATGTTCTTCTTCCTCTTCTGATCAGGATGTCCTATTTCTGAAAGCCCATAGATATGATCTAGGATGAGTTGGGCTTCATCAATAGGTTGTCTTTTCATGATTAAAAAAGTTAAACAAGAAAGGAGAGGAGTAATGTTAATCCTATCACCAGCTTTAGGAATAATTGAGGATCTAAGGATATGCTGGATGATTCGGGCATCTTGGGTCATACCGGCCACTCTAGAAACATGATTGTCAATTGCATTTTCTCTAATTACCCTATTGATTTCAAACCAATGGAAGATGTTTTCTGACATTAGGGTGTGGACTCTATATCCTTCAGTCCTTAAGTTTAAAAATGCACCAAGGTCGTGCTTGGTGATCTCAACTTTTTTCTTAAAAACAAAAGAACTAATGATAGAGTGGTCAGAATTGAAACTCATGTTGGCTAGGAAGTAATGGTAGGTTTGCTTATTGTAGAAGTGGACAAGAGAAAGAATGAACTGAAATTGGGTTGAGGCGAAGAGGTGCAATACCCGAAATTTCAACTCCGTTTGGATAAGAATGCGAGACGGAGTGATTTTTGCGGATGCAAAACGAGGAAAAGATTCCTCATTTGCCTTGGAAAGAAAGTTGTCTGGGGCATTCCTGTTAGGTTTCTTCACCAAAACTTTTTGTCTTTTGCTAGAGGAGGCCATAGTTGATTTGATGTAGAAAGGGATTGAAAAAGATGTTTGAAAGTGTGATTGTCAAGTTTGAAAGCCTTCATATTTAAAGAAAAACGATACGTTCGTCCTGGACGAAAATATTCGTCCTGGACGAAAAATTATCGTTCGTCTGGACGAAGTAATTTCGTACAGACGATCCAATTCGTCCAAAATGTAACGGCTTTTCGTATTCAACACAACTTACGATGCGTCCCTTCGTACAGGCTTTTTGACTTGACCGATCGTACATACGAAAAAATTTCGTACAGACGATCGAAAAGCGTTTCGTTTTAATGACTCTTGAAAAACCGTCCCCTACAATGAACCGACACATGTTCGTACAGACGAAAAAAAAAAATTTCGTACAGACGAAGTTCGTATTAAAAACTGTCTTATCCACTCAACCGCTGCATTCAATCGTCCCGACATTTGAGAGAAAAAAAAATTCGTACTGGACGATCACAGATCGTACAGACGATCCAATAAAAAACTGCTCTCAAAACGGTTTAAATTCGCGCAAACTGTTTCTTTACACATCGTCCCGTACGAAAATATTTCGTCCTGGACGATTTCCTCCAAAAAAATTTTTTAATTTTGAATTTTTTAATTTAACAAAATCAACAAAAACAATCAAAAACACAGAAAACATAAGACAAAATCATAAATCCAAAAATAATTCATTCAAAAACACACAAAATTCACAAAATCACAAAAACAAAACACAACAAGTATCAATGTTGCAAAGACATTTTGGTTAAGCATTCAAATCAATAACACCAAGCCTTGTTCTTAAAGTACTGAAGGTATCAAAGGCTAAAGGTTTTGTAAAAATGTCTGCAAGTTGATTTTCAGTTGAAACATGAATGAGTTCAATTTCTCCTTTGGATACATGATCCCTTATGAAATGATGCCTTATATCAATGTGTTTGGTTCTAGAATGTTGAATAGGATTTTTGGAAATGCAAATAGCACTAGTATTGTCACAATAAATTGGAATAGTGCCTATAGTTAATCCTAAGTCAATCAACTGTTGTTTTAACCAAAGTACTTGTGCCACACAACTTCCTAATGCAATGTATTCTGCTTCTGCAGTAGATAGTGCCACTGAATTTTGTTTTCTACTAGACCATGAAACTAATGAATTTCCAATGAATTGACATGTTCCAGAAGTGCTTTTCCTATCCACTCTACAGCCTGCAAAGTCAGAATCTGAGTAACCAATAATTTCAAATGAAGAGCTAAACTTAGGATACCAAATTCCTAAGTTTTGAGTTCCTAGTAGATATCTTAAAATCCTTTTCACTGCTGTCAAATGTGATTCTTTTGGATCTGATTGAAATCTAGCACATAGGCAAACACTAAACATAATATCTGGTCGGCTAGCAGTCAAGTAAAGTAAAGATCCAATTATCCCTCTAAATTTCTTTTGATCAACAGATTTTCCCTTAAGGTCTTTATCCAACTGAACTGAAGAACTCATTGGTGTACTAACAGGTTTAGCATTGTCCATTTCATATTTTTTGAGGATGTCCTTAATATATTTGGTTTGACTAAGAAAAGTACCTTCCTCAAGTTGCTTAATGCTAAATCCTAGAAAGTAATTTAAATCTCCCATTAGACTCATTTCAAATTCACTACTCATTGTTTTAGAAAAATCATCACAAAGATGTTTATTTGAAGATCCAAAGATGATGTCATCCACATAAATTTGAACAATAAGTATATCCTTTCCAATTTTCCTTAAAAAGAGAGTTGTATCCACACTTCCTTTTTCAAAAGATCTTTCAAGTAGGAAGGTGCTTAACCTCTCATACCAAGCCCTAGGTGCCTGTTTCAATCCATATAATGCCTTTTTTAATTTGAAAACATGATTTGGAAATTTAGAATTTTCAAAACCTGGAGGTTGTTCTACAAAAACATCTTCTTCAATTACTCCATTTAAAAAGGCACTTTTGACATCCATTTGAAACAATTTAAAACCTTTAAAACAGGCAAAGGCTAGTAAAACCCTAATTGCTTCAAGTCTAGCTACAGGGGCAAAAGTTTCCTCAAAATCAATTCCTTCAATTTGATTATACCCCTTAGCTACTAATCTAGCCTTATTTCTAATGACTACTCCTGAGTCATTCATTTTATTTTTGAACACCCACTTGGTTCCAACAACACTTTGATCTTTTGGCCTTGTAGTTAGTTCCCAAACTTTATTTCTTACAAATTGATTCAACTCTTCTTGCATGGCCAATATCCAAAATTCATCTGAAAGTGCTTGATCAATGTTAGTGGGTTCAATAGTTGAAATAAAGGCTGAATGATTGACTTCCTTGTTTAATCCACGCCTAGTTCTAACACCCTCACTTGGTTCACCTATGATTAATTCCTTTGGGTGGTTTTTAGAAAATCTCAAATCTCTAGGCAAAGGGTCTTCTCTTTCTAAATTTTCTTCCACATTTTCTTCCAAATTTAATCTATCAATCTTTTGGGAGTTTTCTTCAATTTCTTCTTCAACAACTTTTGGCTCTTCCATATTTCCATTTTCATCAAAAACAACATGTGTGGTTTCTTCAATGACTAAAGTTCTTTTGTTGAATACTCTATAAGATTTTCCAACACTTGAATATCCAACAAAAATTCCTTCATCTGATTTTGGATCAAATTTTCCTAAGGCAGATTTTCCATTATTATGTATGAACACCTTGCAACCAAATACATGCAAATGAGACAAATTTGGTGTTCTTCCTTTTAGCAACTCATAGGGTGTTTTATTCAAATTTGATCTCACATTCACCCTATTCAGAACATAGCATGCAGTGCTAACCGCCTCAGCCCAAAAATATCTAGGAAGTGAGTATTCTGCTAACATTGCTCGGGCGGCTTCTATTAATGTTCTGTTCTTTCTTTCAACTACTCCATTTTGTTGAGGAGTTCTAGGTGCAGAAAAATTGTGATCAATCCCCTTTTCTTTACAGAAATCTTCAAATCTTTCATTTTCAAATTCTCCTCCATGATCACTTTGTATAGAAATTATTTCACATCCTAGTTTTCTTTGTATCCAAGTTGAAAAAATTCTGAATTCCTCAAATGATTCACTCTTATGAAAAAGAAATTTAACCCAAGTGAATCTTGAAAAATCATCTACTATAACAAATCCATATACCTTTCCTCCTAGACTAACAGTGCTTACTGGTCCAAAAAGATCCATGTGTAGAATTTCTAAAGGTTTACTGGTCCTAAGATCTTTAATGGACTTAAAAGAGGACTTCACTTGTTTTCCTAATTGACATGCATCACACAGATGGTCCTTAGTAAAGTCTAGTTTAGGTATTCCTCTCACCAAATTCTTTTGGGTAATTTTTCTAAGATTTTTCATACTAGAATGACAAAGTCTCCTATGCCAAAGCCATGATTCATCAGAAACAATTTTCAAACAAAAGGCAGTAGGAGATTGAATACAATTTAAATCTAGCATGTAAACATTGTTCACCCTTTTTCCATTTAAAACAATTTTCTCATTTAGGCTAATTATGCAGCTAGTAGGTAAAAATTTTACATTATAGCCCTTATCACATAGCTGACTTATGCTAAGCAAATTATGTTTTAAGCCTTCAACTAATAAAACATTATCTATGAAAAAGTTTTTCAAATTTCCAATCTTACCTGATCCAACCACTTTCTTTGTGGTATTATCTCCAAGTGTAACCTTGCCTCCACTCCTGGCTTCCAGCGTTATGAATTGAGCAGTATCTCCAGTCATGTGCTTAGAACATCCGCTGTCCAGGTACCATATACTCTCACGAGGTCTTGTGTGAGAGTATTCCTGCAAAATTCTCAAATGTTAGACCTGGGAACCCAAACTAGTTTGGGTTCACCTTTATGAAATTTATAATCAGATGCATGTGTGATATGTCTAGGTTTATGCATCTTAGTTCTCCACACCAAATTAGGTTTCATCTTTAAAGTGCAGGTGTGAGATATATGTCCCAAAAATCCACAATTGTTACATTTAACATTAGGAAAAATATTCCTATGTTTTCTCTCATATGATTGTCTTCTAAGGGATTTCATGAATTTAGGATAATACTTAGGATTTGTAAAATCTTCAAGTTTAGGGGGGTTCCTATTATCCTCGAGAGCTTTTATAGTCAGTTTGTAAAATGAATTCATATCCTCCAAGATTCGATTTGTATAATTGACTCTATATGTCTTGTGCTCAGATTCATCCTTAAATTTCTCAAATTCTTTTTCAAGTTCAGCATAGGATGATTTTAAATTCTCAAAATTTTTATTCAAGTCATCATATTCATCAAGTAGTTTCATGTGGTTGCTATCAATTAAAGCATGATCTTTCCTAAGGATTTCGTGTTCCTTATTAAGCTCTTCCAATTCTAAAACTAAACTAGCATGCATCTTTTTCGTTTTCCTATATGCATCATGCATGTGTTCAGAAACTTCAAACAATTCATTATAAGTTAAATCACATACCTCTTCTTGATCTGATTGTTCAGCTTTATCTGCCATCAAGCAAAGGTTGGTGACTTCTTCTTCTTTTTCAGTCTCAGATGAGTCTGAAGCTGAGTCCGCCCAAAAAGCCTTTTGAAACTTCTTCTTGCCCTTCTTTACCATTGGTTTCTCCTCTACCTTCTCCTTGCTAGGAGTGGCTTTGAGTTTTGGACAATCAGTCTTTATATGACCTGGTTTCCTGCATTCATAACAAATCACTTCATTAGAAACCTTGCCATTTCTGTTATACTTACCTCTATTCCATTGCTGGCGTCTCTTCTGCTTTCTCTTTAAAAAGCTTTTGAATTGTCTAGTCATCAGTGCTATATCATCTTCATCCTCAGGTTGTGAGTGTTCACTTTCTGACTCTTCCACATTTAGTGCAATATTCTTGTCCTTTCTTGGTTCACCTGCATCAATCTTTCTTTGACTTACTCCTTGCTCGTAAGCAATGAGTGAACCAAGAAGATTGTCAATAGAATAAATGTTCAGATCTTTTGACTCTGTAATTGCAGTAATTTTAGCATCGTATGCAGTAGGTAAACAACGAAGAATCTTATTAACCATTTCAGCATTAGTTAATTCCCTACCAAGTGCATGCAAAGAGGTGACAATTTGAGTGAATCTTGTGTACATGTCAGATATAGATTCATTAGGTTTCATGCGAAATAATTCGTAGTCATGTAACAAGATATTGAGTCTTGATTGCTTAACCTCATTTGTCCCTTCATAAGTAATACAAAGTCTATCCCATATGTCTTTTCTGCTTTTACAAGTGGAAACTCGCATGTAGTCTTCAGATTTTAAAGCACAAAAGAAACTATTTAAACATTTCGCATTTAATTGTGCTAAGTCACGTTCTTCTATAGTCCAATCTGCATAGGGTGTATCTACCCTAATTCCATCAACTAATCTAGTTGGTTTTGTGTAACCTTCCTGGACTAACATCCACATGCGATAATCAAGTGACTGTAAGAAAGTAGACATGCGTGTTTTCCAAAAATCAAAAGGAATATTATCAAACAGTGGAGGTCTAGTGATAGAGTAACCCTCAGGTGTGTTTCGGTTTCCAAATGTAGCCATCTACGTTAATCAAAAAGTAGTTCAAACTTATGATTTTAAAACAATGCTCTGATACCACTTGTTGAGTCTAGTAATTAGGTTGTTAAGCCTAAGTAAATGTCCCACGGCTACCAAGAGGGGGGTGAATTGGTAGTTTTTTAAAAAATTTTAAACCCTCTTAATGATAAAGTTGAACCGAAATAAAATTTTCTTTTAAAGTTAGTAGAAAAGTGTTTTTCAACCACAGAGTTGTTAAAACTGAAATTCAAAGTACGGAAACGTAAAAGCAATAAAGTAAACGACACTAGATTTATAGTGGTTCGGTCTATAACCAGACCTACATCCACTCCTCAGAGGCACCCTCTGAGTATTGCACTATTACCACAAAGTGACTCTCCTTTAGCACCCACAGCAAGGCGGAGAAGCCTGTACAAAACCCTCTTTTCACCACTACCCGGTGCGGCAGAGAACCGTCGTCCTTTTACACAATCCACAGTGCTGGCAGAGAACCGTCGTCCTTTCACACTCTCCTAGTGTGGGCAGAGAACCCTACGGCTGTTCACACTCTCCAAGTGTAGGCAGAGAACCTTCTTCCTTTTACACTCTCCTAGTGTAGGCAGAGAACCGTCGTCTGTTCACACTCTCCAAGTGTCGGCAGAGAACCGGACCTTCTTGAATGATCTTCTCACAAGAATCTAGAAGGAAGAAAGAAAAGAGTGAAGAAATCCAATTTCACAAGTAGAGATTCTTACCTTAGCAATCCAAGTGAAGCCTTCTCGCTCCAATGGTAGGAATCCTCCTTTGAAAGCTCTCTTCCACTCTCTCCTTGGCTATTCTCTCAATAGGCACGAAGATCAAATGACAAAAAGATTGGGTGGCAGTCTAATTTGGACTATTTATACAAAAGACATGAAAAATCGCCCAAAAACTGCAAGTTTCCAATTCTGTACGCAGTGGATCGTCCCGTACGATCCTGGATCGTCCTGGACGATTTTACTTAAACGATCTGAAACGACCCAATTTGTATATGTGTACGAAATGACTTCGTACAGCTGATCGTCCTGTACGAACTAGGTTCGTCCAGTACGAACGGTTATTACAAGGTCGGTTCTAGAAACTGCTGAAAACTGTTCTAAGTCGGTTTATCGTTTGGACGAAAATGTGTTCGTCTGGACGAAAATTTTCCAGAGAGCCGATCGTCCTGGACGATTATTTATTTCGTCTGGACGAAAATTTTCCAGAGCGCCCATCGCCGCGGACGATAATTTGCTTTCGTCTGGACGAAAATTTTCCAGAGAGCGGATCGTCCGGTACGATAATTATTTTCGTCTGGACGAAAATTTTCCAGAGCACTGGTCACCTCGTACGATGGTAAAATTCGTCTGGACGAAAATTTTACAGAGAACCCATCGTCCGGGACGAAAATAAAATTCGTCCTGTACGAATAGGACTTAGAAAAAAATTTTCCAAGCAAGTTCCTATTCGTTCCAAATGCTCTATAGGAGATAACTGACAGATCGTCCAGTACGATAAATATCGTCCTGTACGATCAGTATAGAATTTCAAGATCTCCTAATTTGTGTGTGTGTGAGATTTTATTCACTCAATTACAATCACTCCCTTTCAAAATAAATTCAAAGAAAAGACAAACTTCAAATAAACAAAATATCATATGTTGAATTTGATTTGAAGTTTTCGTAGTCTGGAGTCTGATTTTCCTGAAATGTTAGTACACACTAGAGCAAGTGCAAATCTTCTAAAATTGTTAGGAGATAACTATACATCTGAACAATAATGTTTGGAATCATCAAAACTACATAAGTTGCACAAATATAAATCATTCAAATAGCAACTATTCAAACACTTATGAGGGGACTAATTAAGTTAAATAATCTAGACTTAATATCTTGTTGCATGACTATGAACTGTTTCACATGAAACCCAATGAATCCATTTCTGACATGTACACAAGATTCACACAAATAGTCACCTCTTTTCATGCACTGGGTAGGGAACTAACGAATGCTGAAATGGTTAATAAAATACTTCATTATTTATCTACTGCTTATGATGCTAAAATAACTACGATTATAGAGTCTAAAGATTTAAATATTTACTCTATTGACAATCTTCTTGGATCACTAATTGGTTACGAGCAAGGAGTGAGTTAAAGTAAGATTGATGCAGGAGAGCCACGAAAGGAGAAGAATATTACACTACAGGTGGAGGAGTCAGAGAGTGATCAATATGCACCTAAGGATGAGAATGATATTGCATTAATGACTAGATAATTCAGAAGCTTTCTGAAGAGGAAGCAAAAGAGATGTCAGCAATGGAATCGAGGTAAATTTAATAGAAATGTCAAGGTTTCAAATGATGTTATTTGCTATGAGTGCAAGAAATCTGAACATATTAAGAAATTCCAAAGAGAAGGTAGAGGAGAAACCAATGGTGAAGAAGGGAAAGAAGAAATTCCAAAGAGCTTTCTGGGCGGACTCAGCTTCAGACTCGTCAGAGACTAAAAAGGAAGAAGAAGTCACCAATTTGTACATGATGGCTGATAATCTTGATCAGTCATATCAAGAAGAGGTATGTGACTTGACTTACAATGAACTTTTAGAAGTCTCTGAATGAATATATATTTTATATAGGAAATTAAAGAAATTGCATACTAGTCTAAACTTAGAATTACAAGATCTTCAAAGAGAACATAAAAACCTTAGAGAAAGATCATGCTTTAATTGATAACAACCACATAAAATTGCTTGATGAGTTTGACGAATTGAATAAGAACCATGAAAATTTAAAATCATCCTATGATGAACTTCAAAAAGAGTTTAAAAATAGTAAGGATGAATCAGAGAGCAAATTATATCGAGTAAACTATACAAATCGTATCTTGGAAGATATGAATTCTTTTTATAAACTAAAGATAAAAGCTCTCGAGGATAATAGGATACCACCAATCCTATTTTGTATCGTAAATTTATGCAATCCATAAAAAGACATAGAAACTATAGAAGATTAAGAAACCCCTTTCCAAGAGTAAAATGTTATAATTGTGGATTGATTGGATATATAGCTCACACCTGTACATTAAAGAAGAAAACCCATTTGGTGTGGAGACCTAAGATGCATAAATCTAGACATATCATACATGCATCTGTTTATAATTTACAAAAAAGTGATCCCAAACTTGTTTGGGTTTCCAAGTCTAACATGTGATGATTTTGTAGGATCGCTCTCATATAAGACCTCGTGAGAGCATATGGTATCTGGACAGTTTATCTCAAAGCTAATGACTAGAGATACTACTCAATTCATATCGTTGGAAGCCATGAGTGGAGGAAGGGATACACTTGGAGATAACACCACAAAGAAGGTGGTAGGATCAGGTATGATTGGAAATCTTAAAACAAAATTTATTGATAATGTACTACTTGTAGCAGGCTTAAAGCATAATTTGTTAAGTATTGGTCAGCTATGTGATAAAGGATACTGTGTAAATTTTTTTTCTACTAGTTACATATTAAGCCTAAATGGTAATGATGTTTTGAATGGTATAAGGATAAATAATGTGTATATGTTAGACTTAAATTGTATCAAAACTCCTACTATTTTTTTATTTAAAAACTATTTCTGATGAATCATGGCTTTGTCATAAGAGACTTTATCACTCTAGCATAAAAAGCCTTAGGAGGATTACCCAAAAGAACCTAGTAAGAGGTATACCAAAATTAGACTTTACTAAGGATCGCCTTTACGATGCATGACAAATAGAAAAATAGGTGAAGTCCTCTTTTATGTCTAATAAGGACCTTAAAACTAGTAAACCATTAGAGATATTACATATGGATCTTTTAGGACCAGTTGGAAGTGTAAGTTTAGGAGGTAAGTTATAAAAATTTGTAATTGTGGATGATTCTTTTAGATTCATATGGGTTAAATTTCTATATCATAAGAGTGAATCATTTGAGAAGTTTAGAAATTTTTTGACTTGGATTCAAAGGAAACTATGATGTAAAATTTTAACAATTTAGAGTGATCATGGAGGAGAATTTGAAAATGAAGAATTTGAGGATTTTTGTAAGGAAAAAGGAATTGATCACAATTTTTCTTCACCTAGAACCCCTCAGCAGAATGGGGTAGTCGAAAGAAAAAATAGAACATTAATAGAAGCCGCTCGAGTCATATTGACAGAATACTCACTTCCTAAATATTTTTGGGCTGAGGCGGTTAGTACAGCATGTTATATTCTGAATAGGGTGAATGTTAGATCGAATTTAAATAAAATATCCTATGAGTTACTAAAGGGAAGAACACCTAATTTGTCACATTTGCATGTTTTTGGATGTAAGGTGTTCATACATAACAATGGAAAATCTGCCTTATGAAAATTTGATCCAAAATAAGAAAAATGAATTTTTATAGGATACTCAAGTATTGGAAAATCTTATAGAGTATTCAATAAAAGAACTTTAGTAATTGAGGAAACCACACATGTTGTATTTGATGAATCTAGAATTTTGGAAGAATAAATTGTTGAAGAGGATGAGATAGAGATTAACTCCCAAAAGATTGAGAAAAGAAATTTGAAAGAATGTTTGGAGATAGAAAACCCAGTGCCTAGAGATTGAGATTTTCTAAAAATCATCCAAAGGAATTGATTATAGGTGAACCTAAAGAGGGTGTTAGGACTAGGCATGGACTGAACAAAGAAGTCAATCATTCAGCCTTTATTTTAATGACGGAACCCATAAATATTGATCAAGCACTTTCGAATGAATTTTGGATCTTGGCAATGCTGTATGAATTAAATTAATTTGTAAGAAATGGAGTTTGGGAATTAACTGCAAGGTCAAAAGATCAAAGTGTAGTTGAAACTAAATGGGTATTCAAGAACAAAATGAATGACTCAGGAGTAGTCATTAAAAATAAAGCTAGACTGGTTGTTAAGGGGTATAATCAGATTGAAGTGATTGATTTTGAGGAGACTTTTGCTCCTGTAGTTAGACTTGAAGAAATTAGCGTATTGTTAGCCTTTACCTATTTTATAGGATTTAAATTGTATCAAATGGATGTTAAAAGTGTCTTTTTAAATGGGGTAATTCAAGAGGATGTATATGTGGAACAACCTCTTGTTTTTGAAAATTCTAAACATCCAAATCATTGAGAAAGTAGAGAGAGAAACTCTGATATTTCAAAATTCTGTTATTTTGAAATCTCAATTTTTACAGCTTCATCGTCGGCTCAATGATGACAAATAGTCATCGGCCACCAGCGGCCGTCAGCAGGATGGTTGATCGTCGTTCAACTGGACGTGCAATCTTTGGAGGAGCTCGAGATGTTTCATCGTCACCACCTGTATTTGGAGATGATAGATCTTTAGTTTTTCCTGGGTTAAAAACTGCTGCGATGGGGAACAAACCTTTAACCATTAATGAAGGAGGTCAAATGATGAAGAAATAAGTTCTGGAAGTTCCTGGTAAGGGGAAAGGTAAAATCATAGAAGAAACTTTGGAGAAGATGGGATGGATAGCAAAGTTATTTAATGAGAAGAATAATTCTATGGTGTCCAGAGTCATATCTGAGAATAATCTCATGGAAAATGGTTTGCTGAATGAAGACAATAATAACTTGAATTCTCTATTGAAGGAATCAACGGAAGTTAATGAATTGGTTCACTCTAGTATGAAGGAAGGTAAAACAGAGGATGAAAGTAAGAAGAAATCAGATCTGGAAGAAGTCCGGGTATGTAATGTTGGAGAACTTGCAAGTTGTCATGAGGTGATTGAAGAAATGCCATAAGGTCAAATTCTGGCTTATCAAAACGTATGGTCCAAAAGTAAAAACATAAAATTCACATAATTGGACTTTGGTAGCTGTATAGCTAATGACGGTAAAATTGTGAAACTTCATGTGGAGAAAGCTGCTGAGAATTCCAAAAAGCTGAACAAATCCCTGGTAGTTAAAATTTTTGGAGGAGATGCCCCTCTCTCTTCAATTAGATATGAATTTAGGAAACAATGGGAACAATATGGCAAATTTCATCTTACTGTTTTGGGAAAAGGATGGATCTTATGCTCTTTTTTTGAAGAAGAGCATATGGAAGCAGTACTTACCAATGGACCTTGGTTCGTGAATGGCAACATAGTTGGGATGGATAGATGGTCTCAAAGGTTTGATCCAAATTCTCTAAAAGGACTCTCTGCTCCTATATGGATAAGATTACCAAATTTACCACTATTTTGTTGGGATAAAGTAAATATATGTCGTATAGCTTCCATTGTGGGGAAGCCTTACCTTATTGATGGTAAGATGTTCCAATGGTAAAGAAGGGAATTTGGACGTGTTTGTGTCCGTATTGATCTAGATTCTTAACTTCCTACATGAATTTAGGTAGAGGGAAAAGAAAATAGATTTTTCCAGAAAATTGAGTATGAAAGGCTTCCCAATCTTTGCTTTGATTGTGGGAAGATTGGCCATATCAAAGATATCTATCCAAACAGTATCTTGATGAATAAAGAGACAGCAAACTAACCTCGAAAATATTTTCCTAAAAGCAATGTGGAGAAAAAATACGGAGGCTAGAGAAACATCTGTTGAGAATGAAGAATATGGTCCTTGGATGTTAGTGAACTATGGAAGGAAATTTGTTAAGAAAAACTGGAATAATAAATTTGCAACTAGTATTGATAAGAGGAGTAAAGCAGTTCTATCAAAGAAATATGTTGCCATTGGGAATAAAGCACTTGAAGAAAAAAACTGGAGACAAACTAAGAATGGAGGATCAAGATGGTTCTGAAACAATTGCTAAAGGAGGAGTTTCTAAAGAAACATCTAGAACTTTGGTTGATCAAAATAGTTTTCAAGCCCTTGCAGACTTGGAAGAAGGAGAAATACATCAAACAGTTGCAGATATTGACTTGAATGGAAGGAAAACTGCAGCTGAAGTTATCAAAGAGTTAGAGAAGAATACCATCAATATTGAATCGGAAGGAATTGCTTCTGAGTCAACAGAAAAATGTGTTGCTGAGAACAATGTGAATGTGGACTCTGCTGTCCACAGCAAGAAGAAAAGATCCAAACAGCTAAAGGAATTGGGACCAATCAATTCTTCTACTAGAAGCCGGAGATTTGAGCAGGAAGGGAAAGGTACAATGGGGAGTAATCCTCACAATATTTTTTAATGTACTCAATTGCATTTTGGAATTGTAGGAGAGCAAGGAAGAGGAATGCTTCCTTATATTTGAAAGAGTTTGTAAAGAACAATGGAGTTTGTTTTATTGGTTTAGTTGAAACTAAACTAACTGAAATTGATAGAAGTATAGTTGATGGCATGATTGGGAGAAATTGGGACTATTTTTATGTTCTGTCCACTAGGTTTTTTGGTGGAATTATACTACTATGGAATTCTGATACAACTATGTTCACGGTGGAAGATTCATCTTCTCAGATGGTGATCAAAGAATTGAAAGTTATTAATAATGAGAAGTGGAAGGTAGCTACGATCTATGGGAGTACGGAAGTGCAAAAGAGAAGGGAATTGTGGAATATGTTAAATAAGTATTCCAATAATGATCTTCCAATGGCCACTGGTGGAGATTTGAACTGTTTATTGAGTAAGGAAGACAAATTGGGAGGAAGGAGATTCGTCTATTCTCAAGGATCAAAGGAAATGGAGGAATGCTTGCTCAATAATGATTTACATGAAATTGGGTACATTGGTCCTAAATTTACTTGGTGCAATAATAAAGTTGGAAGTGCAAGGATCCTTGAAAGATTGGATAGGTGTTTTGTTAACACTATTGCATTGAGTTCTCCAATTCAATTGATAGAAAGGCACTTGGCTAGAATAGTCTCGGACCATTGTCCAATCCTTTTACAATTCAAAAACTTCAATACTAATCCTAGAAAGATGATCAAATATGAAAATTGTTGGGCATCTTATCAATCTTCATATGGGATAGTAAGGAAGGAATGGGGCAAGAATTATTAAGGTAGCTTCTCTCAAGTTCTCAACAAAAAATTTAAAAGGTCTCTAAAATCTCTCTTCTTTTGGAGCAAGGAAAAACACAAAGAGTTGAATAGTTTGAAAGATGTACTCATCCAGGAAATCACAGATATTCAATGCAAAGAGACTTCTTTAGGGAGTCTATCGGAGCAAGAACAATGGAACCTTAAAGCTAAAGTAATGGAACTTAATGCTACTATGGAAAGGCTTAATATGTGGTGGAAGCAAAGGGCCAAAGTCAAATGGTTATGTGAAGGAGATGGAAATTCTAAGTTCTTCCATTCTTATGCTAGTGCAAGAAGGAATGCTAACAAAATTATCATGGTCAAAAATGAAGATGGAATGGTAGTAAATGATCAAAGCCAAATGGAGGAAGTCTTTCTACGATTCTTTCAAAAGAAGTGGGAAGCTAGAAGAAGCAACTTGGAAGGTTGGCCAACAAACTATAATTCTTTGAATTCTTGTGAAATAAACTATCTGGAAGCTAATTTATCCATGGAAGAAGTAGAAGAAGTTGTGCAGCAGCTAGAAGGTAATACTTCACCGGAAAATGATGGAATCTCTCATTCTTTCATAAAAGTTTATTGGGAAATTATTAAAGAAGATTTTGGAAAGCTATTAACTTCTTTTATATCTATGGAGAACTTGATAAGGCTTGGAAAGAAACACTTATTGTTTTAATTCCAAAGGTTGCTAATCCCATCCTTCCTTCTAACTATAGACCTATAAGTCTATGCAACACGGTTTACAAAGTGGTGGCAAGGTTAATTTTGAATAGAGTAAACTTGGTCATTCCAAAACTCATTCCTATGGAGCAAGAGGCATTCATCAAGGGGAGATCTCTATCCGATCATATCATAGTGGCTGAAGAAGCTTTTCATAAGCTTCGGGTTTCTAAAGCTTCCAAAGGCCTTGTATCATTCAAAGTTGATATGGAGCAAGCTTATGATTCCATGGCTTGGTCTTCTCTAAAGAAGGTATTGGAGTATTCAACTTTCCTCTCAGAATTTCTAAATTAATCTTGGAGTGTGTAGAAGATCCCAAATTATCTATCATCATTAATGGCAATTGCACAAATTAGATTCTTGCTAGAAGCCGTTTTTGGCAAGAATGTCCATTATCCCCCATCCTTTTTATTATATGCTCTCAACTTCTATCAAATGCTTTTCATCAAAGCTCATGTGGTATCAAGGTAAATTCGGAAGGTCCTAGAATTTCTCATTTGTTATATGCTGATGATGTGGTCATGTTTTCTAAAGCTAATAGGAAAGAAGTGTTGGAAGTGAAGCAAATCCTTCACAAAGTCAAGTTGATGAGGTGGGCAATTGGAACCTAATTTTTGTGAATGGACTGGACAAAAAATTAATTATGAAAAATCCATGTGTTTATTTGGGAAACATGTGAAGAGAATATATAAAAGAAGGATCTCTACAATTATGGGATTCAAACAAGTGAAGGAGTTCAAATATGTCGGTTTGAAGATGGATTTGAGAAGACTTAAAAGGGATGATTTCCAATTTATCATTGACAATGTCATGAGGAAACTTAATCAATGGGGGAGCAAAAGCTTATCACTTCTTGGAAAGATTATTTTGGTAAAATCTGTTTTACTAGCTCTTCCTACTTATCATGCAACTCATTCTTTAATGCCCAAAATGCTGCTGGAAGAACTTGATAGAATCTGTAAGAATTTTATCTGGACTAAAAATAATGGTAATATGGGTTTGCATTATGTAAGCTGGCCGGATTTATGCAAACCATTAGAACTTGGGGGACGTGGTTTACATTCTAACACTTCCAAAACTCCTGCTTTGAGAGCTAGATTAGCTTGGAGATTTATAAATAATAAGCAATCCTTGTTACACATGGTCATGGCTTCAAAATATGGTGAAAAATTGGATAAAGGAAATTCCAGTGGCTATTTGTCTACAGGTTTTAAGTTGTTGAAAGAAGGATTAAAAATGCTCAAGCCAATTGTAAGATGGAGGATAGCTAATGGAGATTCAGTTGATTCTTTTGAAGATAATTGGATAATGGACAAATGTATAAACAAATGGCCTACATTTGTTGTACCGTATGAAGGAAACTCAGTTCGGGTAAAAGACTTCATTTAGGATGCTCAGTGGAATGATCAAGAATTAAGTAAACACTTTGGCAAAGAGCATATCAATTTGATCAAACAAATTGAAATAAATCAAGAAAGCATTGAAGATTATATGGAATTGACGAAACAAAATTTTGGTATGATAATACCGGGATTAATCAGTAAAGCTGCAGATTTACAAATGGAGGATAATTTAAAATGGAAATGGATCAAAACTACAAAGCTGAACGCTCGGGTGGAGTTATTCTGGTGGAGATTGAATAGAAATGCCATACCATATCTCCAATTTCTATGTTACAGAAGATTAATCCAAAATTCAAATTGTCCAAGAGGTTCTGATGCAATAGAAGATGTAGAACACATAATTTGCAGCTGCAGCAAATTGAAGGAAATAATCCATATTTTAAACAATTGGGGATTCTATATTCCAATATTTGAGATAAAGGAGCATAGTATTAATTGGATTGAATCTAATATTATGAAGAAAGGGATGATGATAAACTTATATTGCAACATAGTGTTTCTAGCTTGGAAAAGTAGAAACAAGTTAATTCATGATGGTGTTGAAGACAATTCAAGTTACTTAGCTTCTAATGCTATTTGCCAAACTGTGGTTTCTCTTAACTTTAGTCAATTCAATTTGGGCTTTTGGGATGTTAATCAGTCATTAAGACCGTCTAAAGCTTGGCATCCTCCTCCACCCAATTGGCTAAAGGTTAATGTTGATGCTTCACTTCTTTCTTCCTACAAAGCTGGAGTTGTTGCGGTCTTCCGAGAAAGCTATGGAAGATTCTTGTTTGTTATGGAAAATCACTTCGACATTGGGATATAGATCATTTGGAGATGCTTGCTATTAATTCTCTAAAGGAGGAAATAAAGGATTGGATGTTTAAATACAAGGGAATTATCATAGAAGGAGACAATTCAAATATCAATTCCTATGTCAAAAATGCTTGGAAAACAGGGGAGTTCAAGGATGATGGTATGGAATTTCTTTCAAACTTCAACTTCGTCTTTTTTAATTGTATTAGTAGAAAATGCAATAAGCTAGCAAATCTTTGTGCTAACTATGCTCTTTTTAGTAGCTTTGAGTGGGTGGATTGTTTAGAGAATAAGATTCCTCCATCATTCTTTAAAATTTTGCAGGAGGAATCATGCTTGTAGTTACTTTCTTTTTTATAATTAATTCATAAGCTCCAACTTTTTCTCCAAAAAAAACATCCAAATCATATTTTCAAATTAAAAAAGGCATTATATGGATTAAAACAAGCACCTATGGCTTGGTATTAGAGGTTGAGCACCTTCCTACTTGAGAGATCTTTGAAAAATGAAGTGTAGAAACAACTCTCTTTTTGAAGAAATTAGGAGATGAAATACTCATTGAACAAATTTATGTTGATGATATCATCTTTGGATCTACAAATAAAAATCTTTGTGATAATTTTTCTAAAATAATGAGTAGTGAATTTGAAATGAGTCTAATGGGAGATTTTAGCTATTTTCTAGGCTTTAGCATTAAGTAAGTTAAGGAGGGTTTATTTCTTAGTCAACTGAAGTATGTTAAGGATATCCTCAAAAAGTATGAAATAGATAATGCTAAACTTGTTAATACAACTACGAGTTTCTCAGTTTAGTTGGATAAGGACCCTAAGAGAAAATCTGTTGATCAAAAGAAATTTAGAGGGATAATTGGATCTTTACTTTACTTGACAGCTAGCCAAACCTGATATCATGTTTAGTGTTTATTTATGTGCTAGATTTTAATTAGATCCAAAAGAATCACATTTGATAGCAGTGAAAAGGATTTTAAGGTATCTATTGGGAACTCGGAACTAAGGAATTTGGTATCCTAAGTTTAGCTCTTCATTTGAAATAATTAGATATTCAGATTCGGATTTTGCAGGTTATAAGATTGATAGAAAGAGTACTTCTAGAACATGTCAATTCATTAGAAATTCTTTAGTCTCTTGATCCAGTTTAAAACAAAATTTAGTAGTCTTATCTACTGTTGAAGCTGAATATATTGCCATAGGAAGTTGTGTGGCATAAGTACTTTGGTTGAAACAACAGTTGATTGATTTAGGATTAACAATAGGCACAATTCCCATTTATTGTGATAACACTAGTGTCATTTGTATCTCTAAAAATTCTATTCAACATTCAAGAACCAAATATATAGACATTAGGCATCATTTCATAAGGGATCATGTACCAAATGAGAAATTGAACTCAATCATGTATCAACAGAAAATTAACTTGCATATATTTTTACTAAATCATTAGCCTTTGATACTTTTAGTACATTAAAAACAAGGCTTTGTGTGATTGACTTGAATGCTTAATTAAATGTTTATGCAACATTGATATTTTTATTTATGTCTTTTGATTTTGTGATTTTATGTATGTATTTTTTAGTGTTTTGTTCGTGCTTGATTTTGCAATCTTCTATTTGTTTATTTTGTGTTCTTTCATATCAAGATTCATGATTTTAGAGTGTTGGCATGAAAATTTCAAAGTGTGAAATTCGTCTGTACAAAATTATTTTCGTATGGGACGAATTGTGTAGTATATTAATGGTTGATTTGAACGATTTGCATGCACTTTTTCCATTTTTTAATAATGCTCATCTGTACGATTATGACAGTCATCTGGACGATATGTATTCAATCGTATGTACGCATGTAGACGGTTATACAGATAAGATTAATTTCTTCATTCTTGATCGTACGTACGAACGTTCAGTTCGTACATATGAACACGTGGCAATTCAATGTGGGGGACGTTTTAAACCATCATAAAAATGATCTTAAATACCTGATCATCCCGAACAAACACCTATTCGTCTATACGATTGTTTGGTCAAAAGTCTATACGAAAGGACGCCTCGTAACTTGCATATTTATGAAAAACCGTTTCTTTTTTGGACCCATTCATTCATCCATACGAATATTATTTCATACGTACAAACCCAAATTTGTCCTAGATGAAATAATTTTATTTCGTACGAAAATTTATTTTTTTCTTTAAATTGAAAGGTTTTGAACTCAAATCTCATTCACTTCAAAAACTCTTTATATCGTCTAAATCTTCTTGATCTTCTCCATGGCTAGTTCAAGCAAAAGAGATAGGCAAAAGGTACTTGCTAAGGGACCCCCCTCTAGAAACCTTGGAGAAAACTTTCTGTCAAAAGCAAATGAGGAGTCCTTCCCTAGGTTCGTATCCTCCAAGATCACCACCTCTAGAGTTCTTCTCCAAGAACAAATCACTTTTAAAATTATGAAACTTTTTGCTTCTACACAGTTTGCACTTATTCTGAGTCTAGTCCACTTCTATAACAAGAAAACTTTCCACTACTTCCTTACAAATATGTCTTTTAACTCTGACCAAATTGTGATTAGGTCGTATGTTTTTAAAAAGAAAGTAGAGATAACAAAAGTGGATTTGGGAATATTTTTGAACTTAAGGACTCAAGGGATTAGAGCCCATACTTTGACTTCTTCCTTCAACTTTGACTGGACTGCGATAAATGAGGTTATTAGATGGTTTGGAAATGAAGTTCATTTACCTAAGGTGTCTACTCTTAAATGTAATGCTCGAACCATTTAGCATATTTTTTGAAACTCCATTATTCCTAAAACTGGGGATCGAGTAAATATTATCCCTCTTCTTTCCATAGTGACTTATTTGATTTTGACATCACAACCAATAGATGAAGCCCAACTGATCATTGACTATATTTATGGACTTTCTGAGATTGGTCATGTCTCCCACAAGAGAGAAAAATATAGCCTTAGGAAATCTTGTGACCTACATTTTGTAGAAGAAATATGATCTAGTCCATTCAGTTCAAAATCTAGAAGAGCCTATCTACTACAATGATGGATCATTCCGAGCAATCTTTTATAGAGATCCACATCTACTAAGTAGTGACTCTGAGGAGGATAGAAGAAGAGCTACACCTACACCTACTGTTAAGCAAAACTTTCAGGATTTGGTCCAGCATTTTGATCGTCTTGAGACTCATTTTGATCACCGCTTTGATCAAATTGAAACTCATCTACAACAATAGGACGTGCAACACCAACAGGACATGGGTTGGATACGAGGCCAACTGGATGCTATAGGCTCGAATATGGCTATGATTAGTAGCTATTATAACTTCTTCAACCAGCCACCTCCTCCTCCAGATCAGGGCCCCTCTGAGTGATGACTGTACTTCCTTATGATTCTCTCTACGAGATGTGATGCAATGTGATTGATAGCTGTTATGTTTTAATGTTTTATGTCATGTTATGTGATGTTGATGTTTATGTTTTATCTTTTTTTTTGATGTGATTTGTTAGTTTTTATGTGTTTATGTATTTGCATCTTTGTATTAATATCATCCATGCATAATGTACTATTTTCTACCAATGATATCAATAAAAGTTATCCTATCTTGTATTACTATTTTTAATTTCATTTCAGAAATGTGTGTTACCCTATAGGATCATCTTTGAAATATTGATCTCACAAGTGCTATATTTAGAATTGCAATACAAAATTGATTTCATTAGAAAATTTAATTTTTTTAAAAATTTAAGTTGTGATTATAACTTGATCTAGTTAAAGAATGTCAATCTCATGTCTCTTGTTAGACTAACATAATTTTTATATTATTATTGCAATTATGATGTTTTATTATTTTATATTTCTCTTATCAATATAAATATTGTTGTACTTAGAAAATTTTGAGATTTTAGATTATTGATTTTGGAAAGATTAAGAATACACTTAAAAAATATATAAATGTATAAAATATCAAAAGAATGCGCAATGGTTCGCAAATAAAAAAAAGGAACAAAATTAGCCCAAAAATAAAAAGATGCACAAAGTGTTCCACAAAAATTGTAAAGATGCGCAAAGTGCCACAAGTATATGCTCTTTTCTCAATCTTTTTATCTTTAAATTCAAATTAATCTTCTGTGCAATTTTATTTTGTATTGAATTTTGAAATATAGAAAATCTTTTATTCATCTACTTTGCAATAATTTTGCTTATTTCATTGTCTAAACTGATTCATGATTTTGATACATTTTTTCTTGTCTATGTTATATCTATACTTAAATCATATGAATCTTTCTATTTCTCTAATGACATTTAATTTCTATTTGCAAATATAACTCAATCTCATTAAATGATTGATTATCAGAAGCTTTTCATATGACTTCTTACATTTCTGGATTAGTTTAGTTTGTCTCTTCTTCTCTTTTTGCTGTTGTCAAAAAGGGGGAAAAATATTGTTTGAAATTTGTACGTGTTTTAAAGTGATGTTCGTATTTTTGTATTTTTTGTTTGTACTTTTTTATAAAAATTTAAAAATTGGGATTAATTAAACCAATAGACCCTTTATTCTCACATGCTTATTTATTCAGGGGGAGTTTAGGAAAAACTTAGGAATTTAAAATTTATACAAACAATAACTATTTTGCCATCATAAAAAAAGGGGAGTTTGTTGAGAGAGTTGCTACTTAGCTTTGCATGCTTCACATTCTTGCAACTTATATATTTTGATGATTCCAAATATTATTGTTTTGAATATTATTTTCTCCTAACACATTTTGAAATAATTGTTTTTTTGGCTCTTGTGTACTAACATTTCAGGAAAATTATACTTCAGATTGTTGAAGACTTCAAATCAAAGATCTACTTATTATTTTTTTGTAACTTGGAGACTGTATTTGTTTTACATGAGTCAGAGAGAGTGTGATTGTAATTAAGTAACTCAGTACACACATATCGGGGGAGAACTTTAAAATTCACAATTTCTAATACTGATCGTATAGGACGAACTATATTTTTACGGGACGGTCATATTAGTTATACACCTAAAGGAGCAAATGGAGCGAACAGAGGGTGAGTAAAAATTTTTCTAAGTGTTGTTCTTCTAGACGAATAGTCCCATTCGTCCCTGAATGATCTCCTCTATATTTTCAGTTTGAAATGTTTGTCTAGACGAATAGTCCCATTCATCTATGGACGATCTCCTCTGGATTTTCAGTTTGAATTGTTCGTCCAGACGAATAGTCCCATTCATCTTGGATGATCTCCTCTAAATTTTTAGTTTGAAATGTTCGTCCAGACAAATAATCGCATTCATCTCTAAACGATCTCCTCTGGATTTTCAGTTTGAACTGTTCGTCCAAACAAATAGTCCCATTCGTCTCTAGATGATCTCCTATGGATTTTTAGTTTATTCTGTTCGTCCAGACGAATCGACACCTTCGTCCCTGGACGATGTTCTCCGTTCTTTAAACTTGTGATTCATCCTATTTTTTCATCCCAACGAACCTTTGAAGTAACTGTTCATACCGGACAAACTATGTTCATATAGGATGATGATCGGGTACAAAGGAATTTCATACTAATGCACATTGAGTTCGTACGTAATATTTTTTACACTGTTCGTATGTACGCAATTCGATCATACGGGACGATCGAGTATGAACAGATTTGAAAAGTTGTAGTTTTTGGACGGTTTTTTGTGTCTTTCATATAAAAGGTCCACTTTAAACTGTCTTGAAATCTTTTTGTCTATTGGTCTTTGTGCAAACTAAAGAGAGATTTAAGGAGAGTGTGTGAGAGAGTGTTTGAAGGAGATTTCTTACTACTGGAGCGTGAAGGGTTCACTTGGTACTCAAAGGTAAGGATCTTTGTTTGTGAATTGTGATTACTTCACTCTTTTCTCTTGTCCTTCCAGATTTTTCATGAAAAGATGTTTTCAAGTAGATCTGATTCTCTGCTGACACTCGAGGAGTGTGAACAGTGGAAGGTTCTCTGTCTTCACTTGGAGAAGTGTGAAAGGATGAAGGGTTCTCTGCCTACACTTGGAGAGTGTGAACAGCGGGAAGGTTCTCTTCCTACACTTGGAGAGTGTGAACAGTGGGAGGTACTCTACGTACACTTGGAAGGTGTAAAAGGATGATAATTCTCTATCGCACTGGGTAGTTGCGGAAGAGAGTTATTGTAAAGGCCTCTCAGCCTTGTTGTAGGGGCAAAGGGAAAGACACTAAGTAGTAATAGTGCAATACCTGAAGTGCGAGACTTCAGGAAGTGGATGTAGGTCGTGTTTGACCGAACTACTATAAATCTTGTGTCTTTTTATTTTTTGTTGCTTTTTTACTTTATTATTTTCTGTTGATCTATGGTTGAAAAATCTTTTTCAAGAAAATTTCACTATAAGATTTTTATCGGTTTAAAATATAAGAGGGAAATTTTTAAATACCAATTCACCCCTCATCCCCTCTTGGTTAGCCGCTGGGACATAAGCTTAGGTCTAACAACCTAATTCATAATTAACAAGTTTTAACAAAGAGTTGATTCCCCCATCTCTAAATTGGAGGTCATTGTCACCCATTTGACTATTGTACCCTCTACTCAGGAGGATAAGAACCTAGAATCATTAATAATGAAAGAGTTACAATATCAATCTGAGATTAGGTCAAGTTCTAGCACCCCTATTGCTAGCAAAAATAAGTGGAAGAACTACCTTCGAAGAGTGTGGAAGAAGGTTGCTAAGGCCATAAAGATTGTTGAGTCATGAGCCTTAAAGAAAGTCAAATCTAAGGCCAGTCGAGAACTCATTGCTCCTACACCTATCACCTCCACTGTGGAAATCTTTTCCACCCTTGTCCTGTTACTCAAAGGAGGGAGGTTATAAAAATGAGAGGGTGATCTCCAATACACCTTCTTGACTACTACACAGAAAGAATAAATCAAGCTAGAAGTGAACAAATACAAACAACAGACCATAGGCCCCCAGTTGAGGGTTATGACCCATTCACTCTACTGGATGATGTTAGGTCATGTTACTATACGTGCCTTACTACATCATCTATATAGGAGGAGGTTTAGAAACCATCTGGGATGCCACTCTCACTAGTAATTCGAGAGGGAAATAATGATGGATCTCAAATCTTATTAGATAGTGACACCATCTAAATTTAACTTCTTAACGTGTCTTATCATAATAGATCTTTAGATTGAAATGATGCAGCACTAGTTAGGGGTAGTGTAGACGCCACAACAGTCTCTTCCTCCTGAGAGATTATGGAAATATAATTCTACATTGATAGGGTCTTGCGACTGGGACTTGCTATTTTGAAGGAAATCATATCATTTCTCAAGTGTATTAGGTCAGAATTTTCAAGATAGTTGATCCATCTTTTTAATGAAAATTGACATCTACTATAAATCAAAAATGGAATAGAGTTATAGTTGACTCCATCGAATACTTAAAGGCCCCCTCCCTCTCACAACTTCTATGGATCGATTTAAGTTTTGATTTAAAATTTATCAAACTTAAGTTGGTTTTTGAAATGAATATCTTATCCATCTTCTTGCAATTTTCTATCTTAATAGGCGTGTATTGCATGCTTTAAATTTATTCAATTATTTTCCAAGTCAAGTTGAAATCCTTATCAAAAGATTGGGTCCGATTTGGGGATTATTCTTCCTTGCATGAGAGTGAACTTTTATCTCTAATACTTGTGATATAATCCTAATTTAAAAAAAAAAAGAGCAATCATTTTAAAATTTTAAAGAAAGTGAAGCCTCTTGTTAAAAAAAAAAATCAAAAGATGCACAAAGTGCACTAAGAAATCAAAAGATGCATGAAGTGTACCAAAAAATGAATGAAAGAGGCTTCCTTCTTTTCTAATCCTTAAATCTTAAAGACCCCAATCGTCTTTTATAGCTTAACTTTGAAATTTCTTGAATCTAGATTTATTGTCTTGCATAGACAGTCTATCAGATAGAAAATTTTATGCAAGAGAATTGAAAATATCAAATTTCTCTATCCAACTTAAACATTTTTAAATTGATTTTAATTAAAAATTTATACAAGGGATAACCTAGTTTAGTTTCTCTAAAACTTGATTTGGATCAACAAAATCTAAATTCTTAGATCCTTCTCGGGTTAGTTGGAGTCACTCCAACTCTACTTCTCACTATATTTGTGGATTTGTTCCCACTTGTCATTCTGATAGGGTCCAAATGATTAAGAGGAAACTTTCAATAAAAATAATGAATCTTCTACTCTTGATAAGAATCCAAATCTCATCTTGAGGAAAATGTGTGAGTACTTAGACATAGGCATCATTTCTTTTAAGTTCCACTCCGCAAAATAACACTCTATATTGGGTCAAAGATTGTTCTCATATAAATGTGTGTTTTACATAGCTGCAAAATTAATTTTCAAAATTGAGTTTCAATTGAGTAGAGTGCCTGACTCCAATTGGAGGATCTCGAAGGCCTCAAAGAAAATTGCTTATGAACTCAATAAAATTGGAAATTATATAAGTCATGTATGATTTGAGATCATGATAAATCATGTCACCTCAGGACTTTCCAAGTAAGTGACTTAGTTGTAGTCCTTTGAAGACCTATTTTAGTCTATTACAAGATTGATGGAAACTTTGAAGCAACGTTGACTGGGTAGTTCACCTTACAGATGATCTATGAGGGAAGTTCATGTCAATTTATCAAATCTAGAGATACCAGCAGATGCTTCCTATCATTTGGGCGATTATTCAAGAAATACCATGCCTGATGAGTAGCAGATCTTACATTAAATTCATCTCCCCAAATTAAAAAAAAAAAAATCAAATCAAATCAAATTAAAAACTCATCAATCAATCATTTCTGATTCTCTTTTCCTTATTGTTAGGTCCTTCCTTCCCTTAGGATTAGACCCACTAGTGGTGTAGTACGCCCTTTATGGCACCACCCTAGCTTCAATCCTTTAACTAGTGGTGGAGTACACCCTTTGAGGCACCATCCTAGTTTCCATCATCTGCTAGTGGTGGAGTACGCCCTTCATGGCATCATTCTAGTTTCAATTCAACCCGATCCTCTATGACGAGCATACCTCTATCCCATCATCTGATCATCTAGTCCTCTGTGTTGAACATAATTTTACCCCACCACAAGTCCACTTAACCTGATCTTCTATGATGGGCATATCTTAATCCCATCATATAATCACCCGGTCCTCTGTATTGGGCATATTTTGACCCCACCATAAGACCATTCAACTAGATCCTCTATGATGGGCATATTTCGAACCCCATCATATGATCACCTGGTCCTCTGTGTTGGGCATATTTCGACCCCACCACAAGACCATTCAACCCGATCCTCTATGATGTGCATATCTCAACCCCGTCATACTATCACCCGGTCCTCTATGTTGGCCATATTTTGACCCCACCACAAGACCATTCAACCCGATCATCTATGATGGGCATATCTCAACCCCATCATATGATCATCTGGTCCTCTATGTTGGGCATATTTTGACCCCAGCATAAGACCATTCAACCTAATCCTCTAAGATGGGCAAATCTCAACCCCATCTTACGATCACCGTGTCCTCTGTGTTGGTCATATCTTGACCCCACCACAAGTCCATTCAACCCAATCCTTTATGTGGGCATATCTCGACCCCATCATATGATCACTTGACAATTTGTGTTGGACATATTTCGACCACACTATAAGGTCATTCAACCCGGTCCTCTTTGTTGGTCATATCTCGACCCCACCACAAGACCATTCAAACTTATCCTCTATGATGGGCATATCTCGACCCCATCATAAAATCACCTGGTCCTCTATGTTGGGCATATTTCGACTCCGCCACATGACTACCTACTAGTGGTGGAGTATGCCCTTCATGACACCATCCTAGTTTTCAGCCGCTAATGGTTGAGTACGCCCTTTGTGGTACCACCCTAGTTTTAATCCATTAACTAGTAGTGGAGTACGCCCTTCGTGGCACCATCCTAGTTTCCTTGACTCGCTAGTTGTGGAGTACGCCCTTCGTGGCACCATCCTAGTCTTCACCCGCTAGTGATGGAAGACACCCTTCGTGGCACCATCCTAGCTTTAGTTGAACCTGCTTATATTTGATTGTATTAATTTATTCAAGCTATATATATATATATATATATATAAACTTATAAACCAAACGTTTTACTCCTATGCCATGACATCCATTTTTTTTTTGTACATTAATCTTATTTTTTTACTCATTCCCTTATTATTGGTTTAACTTGGTTTGATGTACTTTATTCATATTTCTATTTGTTAGTTCAAGTAATTCTATTATATTATTTGTTTGGTTATGTTCAGATCCTATCACTTGTGAGTTTGTTAGCAGAACAAGAGATGAACTTTTTCATCTTTAGTATGCCATTTTTGGTAACACTACTAATAGACATTTAATTTTGAAGCTTTGTTAGGACAGATTGCTTTTTATAGTTTTTTATTCGAAGTATATTTGTGTTGGTTCTGTTAGCTTTGTGGCAACTATAGATCATATGTAGCCATTGATGAAATAATCTCAATAGTTCACTATTTTATTACACACGTAGTGTCAATCAAGTAAAATTTATCTTTCTTAAGCTTCTAATTATTTAAAGATGAGATATATGGTTATGGTTTTATATTTGGTTATGTTAATTCATTTAAGTTATTCATTTTTTTTTTTTAATTTATACGCAAAATATTCCCCCTATGTGATGACATCCTTTTTTTTTAACTTTAATCTTATTTTTTACTCATTATGTTATTATTATTTTAACTTGATTAGATATAATTAGTTCATCTTTCTATTCATTTATTCAAGTAATTCTATTGTCTTAGTTTTTTCTGCTTATGTTTAGAACTTACCACCTATGTGTTTGTTAGCACAATAAAAGACCATTATATTCATCTTTTGGATGTCATTTATAATAAGATAGCTAGTATTTATTTAATTTGAAGCTTTATTATGAATGGTTGATTTTGAATGATTTGATTCTAATTGTATTTGGGTTGGTTATATATTAGCTTTGTAGAACATATAGGGCATTTTCCCACTTATTATGCCGCTGCCTGGAACAAATTCAATATCCCTATTCAGTAGTTCAATGAGAAGACCAACCTCATCAGCGGTGAAATGTAACTTCTTTCCTTTGATTAAGATGCACTACCTCCGGATATTCCACTTGGTTAGCAATGTATAAACTAAAGAAATATTCTAGTGGAATGGAGGCATCAATAGGAAGTGATCAATGTGCAGCTGCCTCAAACCATCAATAAATTGTTTTCCAAATATACTAACCAAATGATCAAACATTTGTCTAAATGTTGAAGCTTTGCAATGAAAATGAATCTTTAAAAAATATCACTACAAAAATGTGAATCATCATAAGATGAAAGTGCAAAATAGCATATAGTACTGAACAATACCAAACATGGTACCAATTAATATCGAGCATAGTACCGAGTAATAAGGAGCATGGTACTGAGTAATAAAATGCATGCAATAGACCATGATACTTAGCTTGGTCCCGAGCGATAACAAGAATTATGCCCAGCGATATCGAGAATTGTACCGACCATTACCGAGCAGTACCAAGCGATACTGACATCCCTATTGATAAGTCAAAATATATTTGAAACTTTCATAAGTATAATATTAAAGTTTGGTAAGTTCATAATATATCAAAGTTTTATCAGTAGAAGCAGCATCGAGTATAGTACCAAGCATGGCCTCGCAAAGTACCGAGCATAATACCATGCTGGCTACATGACAACTATGGGCTGCTTCTTGGTACAAAACAATATCGAGTTTAAAATCATATTTCCAATAAACATTATGTTATATCAATAGTTCCATTATGTGAGAAAAATGATTTACACGAATACTTTCAAACCCTGAAACACAACCCTAAACCCTTTAAACATTTATTCAAACACTTCATACTATGAAAAAGTATTTCAACACAAGAAAATACCTTAGGCATAGCTTCCTACAATGAAATTGATGAGCACATGATGGAGCTACGGACGTCAAAGATGAACATATTTTGAGACCACAAGGAAAATTGAATAGCCTCCAAATTGAATTTACAAAAGTGCCTGTGGTTTATTTTTTAGTTATAAGTGATTATTCATGTATGGATCTCGGTTCAGATCATCAGGCAGTGCGATAAATGATAAACACATGCTAAATTTCATGTTGTTGGCATACCGGGTCATCGAGGCGCAACGTGGCATCTTTTTATTGGCATACAGAAGTAGAGCTACATCTAGTGTCAGCATCGAATAATTTTTCCAAATCTTGACACATGACCATGAAAATTTATTTTACAAAATCCAAAGCTCACCATGGATAGAAAAAATTAGGGTGCATAGATAACACGGCCTAATATGCCGTATAAATATTTGAGGCCCATTGGAACACTAGGTAATCATAAATTCAAGAAAATTATTTTGGACTGAAATACAATTTACTCAAAATTTAGTTGTCAAAATCTAGTTAAATTTATTTTTTAATAAATTTAGCTTGATACCTCTCAAATGATCCCATGAACATCAAATTTAGGCGAGAAATGAATTTTTGAAGTTCTAAACTTTTTTTGAAATTATTTAATGTGTTTAATCCAATTTCAACCAATGAACTAAAACTTTAAATGCTCATAACTTCTTAAATACTCATACCAATTCATAAAATTAAAATGCATCTTTCCCACACCCAGATGAAGAGTGAGAAGTATTTGATTGCTCCAAGAAGCACTTCAAAAATCACATTTAGAGAGAAGTTTTGGGCTTATTTTAGGAATATATCATGATCCAAACATCAAATTTACTTGATTTTTAATTTGTTGGACTTCTACTGATATCCTCTTCAACTTCTCCAAAGATTTCAAACCTTGGTTGCCAATGGATTCAAAGATATTCAAAATTATCATTTTTTGTCTCTATCTTTTCTCCTCTCTCTCTCTCGCTCTCTCTCTCTCGCTCTCTCTCTCTCTCTCTCTCTCTCTCTCTCTCTCTCTCTCTCTCTCTCTCTCTCTCTCTCTCTCTCTCTCTCTCTCTCTCTTCTCAAATGAGGGGTTTAGAAGCCAGGGAAGAATGTGATAAGACTTTAGGAAGGCTTATGGCAGTGTTTACAACTTTGGAGAAATAGAAATGAGGGCTTGGAATGCTTTGGATCATGAGATATACTTGAATAGGTCATTTGGTCCTTTTTACCTAACCCAAGCTTTGGAGCCAAAACCACGGGCTAGGATTTATTTGTTGGCTTCTTGGATGCTCTCCATATGAATGGAGTTGTTGGGGAGTTGGGGTATCCATTTTGGTTATGTAATGGAAAATGTAAGGAAACGAGATGTGGAAAGGGTTTTATGGCATTTTGTGCACATATGGCCATATGGGGATGAACTGGATTAAACTAAAGTTTAAAAATATATTAAGAGGTGTTTAGAAAGCTATTATAATCCATTTAAGTATGAAAAATGGGTTTGTGTGGAGGGATTTTTTAAATTTGACAAATTTGACCATTTTGACTATTTTTATAACTTTTATCATTTTTGACCATCTAAGAAATTTTTATGGAATTGATCATCTTGATTGGTCAAACTTGGTCGAGCCACCAAGTATGGATCATATGATACTTCAAGAAGCTATTTGCATGAATTTTGGAGGTTTTGGTTGCATGGATGTGAATTTTGCATTTTAAAAGTGTGTATGTGAGGAATTTGACCAATCTAGGTGAGTTTGCCAAGTCATCATGAATTGACCCACAAATGGCTTGGGCTCATTTAAAACATATAATGAAGTAATTTTATATGATTGGAAGGGTTGATTTTATCACAATCATCAGAAAAAAATTTTAAGGTTAAAGGTTAGTTTTTTCTGTCTGGTTTGACCAAAGCTTAGGTTTAGGTTTAACGTGGTCCAAATTATATATGTGATGTGTTGGAAGAGGTTTCACAGCTTAGTTTGACTATGCCATATTAAGGTTTATGAAAAGTTTAGTTTTAAGCGGATTTTGAGGTTTTTAGGGTTTTTGAGTTTTTATAGCCAACCATGGACATCCAAGGGTTAATATTGGTTTAATGCATCATGATGATGATTATAAACATGATTAAGAGTTTTAATTGGTTTCAAAGATGACTTTCCACAAGATGCAAGGTCAAGTGACATAGTTTATAAATATTTGAAGCTCTTGTAGCCTTTGGAAATAGATTCAGTTTTGGGGGTTAGGAGGCTTGGAATACCTCCAAAATGTATCCACTTATACACCCATCTCAAGAAGGTTGTTGTGCCTAAACCTATTCAAATTGTTTATGACCCTATTCTGGTTGTGAGCTTTGATAACTTGGTTTTGAATGAGCTAAATATTCCATTTGAAATTGTAAATTAAGACAAGGATCCCTAAACCCTTCCCTCTTCCTCTAAACTTAACACCTATGTTTCTCATGATTATAACCCTAAGGTTGTCGAGGCCATTAATCTTATTTTGGTTGCTAGCCTGAATCCTCTTAAAATGGTGAATCTTCTCGTGATGATAGTAATATTTTGAATATGGCATCTACTGATCGTATTTCTTTTAATGTGGCTGACCAGGCTCTCATGATTAAAGGAGTGGATGTTCTAAATTGTGTCTCTATTATTAATTTACTCATCTCCCCTAATTCTGGTAATGTTTTGAAAATTTTAAGTGGTAGTCTGCAATACCCTATTTTTGCTAATCATATTAATCATTCTAATTGGGCTTACAATTTTTTGAGTAATAATTACTGTGATGGGGAAATTAAGGATGGTTGTTCTAATGTGCTTTTGGATGAATTGAATTTGAATGTGGTGAAAATTGATTATTCTAGTTTTTCGACAGTGTTTGGAATGAAAAATAAGAAAAATAAAATAAAATTCTTGAGCTGAGTTTTAAATACTCTGCTAGTTGTTTTACTAGATATGAGTCCTCTACTTAGATCTATGGTGTTCTCCTAGTGTTTTATGGTTGTTTCTGCTATTGGTCTAGTATTTTCCTTATTGGTGCTTTTTGTCGGTGTTAGGGTTTGTCTTCTCAGGTGGTTTCCTTAGCCTTGGTTGGTCATGGTGGGTGTTTTGGTTTTTTCTTTGGTTTTAGGATGCTAAACTTTGGTTCTTTGGATTTGGTGGCTTTTTTGTGTTGCTGCTAGTGGCTATTTCTCAAGTTATTTTATTGGACATGTTCTTGAGTTGATTTGGTTGCTTGGTTTGGTTTGTTGTGGATTGGTGGATTGTTGGTGTGGGTTTTTTGCTTTTTCCCCTAGCTTTTGATTTCTTTGTTCTTTATCTTTATTATTTTCTAGCTATTTGCAGGGTGTTTATTGCTACAGGATCTATATCGGCTGTAGGCTGCACATTTATCTATTCCCCACTACAGGAAAATGCCTTATTACCAATGGAATAAATCCACTGGTAACAATCAAAATCCACCAAAAATATGATATTTTCGATGATATTCCAGCGAAAAATGAACTGATGATAATTCACGCATTTGAAAGTCTAAATCGGCAAAATTTTTCTACTGGAAATGTTATCAGCGGTGTTTCTGGCACAGTTTCGATGAAAATATTATAGGAAACTTGCGCCTTTTTGTGGCATAATCTGGCATAAACTCCGCTGGCAATTCCATTGGAAATTATACGTCAATATTATCAATAGATAATATGTCGCCTAAAGCCACAGAATTGGTATCGATTGACTTTACTGTCAAAATATTCACCGGAACTTACGACATAAATATAAGAAAAAAATATCATTTTATTTTCGTCTTATTGTATTAGTGGCAGTGGTACCTGTAAATAATCCATCGGAAATATGTAGCATAAATAAATAAAAAAATTTCTTTCTTTTGAAACTAATTTCCACAATAAATCATGTATAGAAAAAAATGCAATACTATATACATTCAAGCATCCACCTCTAATCATGAATATCATCAAATTATTGAACATATATATATATATATATATATATATATATATATATATATATATATATATATATATATATATATATATATATATATATATATATATATATATATATATATATATATAAAATAAAAAAAATAAGAAGAATATCATCAATAAACATCCAATAATAAAAAAGTTAAGATGTCCAAACAACAAATAAGTAAATGTTTCCGAAAACACATAATTATAGATGTCCACATCATTAAAATAAATAACATATACTCTAATTCAATCTCCTCATTTGTTGATGTTGTACTCCTCCAACTCATATGATCCCTCATCTTTTGCATTTCCTCTAACATTTGAGTTTGCTATATTTGCATCTACTGATGCATTGCCATATGGTGCTACAACTACATCTATCAGTTAGCTTGTGCTTTCCTTACATACTCTAGCTCAACTGTAATGGCATCTATCTGTTGGGTATGTAAAAACTCCTAGGTATTTGTTGAGAAATTGGAGCTACTAGATGTCCACCCCTCATATGCATTGGATTATGAGCCTAAATTATATACTCTGCTGTGCTGCATTCCTCTTATCGCTTGCGACCAAGTGTGGTAGTCAGAATATTCTCCACCAAAAGAACCTTCACATGCTGCATCCTTGCTCTTTTGAAGCTGTGTATACAACTCATATGAAAGTTAATAAAAATTTAAGCAATTTATACATGACATTAAAAAATTAAACTTATATGCTTACCTAGGCTCTCCTCGCTCACTCATCAACCCATTGTTGGTCCTCCTACCGCTTATGGATATAATTATGCAATTCAACAGGGGTCGGTTCTCTACTCATCATCTCTTAAAATAATACACAAATACTAATATTAATATTAAAGTAAAGTATTAAAAGATTTTAAAATTCCTTATCAAACATCTTCTTTGCTCAATATGTGGAATAAAACCCCTAGTATGAAGGGAACTACCCAGGTCCCCAAGACCAGAAGTTCTATTCTTTCTATTTCAATCCCTCTTCCTATCATAGTCTATGCTAACCCAAGCATTGTTCAAATCAGCTCATACACTCTCACCAATCTAGAGTGGTCACTCGACTGACTTTTTAATGTCTGTAAATATGTTTTACATGCGAGTCGACCCATACTTCTTAAAATTCTTTCTGATTTTATCATTATGTTATGACAGCTAATAAAAATCTTTCTGCATTTAAAAATATATAATAAAGAATATATATTTTTGTTAGCTTATGAAAATAAGATATAATACATAACATATTTATATAATAACTAACATCAAACTTTTTAAACCACATATCTTATACTTCTTTTGGTATTCTTTTCCAAGAAACATAAGGAGCAACATACATGCTCCATATTATGTCCCGTATTTTATGTGTTGGTTTATTTGCAGGATGAAACCTGAAATAAATATGTTAGTTGTCAAAAAAATTTATTCAGTTTTATAGTCATGTTTGAAATATAATTAGTATATATGTGTTACCATTAGGTTCAATCAACATGTGACCCTCTGTCTCCTATTCTGTTGCAGCTAGGGTGGACGGTCCACTTATAACAGGTTGTGGTAGTGGTGAGGGATAGTATGGAAGGATATATAGTGGATATGGATATGTAGGAGTGCCACCATTAGAAGGTGAGGCTGGGTAATAGGGGTAGAAAGAAGTACCATGTGTGACATCATGTGAAGGAAAGCATGGGTCTGGTGAGTAGAACTATGGGCTACTGGCTGCAAGAGTAGGTAAAGCCTGGGTAGGCTGACTCTAGGTAACAGACTGACTCTGGGTAGCAGAGTGAGACAAAGAGGTGTCCTTAGTATATACAGGCCTACTAGATGGTCCAACAGTTACATTCTTCATACGCCTACCAATTATATTCTTTATCAATCCTCTTTGATGGTCATCGTCACTTAAAGCCATCTGCATAAAACATTTAAGAAATATTAGTAACATAAATTATAGTAAAAATATATATAAAATAGCGTAATAATTAAATAAATAAAATATAAAAAAAATAAATATAAAAAATATTATTTCTATAAATTTTTTATTTATAATTGATTGTCAAAAAATATTTACCTTATCTTGATTCATATTCATATGATGAAATTTCTACATCACTATCATATTCCTTATTACTTTCATCTATGTTTAAATCTAATTTATTTGACTGCAACTTACTCTCAGTAGTTGTAATTTAATCATCCACATCATTAGCAAGATATTTTAAGTTTGACATAAACTCTTCTTGATGTGTTGATGGTATTGATGTAGTCTTCTCAATAACTTTCCTAAGTTTGATCTTCATAAGTATGAGCCAATCTTATTTGCCTCATACTCTACTCAGATATTTAGCAAAATAGACTTGGCTTGCTTGACTAGCAATGATGAATAGGTCAAACTTTGAATATCTCCTACCCCGCTTAACTTTTGTTATACTATAAAATAGATGTATTCTTATACCTTTATTTTATACTGGATCAAACCACTTAGAATTGAATAGATATACATTGTTACCATTAAAAGGATATTCCAACTATAATATTTTATGTAATACCCAGTAGTACTCAAAATCATCACCTATATGGATATTCCCTCTTATACATACACCACAATTCTCCATCTTCCCTCATTCACACTAAAATTTTGTTTGAACTTTGTAACCGTTAAACAAAAATATTGAATAATATTTCACAGCTCTATTTGATCCCCAAGCTAGATCAAGTAGCCCATGATACTACAAATTACTGCCTTGAGTGTGCACCTGGTTAGTAGGTAAAGTATGTTGATAGCATGCTTATTAACTAATTAAATACATATTAATTAAAATGAATAGTTAAAATATGTATCATGTTTTTAAACTAATTAGAAAATTCTATTTCCACTTTTTTTTTGGACTTCTATTGGTTCCATTATATTGAAAACATCAATGAAACTCCTGTAAATATTAAGGTTTAGATCAAATTTATGAGTAATAAATTTATGAGCAAGCTTATTCATACTTACTCGAGATATGACTCAATTTAATCATAGTTCAGCAAGACATACAATGTGGCAACTCACATCTCCCTATCTGTTAAATAGTGTACGGTGCTATCGTCTATGGGTTCACCACTTTCGTTGAATACATATAAATTTAAGGATTTACCCACATTCTTAGGTGCAGTGCTCTGACTTGATTATGCATTGTTTCAAAGTAATACTAGAAAAACAAAATTATCATGTACACTAAATATGCTTCGCATATTGAGCCTTCAAGATGTGTTTTAATTTTAGCAGTCTTCTTAAGTTTATTTAAATACCTCTAAAAAGGATACATACATTGATATTGAACAGGTCCACTGACTGTAGCCTCATATGGTAAATGTATGGGTAGATTCTCCATAGAGTCAAAAAAAAGCTGAAGGAAATATATTTTCAAGTTTACACATAATGAAAGGGATATACTGCTCCATAAGAATCAGGTGTTATACATTTAGTTTTAAAGAGCATAAATCTTTGAAGAAGATATTCAACTTGATCAAGGGCTTTAAAATTTGATCTAGCATATAACTAAAGGTAGTTGGTAGTAGAAATATACATTTTATTTTAAAATTTTTATAAAATCTAATTTCTTATTTAATTCATTTCCTCATGTGCAAGAGCCTACTTTACATACACAAGAGTGGAATGAGATTGTATATGTTGTAGAGCGAGATGAATTTTATAATAATAATTTTGTTATATATCTTTTATCTTGATTCTATTATAACATAAATCTTTATTCATATCAAATCTAATTTCAATGAAAAAAGAAATTAAACTCAATATATTTTATTACAATTAAATCGCGATAAAAATGTCAAACAACATGCTTATTATAGTTTATTTGTTCTTTATTATGTATCCACAAAACATCTCATTAAGATATCAATTGGTTAAGATATCGATGATCACCTAAAGGCGATAAAAGTTGGTGAGGGTGGTTACGTTCGGGGCAGCTCTTGGATGTGAGCCAAGCTAAGCGAAGAATGGTGCAAGTTCGACGAAGTCAGTGAGGGTCCAGTCACATTCAGGGTTTGGCAGAGTCGATGCGGGTCCAGTCACATTCGGGGTTTGGAGGAGTCAGCAAGGTCTAGTTGGCTTCCGGTTTGATGGAGTCGACAAGAGTCCGATCACGTTCGGGTTCGGCAGAGTCGGTGAGAGTTTGGTCGCATTCGAGGCAGCTAAGCGATACGAAGAAATGAGAAGAATGAGATGAAAGGCGATGGAGGGGTCAAAATAGGGCCCTTTCCATCACATGTTCATGTGGATTGTCCGTCGGTAAGATTATCGACGAGTGTCAGTATGAACTCATCAAGTTTAAGTAAGCCGTTGCAATTTTAATCGGTAATTCGACTAGTGAAAATCGGCGTAATTTTTGTCTAAAATTTTAAATTTTTCTATGAGAAAATGGAAAAATCTACGTTGGTATTTGTACGATGGAAATTTTGCCTAAAAGTTCGCCAAAAATATACCGATGTATATTTCGCTGGTTATGTCGTCGCATTTTCCAACATCTTTTTCTCTGCCAAAAAATTTGACGGTAATAACGTGTTTTCCTGTAGTGCCCTTTCAGGTACATTTTTCTTATTGTTCACCAGTTCTAGTTTTATCTCTTTTCTACCCTTGAAGTTGCATGTCCATGCGTTGGAAGCTGTTATTGATTTACTCTTGGTTCTTTATTAAATATCTGAATTGGGTTCCACTTTTGAGGGCTAGCTTCTTGCCTCCCTGTTTTTTATTTTTCCCTTGATAATTGTAATATATTGGATATTAGGCTCATTAAACTTTTCTTCAAATGTTGTATTTTTAGTGAGCACTTGATCCTTTGAGGTCTTATATCCTTTTTATTAATTAATGCGTAGGCCCCTATATGGGTTTTAACCAAAATAATTTTTTTCTAAAAATAAAAAAGTCTTAAAATCATAATAAATCACATAAAACTTTTTATAAAATAAATTGCAATCAACCCTACAATCAATAAAAAATAATATCAAACCTTAATTATAATTAAAATTTAATTAATTCCTAATTAACTTTCAATTAAATAATAATTAAAAAATTATATAAATTTAATATTAAAATATTAATCCCAAATTTTCAAGGATTAGTCTATTGGTTATCATTAACCAATAACATCAATCATCTAAACATTTTGATTTATTTAGTTGATTAAAATCCCCACCCCCCACCCCCCAAAATTCCATATATAAGAAGAGGTTTTAAATAATTAAATCAATCGAATAAAATTAAATAAAATTAAATAAATTTTAATAAATAAAATTAAATATACAAATTAAATATAAAAATAAAAATAAGAAATAATTAATTAAATTATAATAAAATTTTAAAAATTAAAAAATTAAAATAATTAAAGAAAATTTATTAAAAATTTTAAAAAATATTTGATAATTCATTCAATTAAATGAATTTGATAATTAAATAAAAAATTATTAAATATAGGACCTATATGTTTTATGTTCAACATGTTTGGAGAACATAAATGCATTGGATTTCAAGACCCTTAATAAATTTTAAATAAATTAAAGACCCTCATGTCTTATTTATAAGTCCTTTTTACGATGACACAAATGCATTGGATTGAGGGATTTTTAATAATCCTTAAATAAATAAAAGGTATTTTATACACTTTTTTTACCTCCATTTTGGAATGCATAAGTGTATAAGATTCTTAAGTACTTAATGTTTGAATAGTTGCTATTTGAATGATTTATATTTGTGCAACTTATGTAGTTTTGATGATTCCAAACATTATTGTTCAAACGTATAGTTATCTCCTAACAATTTCAGAAGATTTGCACTTGCTCTTGTGTGTACTAACATTTCAGGAAAATCAGACTCCAGACTACGATAACTTCAAATCAAATTCAACATGAGATATTTTGTTTCTTTGAAGTTTGCCTTTTCTTTGAATTAATTTTGAAAGGGAGTGATTGTAATTGAGTGAATAAAATCTCACACACACAAATAAGGAGATCTTAAAATTCTATACTGATCGTACAGGACGATATTTATCATACTGGACGATCTGTCAGTTATCTCCTATAGAGCACTTGGAACGAATAGGAACTTGCTTGAAAATTTTTTTTCTAAGTCCTATTCGTCCAGGACGAAATTTATTATCGTCCCGGACGATGGGTTCTCTGTAAAATTTTCGTCCAGACTAATTTTATCATCGTACGAGGCGACCAGTCCTCTGGAAAATTTTCGTCCAGACGAAAATAAATATCGTACCGAACGATCAGCTCTCTGGAAAATTTTCGTCCAGACGAAAACAAATTATCGTCCGCGGCGATTGGTCCTCTGGAAAATTTTCGTCCAGACGAAATAAATAATCGTCCAGGACGATCGGCTCTCTGGAAAATTTTCGTCCAGACGAACATATTTTCGTTCAAACGATTAACCGACTTAGAACAGTTTTCAGCAGTTTCTAGAACCGACCTTGTAATAACCGTTCGTACTGGACGAACCTAGTTCGTACAGGACGATCAGCTGTACGAAGTCATTTCGTACACATATACAAATTGGGTTGTTTCAGATCGTTTAAGTAAAATCGTTTAGGACGATCCAGGATCGTACAGGATGATCCACTGCGTACAGAATTGAAAATATGCAGTTTTTGGGCAGTTTTTCTTGTCTTTTTTATAAATAGTCCAAATTAGACTGCCACCCAATCTTTTTGTCATTTGATCTTCGTGCCTCTTGAGAGAATAGCCAAGGAGAGAGTGGAAGAGAGCATTCAAAGGAGGATTCCTACCACTGGAGCGAGAAGGCTTCACTTGGATTACTAAGGTAAGAGTCTCTACTTGTGAAATTGGATTTCTTCACTCTTTTCCTTCTTCCTTCTAGATTCTTATGAGAAGATCAGTCAAGGAGATCCGGTTCTCTGCCGACACTTGGAGAGTGTGAACAGCGGAAAGGTTCTCTGCCGACACTTGGAGAGTGTGAACAGCCGAAGGGTTCTCTGCCTACACTTGGAGAGTGTGAACAGCGGAAAGGTTCTCTGTCTACACTTGGAGAGTGTGAACAGCCGTAGGGTTCTCTGCCCACGCTAGGAGAGTGTAAAAGGACGACGGTTCTCTGCCAGCACTGTGGTTTGTGTAAAAGGACGACGGTTCTCTGCCGCACCGGGTAGTGGTGAAAAGAGTGTGTTGTAAAGGCTTCTCCGCCTTGCTGTGGGTGCTAAAGGAGAGTCACTATTGGTTTTAGTGCAATACTCAGAGGGTGCCTCTGAGGAGTGGATGTAGGTCTGGTTATAGACCGAACCACTATAAATCTGGTGTCATTTACTTTATTGCTTTTACGTTTCCGAACATTAAATTTCAGTTTTAACAACTCTGTGGTTGAAAAACATTTTTCTACAAACTTTAAAAGAAAATTTTATTTCGGTTCAACTTTATCATTAAGAGGGTTTAAAATTTTTAAAACTACCAATTCACCCCCCTCTTGGTAGCCGTGGGACATTTACTTAGGCTTAACAACCTAATTACTGGACTCAACAAGTGGTATCAGAGCATTGTTTCAAAATCATAAGTTTGAACTACTTTTTGATTAACGTAGATGGCTACATTTGGAAACCGAAACACACCTGAGGGTTACTCTATCACTAGACCTCCACTGTTTGACAATATTCCTTTTGATTTTTGGAAAACACGCATGTCTACTTTCTTACAGTCACTTGATTATCGCATGTGGATGTTAGTCCAGGAAGGTTACACAAAACCAACTAGATTAGTTGATGGAATTAGGGTAGATACACCCTATGCAGATTGGACTATAGAAGAACGTGACTTAGCACAATTAAATGCGAAATGTTTAAATAGTTTCTTTTGTGCTTTAAAATCTGAAGACTACATGCGAGTTTCCACTTGTAAAAGCGAAAAAGACATATGGGATAGACTTTGTATTACTTATGAAGGGAGAAATGAGGTTAAGCAATCAAGACTCAATATCTTGTTACATGACTATGAATTATTTCGCATGAAACCTAATGAATCTATATCTGACATGTACACAAGATTCACTCAAATTGTCACCTCTTTGCATGCACTTGGTAGGGAATTAACTAATGCTGAAATGGTCAATAAGATTCTTCGCTGTTTACCTACTACATACGATGCTAAAATTACTGCAATTACAGAGTCTAAAGATCTGAACATTTATTCCATTGACAATCTTCTTGGTTCACTCATTGCTTACGAGCAAGGAGTAAGTCAAAGAAAGATTGATGCAGGTGAACCAAGAAAGGACAAGAATATTGCACTAAATGTGGAAGAGTCAGAAAGTGAACACTCACAACCTGAGGATGAATACGATATTGCACTGATGACTAGACAATTCAGAAGCTTTTTAAAGAGGAAGCAGAAGAGACGCCAGCAATAGAATAGAGGTAAGTATAACAGAAATGGCAAGGTTTTTAATGAAGTGATTTGTTATGAATGCAGGAAACCAGGTCATATAAAGACTGATTGTCCAAAACTCAAAGCCACTCCTAGCAAGGAGAAGGTAGAGGAGAAACAAATGGTAAAGAAGGGCAAGAAGAAGTTTCAAAAGGCTTTTTGGGCGGACTCAGCTTCAGACTCATCTGAGACTGAAAAAGAAGAAGAAGTCACCAACCTTTGCTTGATGGCAGATAAAGCTGAACAATCAGATCAAGAAGAGGTATGTGATTTAACCTATAATGAATTGTTTGAAGTTTCTGAACACATGCATGATGCAAATAGGAAAATGAAAAAGATGCATGCTAGTGTAGTTTTAGAATTGGAAGAGCTTAATAAGGAACACGAAATCCTTAGGAAAGATCATGCTTTAATTGATAGCAACCATATGAAACTACTTGATGAATATGATGACTTGAATAAAAATTTTGAGAATTTAAAATCATCCCATGCTGAAATTGAAAAAGAATTTAAGAAATTTAAGGATGAATCTGAGAGCAAGACATATAGAATCAATTATACCAATCAAATCTTGGAGGATATGAATTCATTTTACAAACTCACTATAAGAGCTCTCGAGGATAATAGGAACCCCCCTAAACTTGAAGATTTTACAAATCCTAAATATTATCCTAAATTCATGAAATCCCTTAGAAGACAATCATATGAAAGAAAACATAGGAATATTTTTCCTAATGTTAAATGTAATAATTGTGGATTTTTGGGACATATATCTCACACCTGCACTTTAAAGATGAAACCTAATTTGGTGTGGAGAACTAAGATGCATAAACCTAGACATATCATATATGCATCTGATTATAAATTTCATAAAGGTGAACCCAAACTAGTTTGGGTTCCCAGGTCTAACATTTGAGAATTTTGCAGGAATACTCTCACACAAGACCTCGCGAGAGTATATGGTACCTGGACAGCGGATGTTCAAAGCACATGACTGGAGATACTGCTATATTCATAACGCTGGAAGCCAGGAGTGGAGGCAAGGTTACACTTGGAGATAATACCACAAAGAAAGTGGTTGGATCAGGTATGATTGGAAATTTGAAAAACTTTTTCATAGACAATGTTTTATTAGTTGAAGGCTTAAAACATAATTTGCTTAGCATAAGTCAGCTATGTGATAAGGGCTATAATGTAAAATTTTTACCTACTAGCTGCATAATTAGCCTAAATGGAAAAATTATTTTAAATGGAAAAAGGGTGAACAATGTCTACATGCTAGATTTAAATTGTATTCAATCTCCTACTGCTTTTTGTTTGAAAACTGTTTCTGATGAATCATGGCTTTGGCATAGGAGACTTTGTCATTCTAGTATGAAAAATCTTAGAAGAATTACCCAAAAGAATTTGGTGAGAGGAATACCTAAACTAGACTTTACTAAGGACCATCTATGTGATGCATGACAATTAGGAAAATAAGTGAAGTCCTCTTTTAAGTCCAATAAAGATCTTAGGACCAGTAAACCTTTAGAAATTCTACACATGGATCTTTTTGGACCTGTAAGCACTGTTAGTCTAGGAGGAAAGGTATATGGATTTATTATAGTAGATGATTTTTCAAGATTCACCTGGGTTAAATTTCTTTTTCATAAGAGTGAATCATTTGAGGAATTCAGAAATTTTTCAACTTGGATACAAAGAAAACTAGGATATGAAATAATCTCTATACAAAGTGATCATGGAGGAGAATTTGAAAATGAAAGATTTGAAGATTTCTGTAAAGAAAAGGGGATTGATCACAATTTTTCTGCACCTAAAACTCCTCAACAAAATGGAGTAGTTAAAAGAAAGAACAGAACATTAATAGAAGCCGCCCGAACAATGTTAGCAGAATACTCGCTTCCTAGATATTTTTGGGCTGAGGCGGTTAGCACTGCATGCTATGTTCTGAATAGGGTGAATGTGAGATCAAATTTGAATAAAACACCCTATGAGTTTCTAAAAGGTAGAACACCAAATTTGTCTCATTTGCATGTATTTGGTTGCAAGGTGTTCATACATAATAATGGAAAATCTGCCTTAGGAAAATTTGATCCAAAATCAGATGAAGGAATTTTTGTTGGATATTCAAGTGTTGGAAAATCTTATAGAGTATTCAACAAAAGAACTTTAGTCATTGAAGAAACCACACATGTTGTTTTTGATGAAAATGGAAACATGAAAGAGCCAAATTTTGTTGAAGAAGAAATTGAAGAAAACTCCCAAAAGATTGATAGATTAAATTTGGAAGAAAATGTGGAAGAAAATTTAGAAAGAGAAGACCCTTTTCCTAGAGATTTGAGATTTTCTAAAAACCACCCAAAGGAATTGATTATAGGTGAACCAAGTGAGGGTGTTAGAACTAGGCGTGGATTAAACAAGGAAGTCAATCATTCAGCCTTTATTTCAACTATTGAACCCACTAACATTGATCAAGCACTTTCAGAAGAATTTTGGATATTGGCCATGCAAGAAGAGTTAAATCAATTTATAAGAAATAAAGTTTGGGAACTAACTACAAGGCCAAAAGATCAAAGTGTTGTTGGAACCAAGTGGGTGTTCAAAAATAAAATGAATGACTCAGGAGTAGTCATTAGAAATAAGGCTAGATTAGTAGCTAAGGGGTATAATCAAATTAAAGGAATTGATTTTGAGGAAACTTTTGCCCCTGTAGCTAGACTTGAAGCAATTAGGGTTTTACTAGCCTTTGCCTGTTTTAAAGGTTTTAAATTGTTTCAAATGGATGTCAAAAGTGCCTTTTTAAATGGGGTAATTGAGGAAGATGTTTTTGTAGAACAACCTCCAGGTTTTGAAAATTCTAAATTTCCAAATCATGTTTTCATATTAAAAAAGGCATTATATGGATTGAAACAGGCACCTAGGGCTTGGTATGAGAGGTTGAGCACTTTCCTACTTGAAAGATCTTTTGAAAAAGGAAGTGTGGATACAACTCTCTTTTTGAGAAAAATTGGAAAGGATATACTTATTGTTCAAATTTATGTGGATGACATCATCTTTGGATCTTCAAATAAACATCTTTGTGATGAGTTTTCTAAAACAATGAGTTGTGAATTTGAAATGAGTCTAATGGGAGATTTAAATTACTTTCTAGGATTTAGCATTAAGCAAATTGAGGAAGGTACTTTTCTTAGTCAAACTAAATATATTAAGGACATCCTCAAAAAATATGAAATGGACAATGCTAAACCTGTTAGTACACCAATGAGTTCTTCAGTTCAGTTGGATAAGGACCTTAAGGGAAAATCTGTTGATCAAAAGAAATTTAGAGGGATAATTGGATCTTTACTTTACTTAACTGCTAGCCGACCAGATATTATATTCAGTGTTTTCCTATGTGCTAGATTTCAATCAGATCCAAAAGAATCACATTTGACAGCAGTGAAAAGGATTTTAAGATATCTACTAGGAACTCAAAACTTAGGAATTTGGTATCCTAAGTTTAGCTCTTCATTTGAAATTATTGGTTACTCAGATTCTGACTTTGCAGGCTGTAGAGTGGATAGAAAAAGCACTTCTGGAACATGTCAATTCATTGGAAATTCATTAGTTTCATGGTCTAGTAGAAAACAAAATTCAGTGGCACTATCTACTGCAGAAGCAGAATACATTGCATTAGAAAGTTGTGTGGCACAAGTACTTTGGTTAAAACAACAGTTGATTGATTTAGGATTAACTATAGGCACTATTCCAATTTATTGTGACAATACTAGTGCTATTTGCATTTTCAAAAATCATATTCAACATTCTAGAACCAAACACATTGATATAAGGCATCATTTCATAAGGGATCATGTATCCAAAGGAGAAATTGAACTCATACATGTTTCAACTGAAAATCAACTTGCAGACATTTTTACAAAACCTTTAGCCTTTGATACCTACAGTACTTTAAGAACAAGGCTTGGTATTATTGATTTGAATGCTTAACCAAAATGTCTTTGCAACAATGATATTTGTTGTGTTTTGTTTTGTTTTTTATTTTATGAAATTTTGTGTGTTTTGAATGAATTGTTTTTGTATTTATAGTTTTGTTTTATGTTTTCTGTGTTTTTGAATGTTTTGTTTGATTTTCTTAATTTAAAAAATTTTTTGGAGGAAATCGTCCAGGACGAAATTGGTTTCGTACGGGACGATGTGTGAAGGAACAGTTTGCGCGAATTTTAACCGTTTTGAGAGCAGTTTTTAATTAGATCTTCTGTACGATCTGTGATCGTCCAGGACGAATTTTTTTTTCTCTCAAACGTCGGGACGATTGAATGCAGCGGTTGAGTGGATAAGACAGTTTTTAATATGAACTTCATCTGTACAAAATTTTCGTTCGTCCAGACGAACATGTGTCGGTTCATTGTAGGGGACGGTTTTCAAGAGTCATTAAAACAATTCACTTTTTGATCGTCTGTACGAAATTTTTTCGTCTGTACGATCGGTCAAGTCAAAAAGCCTGTACGAAGGGACGCATCATAAGTTGTGTTGATTACGAAAAGCTGTTACATTTTGGACGAATCGGATCGTCTGTACGAAATTATATCGTCCAGACGAACGATAATTTTTCATCCAGGACGAATATTTTCGTCCAGGACGAACGTATCGTTTTTCTTTAAATATGAAGGCTTTCAAACTTAACAATCACACTTCCAAACTTCTTTTTCAATCTCTTTCTACATCAAATCAACAATGGCCTCCTCTAGCAAAAGACAAAAGGTTTTGGTGAAGAAACCAAATAGGAATGCCCCAGACAACTTTCTTTCCAAGGCAAATGAGGAATCTTTTCCTCATTTTGCATCCGCAAAAATCACTCCGTCTCGCATTCTTATCCAAACAGAGTTGAAATTTCGGGTATTGCACCTCTTCGCCTCAACCCAATTTCAGTTCATTCTTTCTCTCGCCCACTTCTACAATAAGCAAACCTACCATTACTTTCTAGCTAACATGAGTTTTAATTTTGACCACTCCACCATTAGTTCTTATATTTTTAAGTAAAAAGTGGAGATCACCAAGCATGACCTTGGTGCATTTTTAAACTTAAGAACTGAGGGATATAGAGCCCACACCCTAATGTCAGAAACCTCCTTCAAATGGTTTCAAATCAATAGGGTAATTAGAGAAAATTTTATTGACAATCATGTTGCTAGAGTCTCTGGTATGACCCAAGATGCCCGAATCATCCAGCATATCCTTCGATCATCAATCATTCCTAAAGCTGGTGATAGGATTAACATTACTCCTCTCCTTTCTTGTCTAACTTTTTTAATCATGAAAGGACATCCTATTGACGAAGCCCAACTTATCATAGACCATATCTATGGGCTTTCAGAAATAGGACATGCAGATCAGAAGAGGAAGAAGAATATTTCATTAGGACACTTAATCACTTATATCTTGGAAAAGAAATAAAATATAGTGCATCCTGATGAAGAATATGAAGAGCCAGTTTACTATAACGATGCATCATTTAGATTGCTCTTCAAGGAGGAAAAAGAAAAAGAAAAAGCACATGCTAGTGCTTCAGAAGAGGAAGAAGAAGAAGGAGTGCAAGCTTCTGCTTCTCAATCAGATTACCAGAATCTGATTGAGAGATTTGATAGATTAGAGACTCACATTGATCAAAGATTTGATCAATTTGATGCTCAACTTACGCAGCAGCAACATGACATTGGTAATATTAAAGATGAAGTTCATGAAATTAATACCAATGTAATGTTGATGGCCTCCTACTTCAACCTCTTTGGCGGCATACCTCCTCCTCCTCCTCCAGAACAGTAGAAATATTTTTATGTGTGTCTGTTGTATTTTTTTTATGTTTTTATCTTGTCTGTTTTATTGTTAAGTGTTTGTTTTTATGTTTTTAAGTTCAATGTTTTTTTTTTATGTAATCCGTTTCTTTAATATCAATGAAAGTTTGTTTTTATTAGATTTGTTTTGAAATGTGATTAATGTTTATGAATTTCATTAGTATTATTTAATCTGCATAGTGCTTAAATTTGATTGTAATTTGAGATTATCTATATTAAAAAATCTAGACTTTCTTAATTTATAAGTTGTATATAACTTGTTGTAATTAGAACTTTTAAATTCATGTCTATTCATTTAGACTACATAAAAGTTAATATTACTATTGCAATTTAGATGTTTTCTTATTTTGTATTTCTATGCTCAAGAGATATTTATGTACCTAGAAATATTTGAAATTTTAGATTATAGATTTTGGAAAGAATTGGTCCAATTACTCTTGAACATTGTACAAATGTACAAAAATCAAAAGGAATTCGCAAAAAATTGCAAAGTGAAAAAGAGGCACAAAATAAGCCCAACCAAAAAAAAATGCACAAAAATGTGCCCCAAAATTTTGAAAAAGATGCGCAAAGCGCCACATGAGGTAATTCTCTTCTTTCCAAATTCGTTCAATCTCTTAATTCAAATTGATCTTATGTTCATTTATATTCTATTGAACTTTGAAATATAGAATTTTTATACATCTCTCTTGTAATGATTTTCTATAGTCAAATGTCTAAATTGAATCATGTCTTTGATAAATTCTTCTTACTTACAATGTTATATCACTTCTTAAATTTTATGAATTTCTATGATTTACCTAATATCTTTAGTTTAAAAATTGCATACCCTATGTCAATCACAATTTAGATTAAATTTTAAAAATGAATTTCATATAACTCCTTACATTTCTTGTCTATTTCTTCTTCACTTTTTGTTGCTGTCAAAAAGGGGGAGAAGTTATTGTGTTTTCTGTTGTATTTTGTGTTTTCTATTTTTAATTGTTCTGTTTGCAAGTTTTTTTTTTATTTGTGTTAAAATTTTTTGAAAAACAAAAATATTATTCTTTAAGCCTCCTTATTTTAATGTACTCATAAATTCAGGGGGAGTTTAGGAGATAGGAGATTTGTTTTAACTTGAAACCATACAAATAATAATTGTTTTGCCATCATCAAAAAGGGGGAGATTGTTTGAATAGTTGCTATTTGAATGATTTATATTTGTGCAACTTATGTAGTTTTGATGATTCCAAACATTATTGTTCAAATGTATAGTTATCTCCTAACAATTTCAGAAGATTTGCACTTGCTCTTGTGTGTACTAACATTTCAGGAAAATCAGACTCCAGACTACGATAACTTCAAATCAAATTCAACATGAGATATTTTGTTTATTTGAAGTTTGCCTTTTCTTTGAATTAATTTTGAAAGGGAGTGCTTGTAATTGAGTGAATAAAATCTCACACACACAAATAAGGAGATCTTAAAATTCTATATTGATCGTACAGGATGATATTTATCGTACTGGACGATCTGTCAGTTATCTCCTATAGAGCACTTGGAACGAATAGGAACTTGCTAGAAAAATTTTTTTCTAAGTCCTATTCGTCCAGGACGAAATTTATTATCATCCCGGACGATGGGTTCTCTGTAAAATTTTCATCTAGACGAATTTTATCATCGTACGAGGCGACCAGTCCTCTGGAAAATTTTCGTCCAGACGAAAATAAATATCGTACCGAACGATCAGCTCTCTGGAAAATTTTTGTCCAGACGAAAACAAATTATCGTCCGCGGCGATTGGTCCTCTAGAAAATTTTCGTCCAGACGAAATAAATAATCGTCCAGGACGATCGGCTCTCTGGAAAATTTTCGTCCAGACGAACATATTTTCATCCAAACGATTAACCGACTTAGAAAAGTTTTCAGCAGTTTCTAGAACCGACCTTGTAATAACCGTTCGTACAGGACGATCAGCTATACGAAGTCATTTCGTACACATATACAAATTGGGTCGTTTCAGATCATTTAAGTAAAATCGTCCAGGACGATCCAGGATCGTACAGGACGATCCACTACGTACAGAATTGAAAATATGCAGTTTTTGGGCAGTTTTTCTTGTCTTTTTTATAAATAGTCCAAATTAGATTTCCACCCAATCTTTTTGTCATTTGATCTTCGTGCCTCTTAAAAGAATAGCCAAGGAGAGAGTGGAAGAGAGCATTCAAAGGAGGATTCCTACCACTGGAGCGAGAAGGCTTCACTTGGATTACTAAGGTAAGAGTCTCTACTTGTGAAATTGGATTTCTTCACTCTTTTCCTTCTTCCTTCTAGATTCTTGTGAGAAGATCAGTCAAGGAGATCTGGTTCTCTGCCGACACTTGGAGAGTGTGAACAGCGGAAAGGTTCTCTGCCGACACTTGGAGAGTGTGAACAGCCGAAGGGTTCTCTGCCTATACTTGGAGAGTGTGAACAGCGGAAAGGTTCTCTGCCTACACTTGGAGAGTGTGAACAGCCGTAGGGTTCTCTGCCCACGCTAGGAGAGTGTAAAAGGACGACGGTTCTCTGCCAGCACTGTGGTTTATGTAAAAGGACTACGGTTCTCTACCGCACCGGGTAGTGGTGAAAAGAGTGTGTTGTAAAGGCTTCTCCGCCTTGCTGTGGGTGCTAAAGGAGAGTCACTATTGGTTTTAGTGCAATACTCAGAGGGTGCCTCTGAGGAGTGGATGTAGGTCTGGTTATAGACTTAACCACTATAAATCTGGTGTCATTTACTTTATTGCTTTTACGTTTCCGCACTTTAAATTTCAGTTTTAACAACTCTGTGGTTGAAAAACATTTTTCTACAAACTTTAAAAGAAAATTTTATTTCGGTTCAACTTTATCATTAAGAGGGTTTAAAATTTTTAAAACTACCAATTCACCCCCCTCTTGGTAGCCGTGGGACATTTACTTAGGCTTAACAACCTAATTACTGGACTCAACACTTAATGAATCTTTCATAAATAGTTAATAATCAAAAGGCCATCATACACCACACCTAATTCCTTTTGGAGAGAATGTATGTAATAAATTTATAAGGTCTTTCCCTTAACTCTCCTAATAAAAAATTAATAAATCTTGAAAAACTATATACAACCAATCCTAGAATTTATGGGGGAATGATAACATTATAATTACGAGTCTTAAGACTTATAGGTTAGTGACTTTTGAACTTTGAAGTCACTAGCTTACATGGTTCTTTAAAACTAAATAATCAACTCTAGCATTCCAAAATATAAATAATAAAACACCAAATCATAAAGAATGTTATACAAATTTTATTTTTTTATTTATGCACCTTAGCCTCTTATAGGCTCCATTAGATTTATTGGCTTCTTATACATCTGCATTGCATTCTTTTATTATATTAATTTACTTCATTACTTTTATTACTAGTAAGTGTCAACGTAAAATGTACCTACTATCTGATGTAAATGTAAAGAGTCAATGTATATATAGTTTGAGTAGAGATCAAGTTATAAAGTGTCAATGAGTGCTAAAGGTTTAAAGGTACTTGCTTACACATATAGGGCTCCAAAAGATAATTCCCTCTCCTTTGGATGGTATTCTATTTTTGAATTCTATAAGAACACCCAAAGCTAAAAGATGATAAGTAGGTGCATTTAAATCTACGTATATCATAGGCATAAAAAATATTGTATGTTGCGGTGGAGCCTTGCCACCTTACTTTCTTTTAGAATCTAGATTGTACAAATCTTTTAGAATAAATGAAATAATAGTTGGTTTGATCAAGTATTTTCTATTTCGGTTGGATTACATCAAGAATCAGCCTTGAGCCCATATCTTTTTTGCTTTAGTCATGGACGTTCTCACTAGACATTTGTAAGAGGATGTACCTTGGTATATGCTTTTTGCTGATGATATTCTTCTTGTTGATAAGACTAGAGAGGGAGTGAAAGGTAAATTTTAATTATGGAGTTCAACCTTAGATTTTAAAAGTTTTCACTTAAGTAGATCTAAAGCTTAATATATGGAGTGTAATTTTGGTAGTAATAGACAGTGGAGGACTTATGACTTTGGGTGATCAAGTCATTAATAAGAGTACAAATTTTAGATATATTAGATCTATTGTTCAAAGTGATGGTGACATAGATGGGGATATTATCAGTAGAATTTAAGATGGATGGTTGAAGTGGAGGAACGCATCGCCCTTGTTATGTGATAGAAAAGTCCTCAAACTTAAGGGAAAATTCTATTAGATGGTGGTGAGACCTGCAATTCTTTATGGTGCATAATGTTATCCATTAAAAGAGAAGCATAATATTAAACTAAGTGTTTCAGAGATAAGTATGCTCAAAGGATGAGTGGATTTAAAGACAGGATATGAAATGAGCATATATGTGAAAAGGTTGGAGTAGCTCCAGTGGAAGATAAGATTAGAGAGAGTCGCCTTAGATGGTTTGGTCACATAAAATGACAGCCTTCTGATGACCCAATTAAGAAAGTAGATGTATTATATTTAACTTATATTAAGAAAGGAATAAGTAGACCTAAAAAGTCTTAGTTAGAAAAATATTAGAAATGATCTTTCTTTGTTAGATTTAAATGAGAATTTGAATTTAACATGTCATAATGGAGAAAAAGGATTCATGTAGCCAACCCCACATAGTGGGACAAAGGCTTGATGTTGTTATTGTTTTTGTACTGTTACTCTTCTATACATTGCTTAATACACATGCATTATATTCATATTGGTGGAAGATCATTTTAGAGGGTAGTCTTTTCATAGGTTTTTTTCAGTGTATATGTTCTAGACTTTGTTGGAACATGTATGCTAATTCAAGAATGATTTGTAGTGGTACTGTATACACAAACACGTTTACCCTTACATATAATCATACATGCATTTTATTTTATGCAACATACACTTGCCTAGCACATAAGCCATCAATAAGGAATGAGAATCTCAAGCGACAAACCTTTTTTAGTTTTCCTATTTGTTAGGGCTATTATGCTGCTGAATTTTTCTAAATTTTTAGACTTAGTGTTTTGATAATTTAGTTTAGGTAAAAAAAGATAAAACATAGCTTTTAGGGTGTTATTTTTGTCAAAATTGCAATAGCTAGGTGCATTTGATTCGATTCATGTTGTTAAACTTTTATTATAAATCTAAATTAAAATCCCTTGATTTCGATATTAAAATAACTATCTTACATGCATGCATCAAACCTGGATTCAAAGTTGTAAAATTGTGTGCTTTAGTGGTTAGTTGGCACTGTACTCCAAGCAAGCGTAAGTCTAGATGCATTTGCACCTCTTAAACTTTCTTCCGCAAGGGGGGGCGGGGGAGGGGGGGGGGGGGGAGTATCTTGATTTTCCAAAAAAACTTCATAAATTTAAAATAAAAAATATTTTCAAAATAATTGATTGAAGATTTTAAATATTTAAATTAAATATAAGAAACTTTTAAAATCTAAAATCAGTCTAGTCTCCACTTGATTTGAAAGTTTTCTTTTCATAGATGTAATTAACTATAGAGTCTTGCCTCTATGGGAACCTATGGACCCAGATTAAAATCAACCCTATTTTAGTTCACTAAAATAGGACAAAAATTCTTTAGATGCAGACTAAAGCTACTCCTTGGTTAGTTTCATTTTCAGAATGATAGGTGAATCTGAATTTTAACATTTGGAATGATTTTTACATTCCCTATGCTGAATTTGATTATGAAAATATTTTCCCTTTCCAAGTTGATAAGTGCTATTCAATCTCTCGAGGTATTATAATGTTTCCTATGTAGATTTTTTAAAAAATAACATTAAAGCAAATTAGTGGCCATACTTTTTTTTCTAGAGGTGTCACCTGACACCGTTTATGTATGAATTTGGTAGTATTTTTTTTTTAAAATTTCAAATAAGTTAAAAAGGTGCTTGTACATATTCCAAGCATTTGATCTAAGATTCACCTCTTCTTAGCCACTGAATCCACAACATTATCATACAAGCTATGATGAAAATTCATAAAAAGTGCAAAATATCTAAATTTAAAATATCTAAATACAAAAATCAAATATGTCCAAGTAATTTTGTAAGATGACATTCAACTCTTTTTATAAATCTTAAAATTCATACAAAAAACCTCATATTTGCTTAAAGTTACTTTCTATGCCATCGGATCCACAACCCTTTGTACAAGCAAGCAGAAGGCAAAACTTGAAAACTCCTAAATTCCTATGTGTGTGTGTGTGATAGATTCAATGGTATTCATTGAGTATTTAGGGAGTAAGTGCACCAATGATGCTTTCCAATTCCCTTTGATTTCTCTATAAATTTTCAAAGGATTAAATTCAATGGGGTTTGGTGATACTACATAATTCCCTTTGCCTATTATAGTATTATTGAAACAATTTGATCCATGATTGTTCAATAATTGAATTTCTAAATATTTAAGTTATTACTTGACTTAAATATTTAAGAATTTGTTGCCTTTAATTCTCTTAGATTTACTTCACATGTTTGGTGTGGTTTAATTGTATATGTATGCAAGGGTTAGGGACATTGATTTCTAGACCATTAAACTCTAGTGACATATAAGGATAGTAATAAATGATGTGTCTAATGAACTTAGGAAATTCATAGAAATTTATACACACATCCTTTAGGGATGGAGACTTTGAACCTAGAAAATTTATTGACATATAATACACCTTAGGATTAAATACACCCTTGATTTGACATCAATTAACCTTCAAATAATGAATAATCAATTAACCCTTCATTAAGGGTTAATCCTTCAATATATCATAATAAATCAAATAAAGCCAATAAAAATATAAAATAAAGTTTAATCAACCCTAAATTACATCTACAATAAAAAAATCCAAATCTCAATTCATTAAAACTTAATTAACAATTAATTACCTTTCAATTAATTATTAATTAAATAAATCATTAAAAATAAAAATAATTTAAAATGTATAAAACAATTAATTACCTTCCAATTAAATTTTAATTTTAATTCATTAAATAATTAAATCGTTAATATAATTAATTAAAGATAATAAATAAAGATAAAAAATTAAATTAAATTTAGAGATTAATATTTTTAATTTAAAACCTTTTAAATAAACTATAATAATTAATTTAAATTTTGAATAATTAATTAAAAATTTCAAATAATTCAATAAAAATTAGAAATACTCAACAAAATTATAAAACATTAGTTTTTAATCAAATAAATTTTATAAGTAATATGAAATAAATAATAAGGCTTCTATGCTTACTTTAATTCCTTTTGGAGAGCATTTTAGCATTAAATTTAGGAGCGTTTAATACTCCTAAACATTCTAATGGTCCATTTATGAGGTGTTTGATTCCATTTTGGTATTAATATATTTAATTAGGGGATTTCAATAAATTTTAAGTAACCAAATTAAGGGTTCATGCACCATGCTAGCCTCCACTTATGGAAGGTATATGTGCATATTTATAGCCCTTAATTAAAACAAAAAACTTATTAACACTATACATCATACATATTTCCACTTGGAGGGTTGGATTGAAGGGTTCCTTTATCCTTAATAAACTATATATAATTTTCTTTTAAGGCTTCATATGATCATCTATCCTATATGGGGGATGATTGCATTTTATTTGCGAGCCTTCTAGGATTTATAAATTAGTAACCCTTGCACTTTGGGTTAGTAATATATAAAATCTTTATAATTAAATAATCAATTTCAACCATTAAAAATCAAAATAATAAAATCCAAACATATATCACATAAACTTCAATTAAATTCCCCTTTTGACCTTTAATAAATAAACATCCTAAATACATGAAACTTAAAAACTAAATCCCCATAAGACATAGCAAAGCCACACAACTTATTTCACACACTTAGATGGTTTACTAGGATAACCAACTCTTGCCTAGGTTAGGCATGTGGTGTAGATTAATTGTCAGGTGATTTACTTAGAGAGAACTCTATGTTTTTTATTTATATTTCCACACTCTAAAATTTCATACATTTTAATTTCCATTGGTGCACTTGGGCTCTTTAAGGACTATATTAAAAGTATTAGGATATTACATAACTACTGCACTTTATTATTATATGCTAATACTCTTCTTTTAATGTCTTTATTTTCCTACAAGAGTCAAAGTACAATGTAAGTGTGTATATAGATTGAGTTGTACAACCTCCTGAGTCGTAAAAGAGTCAAATATTCCTGCTTATACATACAAGTGGGGCTCCAAAAGATGATATCCTCTTCTTTGAAGGATAATCTCTTTTAGAATTCAATGGAAGACCTAGAGCTCAAAGGCATAAAGCAGATGTATCTGATTCTACATGTATGGGAGGCTCATAACCTATATTTATTTTGGTGGAGCTTGGCTACCTTTCTTTTCAACAAGTAAGAGTCTATTGTAAGTATTTCAATCAAAAAAAAAAAAATTTATATAAAGTTCTTTTTATTTATATTGCATTTATGCATTGCATTATATGGGTGGTAGATCACATTAGTGGATAACACTTTTCTTAGGTTTTCCTCGGTGTATATTTTCTAGACTTTATAAAAACATCTATGTTAGTTTTATGATGATACAATATTGGGTAATATATACAATAACACATTTATACATGCATGCATTTTATTTCTACAACATACACTAGCCTAGCATACAAGCCTCCAATAAGGTAGTGGGGTCCTTTTATACCCAGAGGATGAAGCACTATTCCTGTTGGTATAGGGCCATTATGCTTCCAAATTTTGGTGGTTAAAATTTTTAATTAGGTTAATTAAATAAGATAAAATATAAGTTTTTAGAGAGTCATCTTGTTAGTTAAAATTACCCATCTTGAGTCACTAATTGAGAACCTAATCTATTCCTTTGATATCTTAGGATAGAGATAATCATATCATACAATATATCTCGGATGATTGCATGTATATTAAGTTGTTAGTTGGCTACTCATTCCAAACAGGCATAAACCTTAAGGTATTTGTATACCCCCTACCCTAATAAATAATAAATTTATACATATATTAAATACAAATATATTTTCTATAAAATTTAATAATATTTTTAAAGGGATGATTGGTATTTTTAAAACATCTAAGGCATCTTGCTTATATATATGATTATATTATAAGTTTAGAACTTAATATCCACTTTAATTAATTTTTTTCTTCAGAGATGTAATCGACTATAGGGGCTTGCCTCTATAAGAACCCAAGATCCCAGTATAAAATAAACTCTATCTTAGTTCGTTAAGATAGTGAAAAAATATCTAGAAGTAAAATGAAGCTCATCTTGGGAAAATTTTGTATCTAAAATGACAGGTGAATGTGACTTTTTGCCTTTGAGATAATTGTTACATTTCATACACTGAGTTTTAATACAAAAAAAAATTTATTTCTTTTCTCAAATCAATAATATAAGTGCTAGTTTATCCTTTGGGGTATTTAATACTAACTATACATATTTGTCTAAAGAAATATTAAAATAAATTGAGTGGCACATTCAAAATTTAATTTGTCCATAGTTATAAGCTATAATTTTGTTGTTTTCTTATGAGTAGTCATAGGTTTTATTACGTGGTGGAAGTGCAACCTCTTTCTCTTATGTAATCATAGAGGGTAACTTGATGGTCTTTGAAAGTTCATCAGGGATGTTAAGTCCTTGTGAACTAGTCTTGAGGCTAACCAAGAGGGGGTGAATTGGTATTTAAAAATTTCTTGAAATAAAATCACAAACACAACCAAACAATCACCACAGAAATTAAAGTGTGAAAATTAAATGCAAAAAAAATAATAAGAAAGAACACACCATATTTTATAGTAGTTTAGTCGACTTGGCCTACGTCCACTCCCAGAGCCTCTCCTCCAGGTATTACACTAAACTCAGTGTCTCTCCTTTTTCCCCCTCAGCAAGGCGTATAAACCCGTACAAAAACTCTTTTCCACCGACCCTGGTGAGTCAGAAAACCCAACTCCTTTTACTTCCTCCTAAAGCAGGCAGAGAATCCAACTCCTTTTGCTTCCTCCTAAAGCGGGCAGAAAACCTAACTCTTTTTACTTCCTCCTAAAGTAGGTAGAGAATATCGATCAGTTGCTGAAGTAGTCCTCTCTCAAATCTCCAAGGAACCAGGGATGACGACCGGAGAAGATGACTCGGAACTTTTCTTGGAGCAACCTTTATGAAACCCCTCACAAGATCCTCTCTCTCTCTCTCTCTCTCCCTTACTCTCCCTCTCCTCTTGGCTCTTTCAGGTCAGGACAATAGCAAAAGATCTCTTCTTAAAAAAATAAGAGATCTTTTAAACAAAGGCTTCAAATTTGCCTTAATTTGCAACAAATCATCAAATATCATCCAGGACGATCGACTGATCATTCTATATGATCAGTTCAAATTTAACACAATCAGCCATGATTATTTGGGAGATTCTGGATGATTAGAAGGTTCTTTTATTCAGATCATCCAGGATATATCATCCTGTATTATTAGTTCAATTAGTCGAATATCATCCAGACCATTGCTCTGGATGGATGTCTAGATGATAAAAAAATAACTTGATCGTCCTAGATGATCTCATGATCATCTGTGTCAATTAGTACAAAACTTCACATATCATCTAGAACATCTCCTTAGATGGATATTTTGATGATGAAAAAATAACTTGATCGTCTAGACGGATCTCATGGTCGTCTGGGATGATTAGTACAAAACATCACATATCGGGAAGAACATCACCCTGGATGGAGCCAGGCCAATTTTGCATCATCTAAGAAGAACTAAGGTTTATTTAACTGATCATCCAGGATGATCATGTGATTGTTCAGGATGATATAATTGAGCAATCATACCTTAATTACCACACTAATTTAGGTATAATTATAGTACATCGTCCAGGATGATGTCTAAATGTAAAACACGCCTAAAAGGTTATGTCGGCTGATTCTTTCTTATTTGAGACTATCGTCCTGGCCGATGATAATATCATCGGCCGGGATGATTTACTTAATTGCAACTGGCTTAACTAGGATGCTCTAACTAAGATTCACTTTTTTACTGATCATCCAAGATAATTTTGGATCATCCCAAAAAATATGATCGAAAGCATAAAACTCTAAAACAATCAAAACATTTTCCTTAAGTGTGTCTGTGTAAGATTACTTATCATCAAGACCAATATTGTTACAAAAGGACTCAAGAAAATATAAAAGATACTTGACATGCATTATAAGCTGACTCAGTCCTAATCTACCTAATTTTAAGCTAATTCGATTTGCAATTTGATCTTTTGGACCTGAAATATTTGTAGGCAAGGCAGTCACAGAAAAAATAGAAGCAATAAAAATATTTTCTATCATCAAAATTATAATTCTTGAAACCAGATTCATAATAATCATCCGCTTTTTCATAATGGCAAACAATCAAAACTAAATGAAATATGAATAGAAGTAAAATAGTACAATAAAAACAACTCAAATACTATCAAACACTACTCCCTCTTTTGATATCACAAAAAAGGGGAGAAAACTAGAAAAGAAAAGAAGAATAGAAGATGAAAAAGAAGAACAATAACAAAGTTTTTTTTTTATCTAATAATGAATATGATAATGTTTTCGTGTGATTGAGTTAAAAAAAATTATAAGAATAATGAGTTAACATCATCGAAATCCAAAAAATGATAGAACAACCAATCCTGTTAGCCCTTGCTCGGACTTCACTCAGGGTAAAATAGTGTTTTGAAAATAAAAGACCTAACTAAAAATACCAATTGGATAAGAAAAATAGATCCGTTAAAATCTTGGTTTCAGAAAAATATCTTATAGAATAATATACCAAAGTAATTTATTACAATCGTGAAATTCAAAATCAAGCCTTTGAAAATATCAAGTGACACATAAATTATTCTAAAATTTAAAAGTTTGAAAGAGAATGAAGCTTGCTTTTTGTGGTCTCATTTTATGCCTCTTATCATTTGATTGTCGTACTTTGCACATCTTTTAAATTTTGATATACTTTGTGTATCTTTCAAGTTTTTTTTTTTTTTTTTTTTGCGGTCATTGTGTATCTTTTCAGTTTTTCTTCTTTTTGGGGCTCATTTTATGCCCTTGTAATCATTTTTTTCTCAAGCTAGATTCCTTTTCAAAACTCTTAAATACTATCAGTTGTGAGTATATCTTCCAGATATTAGAAAAAAAAATTCACTTTTTTATATAAGAAAGAATGAACCACAAAATAGAATTAAATTTATATGATAAATGCAACGATAAGATTATAAAAGTTTGGCAGTAGAAAAAAGACTTTAAACATTATAAATATAAGATAAATTATTATATCAAGATAGAAAAGATCTGAATCACAAAGTCTAATTGTTAATTTGAGATAGACTTTTATTTAGAAAAGAAAATTACACCGCTAAAGGAAGTTAGAGAAAGGAAGACAATCAACGGTATTTCTCCCTTTAATTGATTTAGAGATGTAAAATATTAACTATAAATTTTTAAAATTAAAAATATGGTATAAAATATTATTTCACCAGTGATCACAGAAGAAAAAGAAGAAATACCGAAACAATATAAATGAAAAACATGAAACACAATAGCAAGTACAAAGTGAAACAAAATAAATCTAAAACAAACAAAAGAGTAAAAAAATAACAACAAACAACAAGACATAAAATTCAGAATTCAATAAACATCAACTTCATGCAATTATGTGTCGTGAGCCTTCACTGTCCAGGTATCACATGCTCTCACGAGATCTTTTGTGAGAGCACACCTACAAAATCATCAAACGTCAGATTTAAGAATCCAAAGAAATTTGTGTCCCTTCTTATGAAAACAAGAAAGTGATGCATGCGTGTTATACTGTGAATCATGCAATTTGGGTCTCCACACCAAATGTGTACTTCGGTGAACAGTGCAAGTGTGTGAAATATGTCTTAGCATGCCACATGAAAAACATCTAACTCCAGGAAAAGGGATTACTAATATGTTCAGGTTATAGTACCTCTTTATAGGTTTCAAAACTTTTGGCTTTGAATTAGGATTGAAGAAATGTTCAGGTGTGGGTGAAATCATATTTTCCTCAAGTGCTTTCAATTCCATTTTAAATTTCGAGCTAGCACTTTTTAAAACAACATTATCAACTCTCAAATAGTGCTCCATATGCTCAGATTCATCAATATATATTTTAAAATCAATTTTAAGTGAGGTATATGATGTTTATAATGAATCATACTCAATGACCAACTTAGAATACTTTTTATTTAATGCATCAAACTCATCATGTAAAGATATGTGATCACTATCAAGTGTGGAGTGATCTTTAAAAATTACTTCATGCTCCTGTTGCAAATTTAAAAACTCTAATTTTAAACTAGCATGTAATTTCTTAAGTTTCCTATATGATGCATGAATTTTCTCACAAACTTATAGTAATTATTCGTAGCTTAGTTTGCATACCTCTTCTTGGTTAGATTGACTAAGATTATCACCGGCCAGTTAAGCACAAGTTTGTTGTCTCCTGCTCAGCTTAAGTCTCAGAGGAATCAAATGCAGAATTCACCTAGAACACCTTTTGGAACCGCTTCTTATCCTTCTTGAACTTGGGTTTCTCCTCACCCTTCTCCTTGCTTGAGTTGTCCTTATGTGTAGGATAATCATCTTTGACATGTCCAGACTTCCTACATTCAAAACAAACAACATCATAAGAACTTTTAAAATTTTTGCTACCCTTACCTTTGTTTTATTTCTGATGGTGCTTGAGATTCTAATTTATAAAGCTTTTGAACTATCTAGTGATTAGAGCAAAGTCATCACTTTCAGACCCGAAAGAATTAATGTATGTAGTCATCACATTCTAGCCTTTAGCACCATAGTTTTCTCTTTCTTTCACTCACCTGCATCAAGTTATCTTTGGTTCACCCCTTGCTCGTAAGCAATGAGTGACCAAGTAAATTATCAACAGAATAAGTATTCAAATCATTAGATTCAGTAATTGCAATAATCTTAGCATCAAAGGAAGAAGGTAGGCATCTCAAAATTTTATTAGCTTTTTCATAGTTAGTGAGCTCTCTTCCTAAAGCATATAATGAAATGATAATTTGAGTAAACCTAGTATACATTTTAGAAATCGATTCAGTAGATTTCATACAAAAATGTTTGTAATCATGTAATAAAATATTCAACCTAGATTGCTTAACTTCATTTGTTCCCTCATAAGTGACACAAAATTTATCCCAAATTTTTTTACCAGTAGAATAAGTTGAAACATGCATATAATCTTCCAATTTTAAAGCACATAAAAAATAGTTCAAGCATTTTGCATTTAGTTGCACTAAATTCCTATCATCAAAAGTCCATTCAGTGAAAGGAAATTTAGTTTTAATGTCATTAATTTCACGTGACGGAGGTGAATAACCATCCTTAACAAGCATCCACATGCGATAATCAATCGATTGTAAAAACTTAGACATGCAAGTTTTCCAAAAATCAAAAGGAATATTGTCAAGTAAAGGTGGTTGAGTAATTAAATACCCTTCCGTAATATTACGATAACCAAAGTTAGCCATTGATCAAAATTTAAAAGTTTTCAAAAACTTAATTTTATGAATCCTGCTCTAATATCACTTAAAAATTTATCAGGGATGTTAATCCCTTATGAATCAGTCCCGATACTAATTAAGAGGGGGGTGAATTGGTATTTAAAATTTTCTCCAAATAAAATCACAAAAAATAACCAAATAATCACCATAGAAATTAAAGTACGGAAATAAAATGCGAAAAAAATAATAAGAAAGAGCACACTAGATTTTATATTGGTTTGATCAACTTGACCTATGTCCACTCCCCAAAGCCTTCTCCTCTGGGTATTGCACTAAACTCAGTGTCTCTCCTTTTGCCCCCACAGCAAGGCTAGAAGCCCGTATAAAAACTCCTTTTCACCGACACCAGTGAGGTAGAGAACCCAACTCCTTTTTCTTCCTCCTAAAGTAGGCAGAGAACCCAACTACTTTTGCTTCCTTCTGAAGCAGGCAGAGAACCTAACTCCTTTTGCTTCCTCCTAAAACAAACATAGAACCTCGATCAGTTGTTAAAGTATACCTCTCTTGAACCTCCAAGGAACCAGGCACGATGACTGAAGAAGATGACTCGGAACCTTGCTTGGAGTAACCTTTATGAAACCCCTCACAAACTCTCTCTCATAATACCCTCTCTCTCCCTTGCCTCCCTCTCCTATTGGTACTTTCAGGTCAGGATAACAAAAAAAGATCTCTTCTTGAGAAAATAATAGATCTTTTAAAAAAAGGCCTCAAATTTACCTTAATTTGTAACCAATTGTCAAATATCATCCAGAACGATTGACCGATCATCCAGCATATTTAGTTCAAATTTAGCACAATCAGCTAGGATGATTTGGGAGAGTTTAAATGATTAGAAGGTTCATTTGTTCAGATCATCTAGAACGATAGTATATCATCCTATATAATTAGTTCAATTCATTAAATATCATCCAGACCATCGCCCTTGATGGATGTCTAGATGATAAAACAATAACTTGATCATCCTAGACAATATCATGATTGTCCGGTCGATTAGTACAAAACATCACATATCATCCAAAATATCACCCTAGATGGATGTCTGGACGATAAAAAAATAACTAGATCATCCAGGCCGATCTCACGATCGTCTGGAACAATTAGTATAAAACATCACGTATGGGCCAGAACATTGCCCTGGATGAAGCTAGGCCGATTTTGCATCATCTAGGAAGAACTAAGATTTGTTTAACTGATCGTCCCGAACAATCCTATGATCGTTCATGATGATATGATTGAGTAATCAAATCTTAATTACTTTCCTTAATTACCACACTAATTTAAGCATAATTATAGTGCATCGTCTAAGACGATATCCTGGATGATGTCCAAAAGTAAAACATGCATAAAAGGTTATGGTGGATGATTATTTCTGATTTGAGCCTATCGTCCTGACCGATGATAATATCATATAGGACGATTTGCTTAATTTTAGCTGCCTTAACCAGAATACCCTAATCAGGGTTTCTATTTTTAACTGATCGTCTAGGATGATTTTGAATCATCCCGGATGATATGATCGAAAATAAAAAATTCTAAAACAGTCAAAATTTTTCTCTCAAGTGTGTGTTTGCAAAGTTACTTAGCATCAAGACCCACATTGTTATAAAAGGACTCAAAAAAAGGTAAAAGACACTTGACGTACATTACAAGCTGACACAATCCTAATCTATTCAATCTTGAGCTAGTTCAATTTGCAATTTGATCTTGTGGACCTGAAATATTAGGAGACAAGATAGACGTAGAAAAAATAGAAGTAATAGAAATGTTTGCTATCATTAAAATTATAATTCTTGAAACTAGATTCGTAATAGTCTTATTATTAATTTAGAATGCATAAGTATTCCTATCATAAAAGTAAGGTCAAATTAATATGATATGCACTATGTCCATGGATAGAACATCACACCATATTTGATCCTCATAATTCCTCATCTTATTTACTAAGCATTTTGAGTAAATAGGTAAAGATGAGTGAACCCCAACTTACATGAAATGTCTCAGGGTGAGATTCAGTTCTTTGGATTGTCTAAAGAAGGGTACTTGTGGAGATAACATTCATTCTATTTGCACCATCTTTAACAACTTTACATCTCTTTTCATTAGAAGTGGCTATCATTTGAAAAATACTACGTTGATGCAAGTCTTTTGAATTTTGTTTTGCCACTAAAAGATGGTTTATAATAGCTGTGAGCTTACCATCTAATTGAACTTTATTTTTTGAAAGAGAATCTTCATCGAATAATTCCTCAAGTTTCTTATTCAAGGGATTTAATATAGATTTTTTTTTAAATGCACTGTTTCTGTATATGACATTTTGTATAACATTTAAAGAAAATATTACCATTGTTTCTCTTATGGTTGTGTTTAAAGGAAAGTGCTAGGCTACTGATTACTAGTTGATGATTAGGTAGTGGATGTCGAAGCCAATGGTTCAGTAATATACTTGGATGTGGGAGTTGAGTACGCTGAATTTTTAGATTTTAAAGAGGATATCACTATATTTTATTTCTAAATCATTAGAGCTAAGTGAAAGGCACCTTTTAAAAACTAAGGATCTTGAAACTCAACTTTGCTTTTCTAATTTTAGGCTGGAGTAATGATAAGCTTATTGGCAAGTTTACAATCAAATTCGGTGTAAATTATCATTGCTAAGGACTCATAGGTATTCACGTAGTCATTACAAACATATTTCTTTGTCTGAGAGTCAATAGTTGACTATGTAGATGTTTGTCATAAAACCTATGATATTGTTTGGCTTTTAAAAATTCTTTCTTCTCACCCAAAGCCTATTAGCTTATATCATTCCCAAGTTCTTTGTTTATGATATTGGTTCAATAGATTTTAGCATGCCTTATAAGCTTCATCTTGGAAAAATTTGTATGATGATAATTATTCATATTGTACAAAGTACATAAATCCTCCATTTGGGTCAACCAACCAAGAAATTTATCAGGGTCATGAATTCCTTTAAAAGTTAGGGCTTCAATTTTTATTTTGGAACATGGATCATCAAGAAACCTAAAGTCTTATCTAGGTTGATGACATTGTATAGGAAGTCTTCTAAGTTGGTCATCTCGATGGCATATTGATATGCTATGTGTGTTTTTTTTTTTTTAATGAATGGGAGAAAGTGAGCGGGAAATGTTTTAGATGAGAGAAAGGGAAAGAGAATATATTTGTATAATCAAAATGAAATTGAGAACTTCTAGGGGGGGGGGGGGGGGGGGGGGGGGGGGGGGAGGTGAATACAAGTCCACTTAGATCTCAAGCTGTCCTTAGATAGTTTAGGATTTTTTGATAAAGTTTTATTTAGCCTTAAAAGCATTGTGTTTAGCATAATATATTCTAAAGCATGCAAATAAAATCTCTTATGAATTTTATAAACGAAGCAATCTTTTCAAATATTAATAAATACATAACGTTTTCCTATAACAAAATTGGGAGGAGCCCAAGATCAAAGGTTTGGATGTTAGAAACTATTGGTGGTGCTTTTATGAGTATAGAATTAGTGGTTAAGGAGTTATGATAATTTTACGCTGGTTGCTCATAGCTGAAAATTGCCTCTCTATATTGAAATTTTAGTTATGATATCTTGAGTAAGAAAGGGACTAAAGATAAGAAGAGATAACCAATGACTTACCAAAGCCCTGAGGAATCAATCACCAAACTTCACCAATGAGTAGAGCAACCACAAAGTTGTTTCATACAAAATTTGCATGAACAAAAATAATTTTTATTCAATGAATAAAAAATATAAAGAAAATTTCTATTTATAGGCCTTTTTCCAATCCTCGACAACTTTGAAAAGACTTATGAGCAAATAAAATGTTGTATATGTATTGATGATATCTCCTAATACAAAGAAAAATAAACAAAAAAACTTTTTAAATACACAAAAGTTTAAATTGACCATATAAAAATAAGTAAAATTATCTTTTAATCAATTAATTTAGGAAGATTATTACCTTCATGACTAGTATGGTCCATCTACCCATCAAAGGATCCTATATTACGCTTCATAATTACTCTCCTATGATTTTAAGAGGATTATGAGACATTCATAAGTTTGTATGAAGAGTTGTGCTTGATGAACTGCTCAAATCTTGATATAAAATCCATGGCCTTTGTCTTGCATTACATCATATATACATTGGTTTAAACTCCATTTTTGCTCCTATGAGTTTTTCTTGATTTTGCATTTTCTCTCTCTTTGTTGTAATTAATAAATAAACTGTGAATTAAATTATTTAATCATTTTGTTAACATCAAATTATATTATTTATTATTTAAGATTAAAATGAAAAAGTAACTCATATATAAAATGTAATTTAAAAAAAAAAAATTAATGAATTAACCGCCTTAAATTCTAACATACATTGCCAAACAATTTCCAGGGTTTATCTAAATTTAATATATTTTAATAAATAATTTTTAAAATTTAACAACTTCAAAATTTAATAAGTTCGAAATTTATATAATTTACCAAGGTTTTTAAAATTGGACTGGATCGATCGATTCGACTGGTTTAACAATGAACCAGTTCGGTGGGCGGTCCGATTAAATGGAATAACCAACTGGATTAAGAATCGATCAAAAACCAGTAAAGAACCCAGTTGAACCGGGAAACCGCTAAACTGGATGGTTTTTGAAGAATTGGGCGGTTCTTCAAAACACAAATCTAATCCTTTAATCTGCGATCGAACGGTCATGGGTATGCGTGGTTTGGTAGAACCTTTCTATTATTCATTGTTCTGCCCTAAAATAGGCCATATGCGATTCTTCGCTCCTCAGTCGGTCTCGGTCCATCCACAAGGAACAATGAGACACCTCCTCCGACCTCCCAACCGCCGGCGCACACAGCTAATCAAACTTCTTTGTCCGTTTGTCAAGCTCACGTGCTTCAACTCACCTTGGCCACCGACTCATCGAGCTCGGACTAGCCAGATCCGACGCATGTTTGAATTCCTTCTCCATTTTTAGTATTTTTTTTTCACATTTATGTTTGCATTCAGAAGCCACTAGCATATCATCATAAGGTTGTCATCATAGGGTAAACAATCGATTTAGTATGCATCTTCCTATTTTGATTTGTCTGTCTTTCTCTCTACTTAGTATTTTTGGTCATGGCTTTTCTATTACTGTGATTGCGAACAAAACAAAGACAATATATTAAACCACTCTTCATCAAAAATCACTATAGCCAAGGCTTTACCATTACTCCAGTTACTTAGTTTTGATTATGCAAACTTTTTTTTCCTGATATACATTCCTGTTCAAAACACTTCAGGCCAACATCAATTGCCTGTTTACGAACAAAAGACAAAATGCTAGACGTCTTATACATCAATTGCTTGCTTCTTTGATTAGTTTGATATGAAAATAGATTGTAGATACTAGATTGAAGGGATTAGAGAAAAATTTTTCATTTATTTTATATTTTGTAATAATATTATTATTTATTATGTCACCCAGTTCGAATCGAATCAGGCGAGCTGTAAACATTTCCTTTTTCCGGTTCGATGTCTAATCCGATTTTCAAAACCTTGTAATTTACTAAGATTTTATTTGGGATAGTTTTTTATCATTGTTTTCGCTTTAAAAAATTTATACATTAAAAATTAATTTAGAAAGTATTAAAAATTTACGCCAAACGAATTCTAAATCTTAATCTTACTTAAATTAAATCTTACTTGTAGATGGCCTGTCAGAGTTACTATATTTTTTTTTTGGGACATTTAGGTCATTTAAGGCAAACTCACATACACAATGCATACACATAGAGTCGAACTTTGGACCTCTTAGTTGGAAGCCTAAGCTTTTAACCAATAGGCCAAGGAGAGTTGTGTGAGTTACTATATTTTAAGTATTATGATTAGAGACGTGATTGATAGATTTGCTTCGTTGTCATCAATTTATTGTTTCAAAAATAAATAAAATTTATTAATTATATGTTTACCATTTTACAGTTCCAAAATAAAATTGTTTATAATTTTAAGAAAACATATATGTAATTTTGGCATTGGCTTTTGCGAGAGTGAAATGTGAAGTCTCTTTCCCAATATTTACCGAGCTGTTGCAGGTTACGACACAACCAAGACGGTGGGGTCCGCCGACAAACCAATATCATTATCTGGTCAACTTCTTGGTCAATAAAACTCAATTACTTTATTTATTGAACCGTAGTCTTAAAAAAAAAAAAAAAAATCGGAAGGAAAATTTCAAATTTCGACAAGCGGATTGTGGCCCAAAGGAGTGACGCAGAGAAAATTCCTTCTCGCAGGATTATGCGGACAAAGAATCTCAATATCCCACCGTCCAATCCTCAATAAAGTAAATCATAGGAACACAATAATTTCTTCCGTATAATATCTCAGTTCTTTTTCAAAACCGCGGTTATTTTATTTCCCGGGCTGCCCTTAGGTCCCGACAAAAGCCTAAATTGATTTGAATCATTTCAAAACGCCACGGCTCCATGGGACTCATCCTTTTCTTTTTTTTTTTTTACCTAGCAAATTACTAAATAAGTCATCTGAACTTTCAGCTTCATCATAAATCTCATCAACTCAACAACCTATTTTTGTCTTTTCGATTTTTAAGTAGTACATACTCTGCTCGTCTTCCTCAGCCTCTTCACTCAACTCTTCGTCGCACTCCTCCACTCTTTGTAGCAGTAATGGTGGTATTGTAGAGAGAGAGAAAGAGCAGAAGAATAGGGAGAACAATGTTGAAGGTTGCTTGGGCGCTACTTCTTTTATCTGTCGCCTCGCAGGCGGCGGCGCTGACAACCGATGGTCTTTCCCTGCTCGCTCTAAAGGCTGCAATCTCGTTCGATCCTTATCGCATTCTCGACTCCTGGCTCGATTCTGATGAAGACCCCTGTGCTTGGCGAGGCGTATCGTGCCAGAGCGGAAGGGTCACCGCTGTCTCTCTGGCGAATATTTCTCTTGAGGGCTACCTCCCGTCTGAGCTCTCCCTGCTCTCGTCACTCGAAATCCTTTCGCTACCGCATAACCGCTTCTTTGGCCAGATCCCGTCGGCAATCGGCGATATCAGAAGCTTGGTATCGCTTGACCTCTCCAACAATGATTTCTCCGGTCCCGTGCCATCAGAGATTGCGGGTTTAGAATCGCTCGTTAGTCTCGACCTCTCGTCCAACCAACTCAACGGGTCACTCCCCCAGGAAATCGCCGCGCTCCCACGGCTCTCCGGCGTGCTGAACCTCTCCTGCAACCTCTTCAGTGGGCAAATCCCGTCTGTTTACGGCGACATTCCGGTTGCCGTGAGCTTGGATCTCAGGCAGAATCAGCTCTCTGGGGAAATACCCCAGGTCGGTTCGCTATTGAACCAGGGCCCCACCGCCTTCGCCGGGAATCCAGCCCTCTGCGGTTTCCCGCTCAAGTACGCCTGCGATCAACCAGTTGCAAATTCAAACCCTAGCTTCAATGTCAGATCCCCTTCCCCTCGCTCAACCGCGGAGGAGAGGCAACGTAGGCCAGTGGCGATGATCCCGATCCTTGCTGTAATCATCATCGCGGCACTCGTATCAGTTATCGTACTCCAATGGCAGTTCCGCCGAAGGCGCGTTGCCTCCGCTGGTGGCAACCGAATCTTTGGCAAGAAGCAGAAAGGTTCGCCGGCGTGGAATGATCGGCGTGAGGGGCAGAATCCCGAAGAGATCTACATGGCTGTAGACGAGAGCTTCGATCTCGAGCTTGAGGAACTTCTCCGTGCCTCAGCTTATGTGATCGGAAAGAGCCGGAGTGGCATTGTCTACAAAGTCGTCGTCAGTCGCGGCCCTGCTTTAGCTGTCCGTCGGCTCAGCGAGTTAGACGACGGAAACGGTCCCGATGACCAGTGCCGCCGCCGCCGCACGTTTGAGGCCGAGGCAGCTGCGATCGGACGCGCGCGGCATCCTAATTTGGTCCAGCTTCGCGCTTATTACTACGCACCTGACGAGAAGCTACTCATCTATGATTATATCCCTAATGGAAATCTCTTCATGGCATTGCACGGAGAGCAGCACGCGGCGGCGGGAGGACCGACTCTGACCCCACTTACATGGGCGGCGAGACTTGCGATCTTGAAGGGAGTGGGACGAGGGTTGGCTTGCCTCCATGATTACAGCCCGAGGAAGCTCGTTCATGGCAGCTTGAAGAGCACCAAGATTCTTCTCGACGAGGAGCTACAGCCATATGTTTCCGGTTTCGGGATTGCTCAATTGCAGCGTGGTGGCGGAGGTGGATCGAAGCAGCAGCTGGCTGCGGCGGAGGCGGCCTACGCAGCACCGGAGATGAGGTCGTCTCCTACGCAGAGAGGCGATGTGTACGCGTTTGGAGTACTGATGATGGAGGTAGCGACCGGGAGGAGACCGGAGTCGGGGATGGTGGAGTCGGTGCGCCGGTCGTTCAAGGAGGCGCGGCCGCTGTCGGAGGTGGTGGACCCGGCGTTACTGAAAGAGGTGCACGCTAAGCGGGAGGTACTTGCGGTGTTTCATATCGCGCTTGGGTGTACGGAAGCGGATCCGGAAGCGCGTCCAAGGATGAGGACTGTGGTGGATGGGCTCGAGCGCATTGGGCCGGGGAGTTGAGCCGGGTTCGGGTTTCTGGTATATCCCGTTTAATAACGCTGGTGTCGTGTGTGCTCATTGTCGGAGTAGTGGATAACTGTTTGGACTGATGCTAGCAGGGAAAAACATAAAATGGTTAAGATATTTTATTATAAACTTGATCGATGAATTTTAAAATTATTAAATTTATTTTAAGATGAATTATATATCTTAAATAATTCATTTTAAAATTAATCTAATAATTTTGTAATTCATCTCTAACTTGCCTCTGTAGTGCAGCGATTTTGTTTGTATTTTATTGAACATTTTCGAATGGGAAAATATTTGTTTTGCCTATTTGCTGCTGTCGAATTTGAATCCCAAACTTTTTGTCGGTTTTGAAGTTAAAACTTAAAGTGGACAGAACTGGGAGTCGTCTTTGGGAGAGGTGAGTCTGGACGACAGGTCAGAATAGTAAATTAGTATCAGAATTATATATTGATGAGAGTTGAGTGTTATAAATAACAAATTTTGAATTGGCTGTATGGCGAATTGATGTATATTCTTTTCATTTCTAATAAGTATAAGTATATTTGTTTATTGATTTTTTTATATAAGTTAGGTTTTGATTTAAACAGTTTGATTTTTTTTTTAGTATATTTAAAGTACCTTTTTAATATAAAGTTTTTTAATAAGTAATTTTTTTATTTAAAAATTATTTTAAAAAGCGATAAGAAAGTTTTTCTAAAGGAAGCATTAGATATCTTTTGAGTCACTCTTTGGCCTTCGTAGTGAAGTTTATTTGTCATATATATCATGTGTCCAATCTTTTGAACTTGATAACAATGAGTTTACATAATGAAAATAAGTAAAAAATCTCGAATTTATAGGGATCTAAACGGGAATGCATATGTGGTAGATGGTTATAGATTTTATATAATATTTTTGAAAAGAGCTAAATGATAACTGTCGGCTCATGCCAATGATAACAAGAGCTTTAGGATATAACCTCAAATGTTTTTTGTTTCAATTTGGGCATATTTGAAAGAATTCTATAAACGAAAAATAGTTAGAAAAATTATAACCTCAAATGAATTGACGAGATTGAAGTGGAATGAATAGAAGAAATTGAAGTGTATGTGGGGTTTAAAAGCTAGCCCTATTTATAAGGCTCAATATGAAGACCCCTATAAATAGAGTTCTACAAATCAAAGAGTTCACATGTTTGAAGATTGAGCTGTAGATTTCTTCGTACCTGTTGCGTTCAGGAGGGAACTCTGTTGTTAATTGGAAAGGATTTCAACATCACGTGGAAGTTGTGCAGAATTCCTGCGTTTCTTGAAAATCCGGCAGAGTTCCGGCGTCTTCAGGCGGCAGGAAGAGCTCCGGCGGTGGTCGAAGAGGTGAGGAATCTCATTTTCCCCTTTCTCCTCTTCTTCTTCTCTCTCTTCACTTCACTTGAGCCCCCTTGGTGTAGAATGAGGTCTCTATTTATAGTTTTTCTGGAATGGCATAGCCCGTAAATAGGCGTGAGATCAAGGGCGAATTGGGAGTGTTTTAAATGGACAGTCGATATCAAATCCTTTGATCATGCACCGTTCGTTGGATATTTGAAGGCCTTAATGATGTCGGAATTCAATGATCTTGGGCTCGTTGGATTCGTCTCGTCGAGCCGTTCGATTCGAGTATAAGCTCGTCAAAATCGGAGATCGTTTGGTAACTCAAATTGCGGTTTAAACCTTCCAACAGCGCTTTGAACCCTTGATTCGGACTCATTTTGGCTCGGATTGGGTTGATCTTTGTGTCGTTGGGTTCGTATTTCCAAGATGCTCAGTTTGACTGTAAGCTCGCTGAAATCGAAGTTCGGGTGCTCCCAAAATTAATTTTTGAAGTTTCCAACTAGCTTTTGCCTCGAGATTCGTGCCCGATCAAGATAATTTTTGCATGATGTATCAGTTGCCCCCCTATTTTCGGACGTCGAAGCTCCAGAAGTCCGAAAATACTTGTTCCGAAATTTTACATTGGCCGAATCGCAAAAAATTGCGTTCTGAAAACTAAGCTCTTGCTCAAACATGATTGTAGAGGCCCCGTTGAGTTCCGAAAGTTATAAAATTGAGTCCGGAACGTCGAAAAATGGGTCCGGGGACCCCAAAAACGTCGAATTTGGTCCGTCCCTGCCAAATATCGGAGCCCGGGAACATTTGACGGCCGAACTGGCCGGCCGGCTGGCCGGCCGCCGCTCGCTGCCGGCGGCTCCGGCGAGCGCTCCGCGCGAACAGGCGCGCCCCTCCTGGGCGCGCGGTTTGGCCGACAGTTGCTAACCAAAATTCAAAATTTTTTTTTTTTGAGGCGGCGGGTTCAGCCGCCCCTCTTACTTTTTTTTTTTTTTTTCGCGATCAGCGTGAGGAGCCCGAGGATCCGCGAGGAGGCGGTTCACTCCCACCGACCTAAGCGGGGCCCACATGCAAGAAAAATAATTTTTCTTGCTATTTTTTGATCGAAAAAATTCCTAAAAAGTTCCGAAAAATCCGGAAAAATTTTTAAAAAATTGGAGATTTCGAAAATTGCAATAACTCCCTCTCATTCTCTCCAAAACCTATAAATAGGCCCCTTAGGCCTTTAGGAAACTTGCAACTTCTCTTTCTTGCTCCCTCCGGTTCTCTGGCGGCTGAGGCTTCCACTATTTGCGAGTTGGAATTTTTTCCTACTCGAATAGCGCCCCTCCTCGCGTGCAGAAACCTACGGGATTTCTTCCTCCCCCTCCGGCTTACTGACGGTTGAAGCTTCCGTTATTTGTGAGTTGGAATTTTTTCCTACTCGAATAGCGCCCCTCCTCGAGTGCAGAAGCCTACGGGATTTCTCCCTCTCCCTCCGGCTTACTGACGGTTGAGGCTTCCGTTATTTGCGAGTTGGAATTTTTTCCTACTCGAATAGTGCCCCTCCTCGCGTGCAGAAGCCTACAGGATTTCTCCCTCTCCTTCCGGCTTACTGACGGTTGAGGCTTCCGTTATTTGCGAGTCGGAATTTTTTACTACTCGAATAGCTCATCCTCGCGTGCAGAAGCCTACGGGATTTCTTCCTGGTGGATTCTCGCGAGGCAAAAATGGGTGATCGCACTTCTACCAAAGATGTTTTCGTCGTGAAAGATCGTCCAACTGCGCGTTCAGAGGGTTCGTTGCAAGTAGCATTCAAGCGAGAAGCCGATGGCGAGTAGCAGTCTGCCGACGAGGAGAAATCCGATGACAAGGAGAAGTCCGACATCGGGTAAAAGTACGGCCTTGGGCAGAAGACCGACGAAAGTTTATCGACGGGCAGAAGTCTGACGACATGATGAAGTCCGCTGACGAGCAAAAGTCCGACGATGCGTAGGAGTCCTCTGACGAGCAGAAGTCTGACGACATGAGGAAATCAGACGTCGGGTAGAAGTACGGCCTTGGGCAGAAGACCGACGAACGTTCGTTGACGAGCAGAAGTCTGACGACGAGTAGAAGTCCGCTGACGAGCAGAAGTCCGATGATGCGTAGGAGTCTTCTGACGAGCAGAAGTCTGACGACGAGTAGAAGTCCGCTGACGAGCAGAAGTCCGACGATGCGTAGGAGCAGAAATCCGACGAAGAGTAGAAGCTCAACGTCGGGTAAACGACCGACGAAAGTTCATCGACGAGCAGAAGTTCGATGATGAGCAGAAGTCCGATATCGTGTAGAAGTCCACTGACGAGCAGAAATCCGACGACAGGGAGAAGTACGACATCGGGTAGGAGTCCGCTAACGAGCAGAAGTCTAACGTCGGGTAGAAGTCCGCCCTCGGGCAGAAGAATGATGAAAATTCGTCGACGAGCAAAAGTACGACGATGAGTAGGAGTCCGCTGACGAGCAGAAGTCCGACGTCGGGTAGAAGCACAACGTCGGGTAGAAGACCGACGAAAATTCGTCGACGAGCAAAAAGTCCGACGACGGGTAGTAGTCCGCTGACGAGCAGAAGTCCGATGTCGGGTAGAAGTTCAACGTCGGGTAGAAGACCAACGAGAATTTGTCGACGAGCAGGAGTCTGACGATGAGTAGAAGTCCGCTGACAAGTAGAAGTCCGACGTCGGGTAGAAGTTCAACGTCGGGTAGAAGACCGACGAGAATTCATCGACGAGCAGGAGTCCGACGACGAGTAGAAGTCCGCTGACGAGCAGAAGTTCGACGTCGGGTAGAAGTTCAACGTCGGGTAGAAGACCAATAAGAATTCGTCGACGAGCAGGAGTCCGACGACGAGTAGAAGTCCGCTGACGAGCAGAAGTTCGACGTCGGATAGAAGTTCAACATCGGGTAGAAGACCGACAAGAATTCGTCGACGAGCAGGAGTCTGACGACGAGTAGGAGTCCGCTGACGAGCAGAAGTCCGACGAAAAGGAGAAGTCCTTCGTCAGGTAGAAGACTGACGACGAGTAGGAGTCTACTGACGACGAGTAGGAGTCCGCTGACAAGAAGAAGTCCGACGAAAAGGAGATGTCCTTCGTCGGGTAGAAGATCGACGACGAGTAGGAGTCTGCTGACAAGCAGAAGTCCAACGTCGGGTAGAAGTTCAACGTCAGGTATAAGTCCGTTGAAAGTCCTGCAAGGCAAAAGTTCAGCGACAAGAGGAAATTCAACATCAAGTAGAAATTTAACTTTGTGCAAAAGTCCGATGGAAGTCCATTGACTGCATTTTGGTGACGTTAACCAAGGATGTATAATCTATCCGAGGTTGTTTGTCAGAGCCTTTGCTAGATGATGTTAACCGATAAATGATCCACCAATGATGTGAGACCTATCCGAGGTTGTATGTCGGAGCTTTTTCTCAACGACGTTAACCTGTATAGAAAAGGTCGAGAGAATCCACCAAGAATATGAGACTTTTCCAAGGTTATATGTCAGAGGCCTACTCGATGACAATAACCTGTGTGGAAGAGGTCGGGAGAATCCACCAATGACGTTAGACCTATCCGAGGTTGTATGTCAGAGCCTTGCTCGATGACGTTCACCTGTGTGGAAGAGGTCGATAGAATCCACCAAGGATGTAAGACCTTTCCGAGGTTATATGTCAGAACATTTGTTCGACGACGTTAACCTGTGTGGAAGAGGTCAGGAGAATCCACCAAGGATGTGAGACCTTTCCGAGGTTGTATGTCGGAGCCTTTGCTCGACGACGTTAACCTGTGTGGAAGAGGCCGAGAGAATCCACCAAGGATGTAAGACCTTTCCGAGGTTGTATATCGGAGCCTTTGCTCGACGACGTTAACCTGTGTGGAAGAGGCCGAGAGAATCCACCAAGGATGTAAGACCTTTCCGAGGTTGTATGTCGGAGCCTTTGCTCGACGACGTTAACCTGTGTGGAAGAGGTCGAATCGGATCCCCCTGGGATCGATTTTACCTTGATTGGGAGGGGGCAAATGCCGCGTGTATCCCGAATCAAAGGTGAAGAATGGTCTAATTTTAGACCGTTACTGCCTTTTTGAGGTCGAGGTTAATACCTTGCCCAAGGAGTAGAAGTCCAACAAGGGACTGTATAATGCTTGCAATTGATTTGAAGTATCCTTACATTTGCTCGGATATTCTCGAAATATCATCTTGATATATAAAGCATCGGAGGATCCTTTTAACCAGAATTGGGGTCAAAGTTGCCCCCCAGTCCGCATCTGATGCAACAATGACTGATCTCAGGAAGTTGATAAGAGCGATCTTTTGAGATTGGAGCAAAAGTTGCCCCCCAGTCGGGAATCACGTTTCCCACAGACGGCGCCAAAATGTTGCATCCAGGAGGGAACCCTATTGTTAATTGGAAAGGATTTCAGCATCACGTGGAAGTTGTGCAGAATTCCTGCGTTTCCTGAAAATCCGGCAGAGTTCCGGCGTCTTCAGGCGGCAGGAAGAGCTCCGGTGGTGGTCGAGGAGGTGAGGAATCTCCTTTTCCCCTTTCTCCTCTTCTTCTTCTCTCTCTTCACTTCACTTGAGCCCCCTTGGTGTAGAATGAGGGCTCTATTTATAGTTTTTCTGGAGTGGCATAGCCCGTAAATAGGCGTGAGATCAAGGGCGAATTGGGAGTGTTTTGAATGGACAGCCGATATCAAATCCTTTGATCATGCACCGTTCATTGGATATTTTAAGGCCTTATTGATGTCGGAATTCAATGATCTTGGGTTCGTTGGATTCGTCTCGTCGAGCCGTTCGATTCGAGTATAAGCTCGTCAAAATCGGAGACCGTTTGGTAACTCAAATTGCGGTTTGAACCTTCCAACAGCGCTTTGAACCCTTGATTCAGACTCATTTGGGCTCGGATTGGGTTGATCTTGGTGTCGTTGGGTTCGTATTTCCGAGATGCTCAGTTTGACTGTAAGCTCGCTGAAATCGAAGTTCGGGTGCTCCCAAAATTAATTTTTGAAGTTTCCAACTAGCTTTTGCCTCGAGATTCGTGCCCGATCAAGATAATTTTTGCATGATGTATCAGTACCCATCACACCCATAATATTGGAATGTTTTTCTCACTCTGGAGTTCAAAGTTTGAGCCTATTGTTCTGGGGAAAAAATGATGATGATATGGTAGCACTCTCGCCATGCATAACATAACATAAAAAGACATGAGGACAAAAAAAAGATTCAATATGATATGATAAATAAAATATATCTAAAATATGTCAAGCATCTAAAGAAATCATATAATCAAACTCAACTTGAATTAAATAAAGAGAATGCGGGTTATTTTTTCTCCTAAATGAACTAATCTCCCTCAATTAATGAAGTTAATTAAGCCCAAGGACACCTTTAAGAGCAATCTTGATAAGTAAAATTTACATTTATCTTGATATATATAAGTTAATTATGAATGAAAGATTATGATTAAAAAATTGTTGGCTTGATAGTGATGTTTATGCTTCAAGATAGATCAATCTTTGAGGCAAGGGTAAATCATAGTGACCTAGCAAGATGTTCATCTTTTAACATAAAATTTATATACAATAAAAACTCATTAGAGGAATATAATGGGATCAAGAGGATAATAAGTGAGGGGTAACAAGAAATATCGTTTGTAAGCCGGCTCAACCCAACCGTGAGATGTTAAGTCAACTACCAGGAATTTCATCTTCTAGTGGTTGCCTCATGATCTCAAATCAAGGAAAGAAAACTCCGATTTACTAGATAAACAAACTTAAGAAAGTAGATTTAGAAAGATGCAGAGCTTATAATCTTTAGTAATATAAAGAATTGCTTATAGAAATAAATTATATAGTCCCATCATACACAATCAGAGCTATTCAACTATACTTACAATCCTATCTACGCTAGGATTGTCACTACTCAATATACTATTTTCAGCCCTACGCATAATAATATCCATGCCTATAGAAAAGCTCCATTATAAGGATCATGATAGGCAATGCAAGGTTTTATGTCCTTGAATAAAAAAGACACTTCTATTATGGATGTTTAGTTGATTGGGTGGATTACTCATTAAAAAAATCAAAACAATTCTCTTAAAAATCAAGTAGGATTGAATCAATCCCAATCTATCTTAATCAGAATCTTTCGACCTATTTAAAATATATTGAATGTCTATGATTTTGTCTTCTACCTTTGCTTAAGCTAAGAGAATAAAAATGGGTTGGGTTTGGTTCAGGTAAATTGAACCTTATCTGAGTTGATTTCTCAAAATATGGAGCTCTCCAATGTGATGTTTTATTTAGGAAGTTAGAGGGAACTATTACTCTTTCTACAAATTATTGGGTCACATAGTCATTACCAAACATGCTTTAAAGTTGGCAACCCCTATATTATATATGGATTGGGTTTTGTACTTGCATGAGCTATCTATCTTAATGAAATTGATTAATCTCCTTTAGTGAAGTAAGACTCAAAGAACCCTCTTTAGGATTATCTTAGGGAGGCCTGAATTATTGGATCATCCAAAAAAAAAAGCTTTAGGTCGATGATTACTTAAGCTTGTCAATGCTTTCATAACATGTAGATGGGTAAGATAGGTTGATGAAAGCTTACTGAAAATTAAGACGTACCTCCTCTATAATGAGAGGGATGTCTTCTTCTATAGCCCTTGGGGCAAGTATACCCATGGATTTCATATTTTTTCACTCCTTTAGTTGCCACCTAGCTTTTTCATGGAAATTGAATGGATGGAGACTTACTAAGGAAAGAATGAAATGGAACTTATGGTTTTAATTTGAAAATTTCCTATTGGTTAAGTGCATTTAAGCTATTCTTCTTTAACTATGGTTTTACTCTTAATTAACCTTGGGCTAAATATCTTAATCTGTGGTAAAATTATCTAAATGGTTTTCTAATCCTATCTAATTTTTGAATGAAAAATTAATTTCATATGGATTAGTCATTTGGATAGATTTAAGCTAAGTTAACCCTAATTGGATTCTATTTGGGTAGGTTAATCTAGCTGGCTAAATTGGCCAACTTAAATAAATCAAATGGCTAGATAAGCATAGTTTCGGCTCTAACACTCTCGGCTAAATCTATGTTGAAGGATTTGGATTGATTTAACTAAATGGTTAGGTTAAATCACTTTGAAAGGATATGTCCCTATTTGGCTTCTAAAGCGATAAGTTTAGATTTTTTTATCTAATTAACCCTCATAGAGTAGTCAAACTTGGTTGAATCCAACTAAACCTATCTTCCTTATAGCAACATATATAATCACTCTTAAGGATTCAAGTTTCCTTTGCAAATTACTTAGATTCAACCATTTTGGAAGGTACATGTTCATATTATGGGAAGTTTTTACTCTTTTGACCAAGCATGGTAAAATTATTAGTCAAATTGAGTAAAGAAAATTTGACTTATATTTGAAACATCCTCAAGTGCTTCCATGCACGACAGATTAGGTTAATTGAGTTTTTGAGAATATTTTGGCCTATTTGACTCATTTAACCTATAGGGATCAAAGTGGGATAAGTGGAATTGTTATATCCATGCTTCCAATTATCTAATTAGAATTCAATAACTTTAAGTAACCTAGTGTCATTTATTTAAGAGTTTAGGATCCCTTGGCTAGAAGTTTAGAGGGTCTTAAGTCCATTTAGGTCAAGGTATACTAAAAGGGTTTAGCTTAATTTCCCATGAACAAATTAGTAAATCATGGTCAATTCAAAGTTCCTAAAGGTTCACTTATGTTTAAAAGACTCCAATCACACTCTAAGGGTAGTTCAATTTGATTTAATTGGCCCAATTTGACTAAATTAATCTAGCATTCATTTAAGTAAGGTGGTTATTTTATAGTTGATGTCCATAAATTTGGAAAAATTATCATAATCAAATGATTAATGAGAATATGATGGATATTTATGTATTTAATTATGTTAATGGAGACCAATCAAAATTAGATATTGAAAACGTTTACCTTGATAAAAGGAAAACTTATTTATCAATATGTCCTTCCATTTTTTCCTCCAATTTTTGAAATCTTATAGTCATTCTAAGGTTTCTTTCTATCCAATCAATCAAAGATCAAGATTTCTTATAGTCATTCTAAGGTTAATTGAGCTCAATTCTTTCATACTAAGATTTAGGGGCTTGCTTGAAACCATAAAGAGCTTTGTTTCATTTAAACACATACTTAACCTCATTTTCTTAATGAGGTTCATTATAACAATATGGGCTCCATAAATTCCATTGTGCCCTAGCCTCTTCACCCCAGTCTGACTCTTTTCTTATTTGTGTGTGACAGCGGAGAGTTTTAATGAGATTAGGTTCCTAGTAACTTTTTAGAAGGAAAATTGGATTTTATATAAGACACTACCCAAAGATTTCTCCCTCATTTTGTGAGGACTTTATCACCTGAGCTTTGGTTTCTTATAGGCGCATAGGTTGCAAATACAGCGTATAATAGAAATATTTTTAGGGTTTGAATTTGGTTTTATAATTTAAAATTTATCACCTTGAACTTAACTAGTGGTGGGGGGAATGAAGATGAGCCCGATCAAGATCCCATGGTTCTGTCATCCCGGATGTCATATTCCCTAGTCTACTTAGTCAGATGATGTAGTCGACCCAACCTAACAAATTTACCTTATTAGCACCCATGGGTTGCTTCATCCAAGAATACCTTATAGACATGGGTTGGTGTTTGTATAAGGTGATAAATCAAAATCTACCTTAGCTAACAGAGGGCTTCATGCCTATCAAATACTTTAAGCAAATCCCATACAAAAAAAACTTTGATTTTGGATCCAAATGACTTAAATACATTCAAGGATCATTTTAGCATCCATTTAACCCATGGTCAAACCATGTTGACCATAATTAGGTCAAGATTATAAAATTCCCCTAAGCTTCCTATTGATGGATTTCTTAGGCAAATCTTTCATTTTACCTTCGATTTGAGTTTGAATAAATTCAAACATTTCCAAAGATCATTCAAGTTAATCCTTAAATCATGATCAACTCTTGTTGACTAGGGGATAAAAAAAACCAAAATTACCCCTATGGTGCCCACTTTACATTTCATATGCTTAACACTTTCAACTAGAAATAATCCCCAATGGTTCCTCATATCTTAACCTAGCTCTTCTTGATAGACCAACTCACTTATGCTATCAAAAGAAATTTGGATGTTAATTTGGATGTTTTTCAAGTGGACAATGAGGGATTTTCTATTGATGGAAATATATATATATATATATATATATATAAAAGGAAAAATATTTTCGACGAATTTTTCGCAGGAAAAATATTTCTGGCAGAATTTTTTTTCACCTGAATGTCAAGAAAAATAAAAAAAAGGCTGAATGGAACCAGCTCAGCACAAGCCCAGGAACCCAAGACTGCATGGAACTCCAGCTCCGACCCAGCCCAGCCAGCACCGCCCGAGCCCGCATGGTCCGCGTGGAAGCAGCACCGACCGAGCCCACATTGCCGTGCCTTCAGCGGGGATCGAACCGTGCACCTCATGCGCTTAAGCATTCCGCTCCATCTGACATCTAAGCCATCAGACAAAAACTACTAATTGTGATATTTTATTGTATTTAACTTAGAATAGATAAATATTAAAAGTAATAAATTTTTTAAAGTAAATTTTTTAATAATGAATTCTTAAAGATAAAAAATATAATTTAATTTAAAAATGAATTATTTTATTAGTTAATTTAATTTAAAAATAAATTATTAATTTATTTAACTTAATTTAACAAAATAATTAATTATAAAATTTTATTATAATTTAAGTTTTAATTTAAATCATTTAATTTTTTTATTAAATGATAATTTATTTTATTTTATTATAATTTAAGTTATTAAATTCTATGATTTAAGTTATTTTTTAAAATATAAAATATTTAATTTGACAATAAGTTATTAAATTATAACTTAATATTTTTAATTTTCGTCGGAAATCCACCAGAAATTCCTTCGAAAAAAATCAGTCGGAAAACCAGTAAAAAATTATGTCAGAAAATTGTCAACAATTTTCCGTCAGAAATTCGCCGGAATTTGTGACAAATTTTTTTTCGCCGGAAATTCTGTCGAAAATGAGATGTTTTTCTATAATGGGCAAAGTCCTATATAAAAAATAAATACTAAAAATATAGATATATATCACTAGCAAAATTCAAAGCAAAGCATTGTATTACATCATAATTTATGAAATTAAAAAAGAAAATTACGAACGTTGCATTCTACTTTGTATTTTTTGATAATATTGCATAATGACTTCATTTGGAACAGAATCAAATATTTCTTTCTCAATATAAAGAGCTAGGTAGTCATTGAGACAAGCGTCACCCATTTTTTTACGCAATCGATGCTTAATAATCTTCATTGCAGAAAAAGCTCTCTCCACTGTAGGAGTAACAACTAGCAAAGTCGTGCCAAAATAATAAGTTTATAAATCAGGGGATACACATTTTTTTTTGTCATTTACATCAAGGATATTATTATAATGTTTTTATATTGATATTGCAAACACACTTGCCAATTAAAGAGAACTTCCTAATATGATATTTTATTACAGTTATTTTGACAAAATATCAAAACATACAAACAAGAATAAGCACTAGTAATGTCGATGCAAGAGAACAAATTGACTAGTAAAATATGGTAGTCTTTATAAACATAATCAATATCTTCAAAGTGAACAAAAAGAGAACAAATTGACTTGTGATTATATGCAATTGAAGCAGAAGTGCAGAAGTCTATTCATTAGATCTTCCAAAAGAGCTATTTGATCTCGAGGGAAAGCACAAGATTTTTGAGTAATCAAAAACAGAAGCAACATTTAAAAAAGGGAAAAGACAAAATGCTTGCAATTGTTTTCAGAATTTAACTTCAGATCAAATATATTAAACAAACTCAAATCTTTTAGCATAGCTTGGTAACAATACCTCAGAATTGTAGATGGGAAAAAGTACAGTATTCACACCAATGCCAAGGCCAACAAGAGATTGTCCCAAAAGCTACAATTGCAAAGCAAATTGAAATTAAGAGTTCATCAAAAGTCAAAACTAAATATCAATATAATGCAACTGAAGCAGAAGTGCAGATTGAAGTTACCTACTTACCTTCAAGGCACTTATTCTGAATAGCAATAGGTTCAGAAGTTCCAAATAAAAAATGCAGCATCTATTCTGAATAGCATAAAGAGTGAGCTTGTGCTTCAGGAATCAGGAAACCAAGAGTTTAAGCTGGGACTTAGGTTTGAGCTGAGTAAGAGATTGCGCCTGGTCGCCGGTGAAGAGGCGTGCGTTGTGATTTGTGAACTGAGATAGAGAGCGACTAGGATTTTGGGAAGAAGAGGGCTGGAGGTTGTGAAGAGCTGAATGTTGCGTCGTGTTGCCAATACGAGATTGTTGTAAGAGATTGGCCGGAAGAAGAGGTTGCCGAGTGCCGGATGAGAGAGGGGTGTTGCTCGCTGCGAAGAGGAGGTTTCGATGTCTTGCCCGCATTTTTGCGAAATATTTTGTGGCTGCAGTTGGGCAGGTTTCATAAGTTAGGGCAAAAGTTAGTATTTTAGGGGGGGGGGGGGGGGGGGGGGGGGCAAAATGCTAAAATTAGCCTTTCTACAATTTCTTTTTTTTTAGGGTGGGCATTTGCCCACCCTGAGAGATCTATGGATCCGCCAGTGTCTCTTTGTGATATATTCTATTTAATAGTGGCTTAACTAATTTCTAATAGACTAAAATTGGTTCTACCATATATTATTCATGAAAGTCAAATCGTGTTCATTAATAAAAGGAGCTCCTCTAAAAATATAAGCATTGCTTCTGAGAATCTAAGGGAATTTTATTCAAAAAAGGAATCTTTTATGTGCTATATTAGACATTTTAAAAGCTTTTTTTTATTCTATTTCTAAAGATTTTCTTATAAACAGGATGAGACAAAAAAGAATTTTTAGAGAAATTTTTGAATTGGATAAAAGGTTATCTTTATGATGTTTTCTTTTTTGTTTACATTAACTGATCATCCTCGATGGATATTTCAAATCATCTTCTAGGCTCAAGCAAGGCTGCCGCCCTTTATCTCCATTTCTTTTATTATTGTTATGGATGCTTTATCATGTTATCTTGATTATTCCCAAAGCAATTCCTTCTATGGCTTTAACTCTAACGAGCTAAAGATCAGTCACCTACTATACACAGATGATGTTTTAATTTTTGGCGTTGCTTATTTTAATAATGCTCTAAACCTTAGTCTTATTCTAAAGGAGTTTGCGGATGCCTCTGCCCTCAAGTTTAACCCGAATAAAAGAGTTATCATATTTTCCATAAAATATACCTCTCAAAAGGATATATGTTCTTATCTTGGCATCCAAAAGATTGAAAAGTCTTTCACTTACCTGGGAATCCCTATATCTATGGAAAATCTAATATCTTTTCACTTCCAACTGCTTCATAGTAAGAAAACTTCTCTCCTTGAGGGTTGGAAAGTTAATTTTTTATCATTCATTGGAAGGTTAAGCTTATTAAATTTAATATTTCTAGCACCCTGCCATAAGACTATTATCAAAATATGTTCTCGGTTCAAACTTCATGGAAATATGGCTGGCATCAAAATACACATGATTTCTTGGAAATCCATGTGTAAACCCAAAATTTATGGTGGTTTGGGTATTCAAGAAATTGATGCTCTCCATCATTGCTAAAATTGTTCTTATATTTGGAGGTTTTTCTCGCATAGATTTGTGTGTCTAATTTGTTTAGAAATAAGTATTTTTCTCCATGGAAACCACCTCCTCCGCAGGCTTCTAAAATGTGGAAAAACATCTGCAACACTACTAGTTTAATCAGAGATAAGATTTCCTTTTCTATATCTCCTTACCGTAACCTCTCTTTCTATTAGGATCCATGTATGGTGCAATAACAAAGTGCTCTGTGAGTTGTTTAACCCACCAAGAAATTCTATGCTTACTATGAATAAGTTTATTTAGTACGATAACTAGGCTTTGCCAAATGAAAGACCTCTCTTAGTTCAAAATCTTATAAAGGAGATTAAGATTTTGGATAGAAGAGAAGTTTTTTTAGAGGACAATCCTAAACTTACGCACATGAACTTTAATGTGTACTATTATTCACATATGAAAAAAGTTGTTTGGTATAAATTTATTTGGCATAAACAGTTTGCATTAATAAATTCTACGTATGCATGGATGGCATGCATCAAAAAGCTTAAAAGGGTTGTTTTATTAATCAATAAAGCTATTGACCTTCATTCACATTGCCATTTATGTCAAAAAGCTCTTGAAACACATAAACACCTTTTTTTTTCAAGTGTGATTTTTTCCAATTCAGTCAGTAAAATGGTTACTATTGTTCCTCGGGTCATTTTTTATGAGATGGACTATTCTCCAATTATTTGATTATTTTGATAATAATCTGACATTTAATAAAAGTGTAAAGCAGTTTTGTTTCTTAACTATATGCTACACCATCTATCATCTATGGAGAGAAAGGAATAACTATTGATTTAATGGAAATCGGGCTACAACTTCTACTGTTATAAATTCATTCAAGTTTGCTATTTGACTTAAGGTCTCCAAGTGGAAATTTTATGAAGATATTAAGGATTCTTAATTTCCCGGATATTTTATGATGAAATTGGTTTCTAATTTACATGTCTCCATTATTTCATTCGTCTCGACAATGATGAGTGAAACCTACCATTCAATTTTCATCATTTGGAGGGCCTATAGGGCAATCAGGGATATAGGTTCTGATGGTTCTATGCTAACAATAAATAGTTATTCAACAGATGTCCATTGTGACATCACGATTTTGCTAGTTGGGGGCAGTGAACTGATGCGTGGGTTTGACTTATGTTAACGTGAGTCTAAAGGGTTTGCTCATTCTCTTGTTTGCAAGTTTAGTCTTTTTACTTTAACTTCTATTTTGGTTTTTAAATCGTTTATTGCCTTCTTCTGTTTTTATTTAGGCTTCGTTTGGGACGGCTTTTTATTGCTTTCTAAAATGGAGTTTTAGTACAATTTTTTTTTTAATTAAAACTCCGTTTTAGAAAACAATAAAAAAACCGTCCCAAAAGAAGCCTTATTTATTTTTTGTGATTGCTTTTGTATTGCATTTTGTCATTATAAAATGGGCTTAGCCCCAAAATTTCCCCTGCCCCCAAAAAAATATAAACTAATAAAATTTTAGAGAATAATAAACTAAATAATTAAATTAGAAAAATATCAATTCAATAAATAAAATTTACTTCAATAAGAAAATTAATCATGAAAATAATACTATTAAAAAATAAAATAATCACAATAAATAAAATCTCATTAAAAGTTGTATGTCACTAAAAATTAAATTGTAACAACCATAAGAAAAAATTAAATAAAATTAAAATTGAAAATATAATAAGCAAGTCAATAGTAAAGTGTCATCTGCACGACCTAACAAATAATATATACTATATAAGGCACTAGCCTTAGACCTCCTAAGCTAGGACTTTACCGCTTATATATTTTTTAAATAAGTTTTTTAGTACAAAAATTTTTTGAGTAATAAAATTTTATATTAAAATGCTACTTTGTAGAGTAGTAAGAAAGCTATCCCAAATAAAACTTTAAGCTGATCGAGACTTAAGCTTCGTTTTAGATAGCTTTTGACAATTTATTTTTTGTTTCTTTCATAAAATTTTTTAACTAAAAACTTGCTTTAAAAAGTAGAAAATAAACTATCTCAAATGAAGCGTTAGGCCACATTTGCGGTAGCTTATAATTACTTCATTTTCTATTTTTAAACGGTGTATAGATGAGTTTTATTGTTCTGCTTTTAGTAAAATGTAATTTTCAACAATTCCATCTTGAACCAAATTCTAATGTTCTTCGATCCGTATTTTTTAAGTGCGATCAGCATTTTAGTTGACATCGCGAGTTAGAAATACACCATGCATGCATGCACGCCCTCACCAACTCGAACCAAGTCCTTTTAGTGGCCTTCTTCGCTCGCGCCTTGAATGCATATCCATGAGCAAGGCTACTTCGTAGCTCACATTCTGATCTATGAGGAAAAAAACTCTTCGCATCTCCCTTCATGATCATGCGAGCAAGACTTCTAGTCGGAGCTCCTCATCATCTTGCTAAGAGATCAATCTAAATCGTAGATCTTGTAGTTCCTTCCAGGTTCTTCGCTTCTTGTTGAAATATAAACTTGATTAATTGGGCCTTTAATTGAGTGGGCCTTTTAATTGAGCCCATAATCTAGAAAAGTCCTTAGAAAATTCTAGAATCCCACTTTATGATAATCTTTTAGAGGATTCAAGAAATATATTCTAAAAACGTTATTTAGAGAATTTTAGAATATGCAATTAATGAGTTTTGTAAAAGAAGATAGGAGAATATTCTAAAGATTCAATAGTAGCCATTGGATTGAAATGTGTTGGCACAATCCTAAAGGGAAAGTCACTAGTATAAATAGGTGTGGTGTCTTTGGATTTTTTTATGAAGTAGAATAAAAAAGTTTAAAAGTGAAATAAAAGTGAGTTTTACAAGTGTTCCTCTTCTCTTTTAGAATTCCTCCTCTTTCTATAGCCTCTTATTTTTCAGCAAAGTGGTATAATAGCCAAAGTTTCTTCCTGAAGAGATGGCGAGCAATGGTATGATACATTTTCATATCCTAACACTCAACAATAGCAATGATGAAAATTGGAGCATCAAAATGAAGGCCCTTCTTAGAGCGCAAGATATATGGGAGATAATAGAAAAAGGCTACAAGGAGCAACAAAAAGAATCAAGTTTATCCCAAGCTCAAAAGGACAGTCTAGGAGACTCAAGAAAAAGAGACAAGAAGGCTCTCTATCTAATCTTTTAAGGATTACATGATGATGCTTTTGAGAAGATTTTCTATGCGAAGTCTACAAAAGAGGCATGGGAGAAGCTTCAAACCTCTTACAAAAGAGCAGAGCAAGTTAAGAAGGTGTGTCTCCAATGATTTAAGAGGTCAGTTCGAAGCCTTACATATGAAAGAAGTTGAATTCGTCTTCGACTAATTTACTGGAGTCTTAGCCGTTTCTAATCAATTAAAAAGAAATGGAGAGAAGCTAGAAGATATAAGGATTATGGAGAAAATCATTCGGTTTTTAGATTCAAAGTTCGATCATATCGTTGCCATTATTGAAAAAACCAAAGACTCAGAGGCTATGATAATCGAGCAACTCTTGGGTTCCTTACAAGCCTATAAAGAAAAGAAAAAGAAGAAGCAAGTTATCACTGAACAACTCCTGAAGACACAAATTAATTCAGATAAAAAAGAGAGCCTCGAGTTTGGTAAAAGCCAACAAGGAAGCGGTCGTGGTCAAGGACAAGGTCGTGGTCATGGATGCAGACGAGGGTGGAGCTCTAATAATGACAAGTACAACAATAAAAATTTTTGACAAGGAGGAAGTTCAACAAGAGGGCGTGGAAGAAGAAAACCAAGATCAAGATATGACAAATCTCAAATGATGTGCTACAATTGTCAAAAGTTTGATCATTATACTGTAGAATATAGAACTCTCAATAACAATAAAGTTGAAGAGAAGTCTAATTATATGGGAGAGAGAGGTAAACAAGATGGCACTTTTCTATTGGCATATAAGGAGAATTAAAAAGGTGGAGATAACACATGGTATCTGGACACTGGTGCAAGCAACCATATGTGTGGAAGAAAAAGCATGTTCGTGGAACTTGACGAGTAGATGAGCATCAATGTATCCTTTGGAGATGAGTCTAATGTTGCAATGAAGGGAAAATGTAATATTCTTATCCGATTGAAGAATGGAAAGCACTAATTCATTTCCAATGTCTATTATGTTCGAAATGTGAAGAGTAATATCTTAAGTTTGGATCAACTTTTAGAGAAAGGCTATGATATTCATTTGAAAGATAAAAAATCTTTCTATAAGAGATAATATGAGGAACCTAATTACAAATATACCAATGTCAAGAAATAGAACGTTCTTAATCAATATTCAAAATGATATTGCAATGTGTCTCAAATCCTGCTACAAAGACCCATCTTGGCTCTGACATCTTTGATTTGGGCATATTAATTTTGGAAGAGTAATTATTTTCTTCTCTTCATAGATGATTTTTCAAGAAAATCATGGGTATATTTTTTAAAGAAAAAATTGGAGGTATTTGAAGTATTCAAAAAGTTCAAAGCCTTGGTGGAGAAAGAAAGAGTCATCAAGATCAAAACCATGCGATCTGATTGAGGAGGGGAGTTTACTTCAAAAATATTTTATGAATTTTTTGAAGCCAATGGAATATGTAGACCATTGACCATCCCAAGATCTCCTAAAAAAATGGTGTAGCATAAAGAAAGAATTAAAGTATCCTTGATATAGCTCGAAGTATGCTAAAGAGTAAGAGACTACCTAAGGAATTTTGGGCCGAAGCTGTTGCATGCGCAGTTTACTTATCCAATCAATCCCTAATAAGAAGTGTGTGGGGAATGACATCGCAGAAAGCATGAAGTGAAAAGAAGCCTGATATCTCTCTTCTAAGAGTGTTTGGAAGCATAGCTCAAGTGTACGTACCTGATGAGCAACGAAGTAAACTAGTTGACAAGAGTGAGAAGTACATTTTCATTAGTTATGACTCCAGCTCAAAAGGCTACAAGTTATACAATCCAAACACTATGGATATAATCATCACTCGTGATGTCATCTTCAATGAAGAAGGAGAATGGGTTTAGAACCCACTTAAAGATCGTTACAACTTCTTTAAGAATGAAGAAATTCAGCAGCCATGGATGGATCAAGAAAGAGATGAGCCCACAACACCACCAACTACAAGTACTCAAGAGGAACCATCATCTTCAAGTGAAGGGTCAAGCGAAAAAGTACCATGCTTTAGAAGTTTACAGGAAGTCTACGAGGTAACTGAGAATCAAGACAATCTCACTCTCTTTTGCCTCTTTGTTGATTGTGAACCCATGAATTTTCAATAAGCCACACAAAGTAAGAATTGGAAGGATGCAATGGACGAAGAAATAAAGGCAATCGAGAAGAATGATACTGGGAGCTAACTGCACTTCCAATAAGATATAAGGCAATTGTTGTGAAGTGGGTATACAAAGCAAAGAAGAATGTCAAAGGAGAAATTGAGAAATATTAAGCAAGATTAGTGGCGAAAGGTTATAGCCAAACAGCTGGCATCGATTATGATGAGCTATTTGCTCTTATTATTCGACTTGAAACTATAAAGCTAATCATTTCTTTAGCAGCTCAAAATAGGTGGAAAATACATCAAATGGATGTAAAATCCACCTTTCTAAATGGAATCTTAGAAAAGGAAGTCTATATTCAGCAATCACCAGGCTATAAAGTCAATGGGAAAGAAGACAAGGTTTTGAAGCTGAAGAAGCCTCTCTACGGGTTAAAATAAGCACCTAGGGCATGGAACAACTGCATCGACATGTATTTACTTGAGAATAACTTTATCAAATGTCCTTATGAGTATGCCCTCTACATGAAAGGCATGGATGAGGATATTTTGATAGTGTGCTTGTATGTGGATGACTTGATCTTCATTGGAAATAATCCAAGTATGTTTAACGAATTCAAGAAAGTGATGGCTAAAGAGTTTGAGATGATGGACATTGGACAAATGACATACTACATCGGTATTGAAGCTAAGCAAAAGAATGAAGGCATCTTTATTTCTCAAGAAAGCTATGCCAAAAAAAAATACTAAAGAAATTCAATATGAATGATTGCAACCCCATAAGCACTCCGATGGAATGTGGAAGCAAGTTATCAAAAAAGGAGAATAATGAAATGGTTAATCCAACATTTTTCAAGAGCTTGGTCAGTAGCTTGTGCTACCTGACTTGCACTAGGCTGGACATCCTTTATGCTATTGGAATAGTTAGTAGTTATATAAGGGCGCCAACAACTACCCACTTAAAGGCTATCAAGAGGATTCTTTGATATATTAAAGGGATTATTGACTTTGGCTTATTCTATTCATCATCAAATGATTTCAATCCTGTTGGATATAGTGATAGCGAGTGGTTCAGAGACATACATGAGCGAACAAGCACTATGGGGTTCATTTTCTACATGGGAGACACTATTTTCATTTGGATGTCAAAGAAGCAACCAATCCTTGCCCTTTCTACTTATGAAGCTGAGTATATTGCTGCAACTTCATGTGTCTGTCATTCAATTTAGCTTCAAAATTTATTGAAGGAGTTAAAATTAGAACAAGAAGAGCCAACAAAGATTTGTGTCGATAACAAATAAGTTATCGCCTGGGCCAAGAATCCTGTTTTTCATAATCGAAGTAAACATATCAACACACGCTATCACTTCATCAAAGAATTGAACACAAGATTTGATGTACAAATAGAGTATGTGAAGACTCATGATCAAGTAGCTGATATATTCACCAAGCCTCTCAAGCATGAAGATTTTATCAGAATAAGAAGATTGCTCGGGATAACAAATCAAATTTAAGATTGGGTGTTGAAATATAAACTTGATTAATTGGGCTTTTAATTGAGTGGGCCTTTTAATTGAGCCCATGGTCTAGAAAAGTCCTTAGAAAATTCTAAAATCCCACTTTATGATGAATGATTTAGAGGATTCAAGAAATATATTCTAAAAGAGTTATTTAGAGAATTCTAGAATATGCAATTAATGACTTTTGTAAATGAAAATAAAAAAATATTCTAGAGAGTCAATAATAGCCATTGGATTGAAACGTGTTGGCACAATCCTAAAAAGGAAGTCAGTAGTATAAATAGTTTTGGGTATTTTTGTGTGAAGTAGAAACAAGAAGTTTAAGAGTGAAATAAAAATGAGTTTTACAAGTGTTACTGTTTTCTTTTAAAATTCCTTTTCTTTCTATAGCCTCTTATTTTCCAACACTTCTATCCAATTGCGGGCATCAACATTCTTGCTTGTAGCCAGCATTTAAATCCGGAAGCATAAATCAAGTTCGCAGCTCGTTCGTGCTCTTTCATCTTCACGGCAATAGATTAAGCTTTTCTTGTCCACAACCCAGCAGCCGACAACAACTCTCAACTTGCTACACTTTTCATAGGGGTAGTCGGCTTTATTCTTTGTTGAGAAAAGAGTTACTGTTGTTTGATAAAGAATGGAATCCCTTTGCAGATTAGCTTATATAATAACGTAAGATAAAAGGATTGTAATTTCGACGTACTTACTTTAAACTAAAAAAAAAAAATCTCTTTTCTTTCTGATCTATATAGGTAAATAAATAGTAACAAAAAAAAATTCATATATGTAAAATTTTGCTGAAATTTTTGTCAAAAATAAAATTACTTGATTTTCATATATGGGCATTTTACTCTTTTTATAGTAAAAACACTAAAGCTAACAATCCAACCAAACAGTTAAAACATGCTTTAGATTTGAATAAGTACATAGAAAAAAATTTATCAAAACAGCATTATATACTTAAGTCCTTATTCAAACAGTATTTTCAAAACTCCATTTTCTCTACAACTACTTTTAAACAAACATTTACGAAAGAATCAGCCCAACCAAATCAGGCCTTAGCCTGATTGGTATGTTGTAAGTCTCATTTCTTAAATAAGAACTTATGCTATCCTACATTCCATAAAAATGTTGACATCATGATTTTGAAGTGATTATGTGAGTTTAGTTGATGGTCTTTTCCAGACAGGTTTATAAGCCTAAAAAAGTGAGACATTATTAACATTTTAGTGGGGTGAAAAATGTCAGTCTCATTGCATTTTCTTAGACCAAGGTTCAAGTTACTACGATTATATCCATTAAATTTTAATATATAAGTTTTGATTAAGTTTTGACCTATAACAGCCAGAAATTATTTTGGTAGTGATCATTATAAATCCAATTGTAGTCCGTCTTCCTGATAACAAAAATATTGTTATGCTCTAATTATAATAAAATTTTTCTAAATTTTGCATTGTCATAATTCATTACAAAAATTGATATATGTCCATACAAATGAGTTATTGGGATTGTTTAGATATCTGTTTTGCAAATCAATTTTTATCATAATCTTCTATGTATGCTTACCTAACTTATGAATATTTTTCATAATTTTTTAAACTCTGAATTTGAAAAATATTAAAAGAATTATATGAAATTTATGCTAAAATTTAAATAACTATATACCATTATATTAATTTATTATAAAATCTAATCACACTTACATAAATTAATAAATTTTATTTGGTTTTCTTCTCATTTCCGTTAACTGTGAAAGGATTTGGGAAAATGAGAGAAAAGATAGGAGAGATAAGAAGAAAAGCTAGGGCTTAGTGGCCATAGAGTCTTTTTTGTTTGTCGTCATAGTTGAGAAATTTATTTGTTTCGGGATAGCTTACATATTGTTTATTTTGATTTTCATTAATTTGATGTTTTTATAATTTTTTTATCAAGTTTGCATTGTTGTTACCGAAAAATGAGGATAAATTTATTTTGGTAAAACTTTTAGCGCGTATCTTTTTATTTGTTATAAGATTTAAATTATGAATATTTTGAGTACTTTCTGGAAATTTTTTGCATAGTGATGCTTAAAAAAGTAATTTTTATTAATTTTGATATTTAAAAACAATACTTTAGTGCAATTAAAACTTCACAATGTTGTTATACACAATCTTTGGTAATTTGTTTAATTTTTTAAATATGAATTTATGCTCTCTAAGGTTTTCCATTGCCTACCTTAAGATATTATGACAATTTTAAGTTGTTCAATTATGCTTAAATTATTGCTTTCAGGCTAGGAAAAGAGTAAGGAACAAGCTGAGTAGTTTTGGATAGCAGAATTCTATTTATGATGTAGGCATATTTTTATTAATTTCAATTTTTTGAGGCTTGACTATTAATTTTCTATGTTATATGTTGTCAAGTGCTATTATAGATATCTCATATTATATATGAATTTTTTGGATGATAAATAGATAACTATTTTTAGATTCATTAGTGTTTTGCTTTATTTATATTTACTAGTGGCTCTCTGGTGTGTTTAAATTGAAAGATTTGTTTGAGTACTTTTCTAACTATTTCTTGGGGTTAGTTTAGCTACAATTGGACATGGCATGACCTGTACAATATTGGGTCATATCGAGTCAGATTGTGACAAAAATTTTTAGTATTAGAGAAAGGTTAAAGAAGTAAATCGTAACACAGCTATAGTACTTCATATGTAAAAGTGAGATGCTTTTTGGTAATTATGGGCACTCATTTATATATATATATATATATATATATATATATATATATATATATATATATATATATATATATATATATATATATATATATATATATATATATATATATATATATATATATATATATATATATATATATATATATATATATATATATATATATATATATATATATATGTTGTATTTAGTTGTGTTTAATATTTTAAGATGGTTGATCCATCTCATCCATATCTAGATATGACTGATGGTTTGAGCTCTAGTCAAGCAGCTTAGGTTCAAATACAATTTATGTGATTAGTTATAAAGAGTTTCATATATTACAGGTTTGGTAACACGGCTAGTAAGAAAGGCTCACATACAGGTTTCTGATACTCGCTCTGATGACATGGATAGATATTTATAGAATTTATGATATTACTATTGAATGACTATGGCACCCCAATAGAGGGGGGGAGGGGGGGTGAGGGGTTGAATTGGGGCTTTTAAAAATTTTATTAAAAAAAGAAAATTTAAATGATTTTAAAACTATTTTAAAAAGAATAAGAAATCACACAATTTTTATAAAAAAAGATAAAGAAAAATAGTTGCAAGAAGTAATAATATAAGGCACAATATTTTTACGTGGTTCAGCCCCGATTCAAATTTGTTCTACATCCACGCTAGCCAACTCTCAGGCTATTAATCACAGGTTTGGTGGGGGGGGGGGGGGGGGGGGGGGGGGTGAGGAGTTGAATTGGGGCTTTTAAAAATTTTATTAAAAGAAGAAAATTTAAATGATTTTAAAACTATTTTAAAAAGAATAAGAAATCACACAATTTTTATAAAAAAAGATAAAGAAAAATAGTTGCAAGAAGTAAAAATATAAGGCACAATATTTTTACGTGGTTCAGCCCCGATTCAAATTCGTTCTACGTCCACGCTAGCCAACTCTCAGGCTATTAATCACAGGTTTGGTTTTCAAACCTCACTTCTTTAAACCAAAAAAGTTCTTTACAACCTAAGTACTCTTCTACACAGGCGAGTACAACCTAATCTAATTACAATTAAAACTTCACTAAGCCAAATGGCTTAGATCAAGAAAATGAAAAGTACAATTTAATTTAAATAGTACAAGCTCAAATTATCTTGTAATAAAATATCCACAATATTTGAGGTGATCTTAAAAATTAATTTTAATCACCTCACTATTTGTAAATGAAATATTAAATTTACTCACTTTAAGATAGATTTATATTTTATTTAAAATAAGAATAAAAATATATTCTTGCTGATTTAAATTTTAACTCTTCAAATCAAATAAAATGAATTAGATTATAAATGTAAATCTATGACAACTTGAAGAAATAAAAATACTTGCTTTGCTAAACTTTATGGATTTAAAAAAAAATATATAAAACATTAATATAAAATTTTCAGCAAGTATTTCACCATAAAATAAATATTTTCAAGAAAAAATTTATATGGTGAAAGCTAAAAAAATTGCAAGTAAAGATTTAGTGAAGGAAAACAAACTCAAGAACTTTAATAGATGTTACTTGGTTTTGTGTGTTGAAGCTTTCCAACCAAGAATTTGATCTCTCAAATGAAAAGAGCTTTTGGAATAAAAATCAAATTTTCTCCTCTCAATATTTAACATGTAAAGAAGAATGGTAGAATGGAATAATTGCTAGAGATTTTTCTTTTTGAGCAGCCCTTACATGAAGAAGAACAGAGAAATTTAAAGGGAAAGGGTAAGTAAAGTCAAATTTAAATAAAACTATTAAACTAATATTAATTTATCAACTAATAATATTATATTTGATCAATAATTTAATTATATTAAATATATATGAGATTAAAATGGCTATAAAATGGTTAGCCACATGGGAAGGTCAAAAAGTTTTCATATGCATCCAAAATAGGGCAAAAATGGCTACCAGAAGATTATATTTAAATCAGATAATATTTGGAAATTCCCTATAAATTCAAATGAAGTCCAAATGAGTCATATAAGATATCAATTTATATATACAAAATCCATATAATCTAATGAAATAAATAATATACCTCATTTCTGTCAAAAAAATATCATATTTAGTAAAATGATAACTCATACACATTTTTAAATATTTAAGGATATATTGAATATTAATATAATAATATGATGTAATTTATATTGAATTAATCATACATAAATAAATTGATGTGAAACAAGTCAATTTAAATAATAAACATTTTATCATATAAGCTTATTACTTTTAAGAGCATTTTATAAAAAGGAGCTCATTTTAAATTTAAATTAGTTTAAGGAGCGGATGGATAAAATAATTTAAAAAGGAGCAAATACAAAACTTAATTATCCAATTTAAATAGAAACCGGTACTTCATTATCCAGTTTCTACATTAATCATAATTTTAAAAGAAATCGGAGGATGAAATTCCAATTTCTTAAGAAACCCGATTAACAAAATCCAGTTTCTAAGTTTCTTTAGAAAAAGGATTTTGTTAGTCAAATTTCTTAAGAAACTGGATAAGTATAGAAAAATTTTGCCAATAGATACAGAGTATATAAAAATTCTGTCATGATTCTTTAAAATGAATATTTTAATAAAATTTTAATAAAAATTATGTCCAATTTCATTTTATTAAATTTATAAAATAAAATAAATATTAAATATTTTCAATTTAAAATAATATAAACATTGAAAATTTAAAATAATATAAATATTTACATTTTTAAATAATTTTAGATTATAAATTTTTAAGTTATTTTTAAATTTTTCATAATCATTTTTAAATTTATATTAATTTTTTTCTTAAATATTTAATAATTTTAAAATTATAACATTAAATTCTGGTTAATAAAAAAAGTTATATTAAAAATTTTATATTATAATATTAGAATTAACATTTTAATATTAATTTAAATAAACATATAAACATGAAATTTAATTTTAATTTTATAATATTAGAATAAACATTTATTAAATTTAATTTTTGGATGATATATAAAATATAAAATTTTTAATAAATTAATAAATAAAAAATAAATTTTAAATTTTAAAAATTAAAAACTAGTAGTTTATATAAAAATTAAAATATACTAATAAGTTTAAATATTAAAAAAAATTTAATATTACTTGAATATATTGTTACATTAAAATATTACATTTATATATTTTTAAATAAACCAATAGTTATTAAATTTTAAATATTTTAATCATGTATATATTATTTAAAAATATTTATTTCTTTTTTTATTTACATATTTATATTTTTAAAAAATATTTAAGTGAAATAAATAAAAAATACATGCATATATTTTTTAATTTTTAGAAACAATGTAAATTTTAAAAAATAGAAATAAATATTAAAACCAGATATTTTAAATAATAATCATATTAAAAGCGTTTTTTTAATTATTATTTAAAGTAAAATAATGGTTCTTAAGAAACGATGAAATCATTTTTTAATTTTTTAAGAAACCGGAACATTGATTTCCGATTTCCTTAGAAACCATTAAATTGAATTAATTTTTTTAAATAAAATGATATAAATCATAAAAAATTTCAGTTTGTTAAGAAATCGGATTAACAAAATCCAATTTCTTAAGAAATCGGAATTTCGTCCTCCAATTTTTTTTAAAATTACGGTTAATGTAGAAACTCGATAATGAAGTACTGGTTTCTATATATTGAAACCGGATAATTAAGTTTCGTATTTTCTCCTTTTTAAATTATTTTATTAACCATCTCCTTAAACTAATTTAACTTTAAAACAAGCTCCTTTTTATAAAATGTCCTACCTTTAATTTCCCTAATTAAATAACTTTCCATATTTAATAATAATTATGCAATTAATGAATGTTATAAAATTTATTTAATGAAAAATCTTTTAGATTTCTATATCAAGATTAATATATAATTAATAGATATTTGAATTGTGAGCAAATTAAATTATGCAAGTAAGTATTAATGGTCCAATAACAAACTCATATGATAATATAAAATTCTTCAAGTTGTCCATCTTGGTCTATCTTAATCTCAATATTTAATTGAACTTGAGTTATACAATGTAAATCTCATAAGTGATTACTATACACATTATTACACCTGAAATATTTAGCAAACAAATGAGAACATCCAATCATATGTTTGTTATCAACAAAATCTCCAAAATAGGTAATGAGATAGATAATATCAACAATCTCTTTCTTTTTTATGATGACAAACTTATGTTAGGTATAGTTATAACAAAGGTGCAAATTGATCATTTATCATAACTTTTAAGCATTAGAAAAATATATATGATAATAGAGAAATATTTTTGAATGTTAATTTGCTAAAAAAAAATAATTTCCCCCCTAATCATATGCATGTAAAAAAAATATGATAAACATATATAATTCTTCTCCCCCTTTGACAACATCAAAAAGAATAATTAAGAATATAAAAGAAATTTAAATGTTATGATCTAACATCCCAAGCATATGTCTTAATATGAAAAATCTCTCTTCAGCTAAAGATTTTTAAAATATATCAGCTATTTGATAATCTGTGTTTACAAAATCTATATTCACATCACCTTTATTAATATGATTTCTAATAAAATGATGTCTAATCTCTATATGCTTAGTTCGTAAATGTTGTATAGGATTTTTTATTAAACTTATAGTACTTGTATTATCACATTTAATGTGGATATTTTTAAGCTTAATTCCAAAATATTATATTTGTTGCTTTAGCCATAAAACTTGAGCAATACAACTAGCTATGGCTATGTACTCTGCTTCAGCAGTAGATAAAGACCAAGAAATAAGCGACAATCTTAAAAATTGACAGGTTCCAAATGTACTTTTCCTATCAACCTTCAACCAACATAGTCTGCATCAGAATATGCAACTAAACTATATGATGATAATTTTTTGGGATACCATAAGCCTAACTTATGAGTTCCAATTAAATAGCGAAACATTCGCTTAAATGTTGTTAAGTGTGTTTCCTTAGGATTAGCTTGAAATCTTGCACATAAACATACAACAAATATAATATCAGGCCGACTAGCAGTAAGATACATAAGTGAACCTATTATACTCGTATAAGGTTTTTGATCTATTGGTTTCCCTAATTCATCTAAATCAAGCCTAGTTGGTGGGCTTATAGGAGTTTTACTCAATTTGAATCTCTTCATATCAAACTTTTTTAGTAATTCATTTATGTATTTTGTTTGACATATAAATATGCCAGACTCTAGTTGTTTTACTTAAAGTCCTAAGAAAAAGGTTAGTTCTCCCATCATACTCATTTTAAATTCTTTTGACATTAAAAAAAAAAAACTAATGACATAAAATTTTATTTGTACTTCTAAATAGTATATCATCAACATAAATCTGTATAATAATCAAATCATCTCCAATATTTTTGATAAAAAGAGTTTTATCTACCTTACCTTTTCTAAAATTATGTTCAATAAAAAAGTTACTTAACCTATCATACCAAGCACGTGGATCCTATTTTAAACCATATAAAGATTTTCTTTAATTTATACACATGATTTGAAAAATTAATGCTTTAAATCCTGGTGGTTGTTCTATAAAAATATCTTGATCAATATATCCATTCAAAAATGCACTTTTGACATCCATTTGAAAAAGTTTAAAGTCCTTAAAACAAGCAAAGGCAAGGAGTAATCTAATGGCTTCTAGTATTGCTACAGGTGCAAAAGATTTTTCAAAGTCTATTCCTTCTGTTTGTGTGAACCTTTGTGCAACTAATCTACCTTTATTTCTAATAATACTTCTTGAGTCATCTAACTTATTTTTATAAACCCATTTAGTTCCAATTATATTTTGATCATAAAGTCTTGTGACTAACTCCCAAATATAATTTCTTATAAATTGGTTAAGTTTCTCTTCCATAGCAATTATTCAAAAATTATCTTGTAAAGCTTCATCTATATTTTTATGTTTAATTTCTAATATGAATGCATAATGTTCTACCTCATCCCTAAGGTTTCTCCTAATCTTAACACCTTGGGAAGGATCACCAATTATTAACTCTTTTGGATGATTTTTATTTTATCTCCATTTTTTAAGAAATGAATCATCCTCCTTTTTTTCCAAATTTATTTTCTTTATATTTTCAATATCATCATCATTCAAATCATTTCTTATTAAATCTATAGAATTTTCATCAAAAATTATATGAACGGATTCTTCAATAATTAATTTTCTCTTATTAAAAACTCTAAAAGATTTTTCAAAAATTGAATACCCTAAGAATATACCATCATCAGACTTACTATCAAATTTACCTAAAGGATCCTTATCATTATTTAAAATAAAGCACTTACATCTAAAAATATTTAAATGACTAATCTTAGGTTTCTTCCCAAAAAATATTTCATAAGAGGTATTTTTAAGAATTGGTATTAAATAAACTCTATTTGTAACATAACATGCAACATTTATTGCTTCTGCGAAAAATACTTTGGAAGTTTATATTCATCTAATATTGATCTTGCTAATTCTACCAAAGTACGATTCTTTCTTTCAACTGCACCATTTTGTTAAGGAGTCCTAGGAGCTAAAACATTATGCCTAATACCATTTTCATCACAATAATTTTCAAATAATTTGTTTTCAAATTATCCACCATGATTTATTTGAATTCTATGAATCAAATAACTTTATTTTCTTTGAATATACTTAGCAAATTTTCTAAAGTCATCAAATGAATTTTTTTTTATTAGCTAAGAATAATACCCAAGTGTATCTTGAATAATCATCTACAATAACAAACTCATAATTTGTACCACCTAAACTAGCTGTGTTAATTGGCCCAAATAAGTCCATGTGTAATAATTATAAAGGTCTACTCGTAGAAACTATATTTTTACTCTTGAATGAACTTTTCATATGTTTACCATGAATGTATGCATCACATATAGAATCAAAATAAAAATTAATTTTTGGTAAACCAATTACTAAATCAAGTTTAGAAATTTTATTTAAAGTGTGGATATTGGCATGACATAGCCTTATATGCCATAATCAAGCATCATCATTTGTAGATTTCATACAAAGTAAATTCAAATTAACATCATTTGTATTCTCTAAATCAATTAAATAAATATTTTTTGTCTATTTCCTATAATCAAAATAGTTACATTATTTCTAATAATATAATGTGAAGCATAAAAAGAAACATTTAAACCTTTATTGCATAATTGACTAATTGATATTAAGTTATGTTTTAAACCAGAAACAAATAAGAATTTTTCTAAAATAATAGAGTTCTTACATATGGATCTAATGCCAATAATCTTTTCTATTGCATTATCTCCATATGTGACATATCCTCCATCACTTGATTCTAATATAGAGAATTTTGTTTTATTGCCCGTCATATGTCTTGAACATCCACTGTCTAAGTACCACATGCCTTCATTGATTTTAATTTGAAGGCATTCCTATAAAAGAAAATCAAATGTTAACTTTTGAAACTCAAATATTTTTGGGTCCACATTCTAAATAAGTAGTATGATATCTATTATGTATGGAAGTTGAAGTGCTTGTATTTTTTGGAACCCATACAAAAGATGATTGTTTAGAATTTTGTGATCTACGAGCATAGCAATCAAATGAGATATGTGTTAAAACTTGTTCACTATGAATTAGGTTGTTAAACCTAAGCTTATATCCCAGCGGCTAACCAATAGAGAGGGTGAATTGGTAATTAAAAATTTTACCCCTCTTTTTAAAATTTAAAATCAAGAAAGTTAACTTTAGTGAATTTTATAGAAAACATTTTTCAACCACAAGTTAAAAACAGTAAAGAAAAAATAAAAGTAGCGGAAAAATAAAAGACACGAGATTTATAGTGGTTCGGTCAAACACGACCTACATTCACTCCCCAGAGGCACCCTCCGAGTATTGCACTAATACCACCAGTGACTCTCCTTTTGCACCCACAGCAAGGCAGAGAAGCCTTTACAAAAACTCTCTTCCACCACTACCAGGTGCGGTAGAGAACCCGTCGTCCTTTTACATTCTTCCCAGTGTTGGCAGAAAACCGTCCATCCTTTAACACTCTCCCGGTGTGGGCAGAGAACCCTTCGGCTATTCACACTCTCCAAGTGTCGGCAGAGAACCAGATCTCCTTGACCGATCTTCTCACAAGAAATCTAGAATGAAGAAAGAAAAGAGTGAAGTAATCACAAATCAAAAGTAAAGACTCTTACCTTTAAACACCAAGTGAAGCCTTCACGCTCTAGTAGTAAGAATCCTCCTTCGAATACTCTCTCGCGCTCTCTCCTTGACTCTTTTTTCAATAGGAACGAAGATTAGTAAGCAAAAAACATTAAGTGGCAGTCTAAATTGGACTATTTATATGAAAGACAAGAAAAATCGTCCAAAAACTGTAAATTTTTAAGTCTACGGGACTAAAGGAACTAGGACTTGAAGCTGATGAATAAGTGAATTAGGGGCGTCCAGGAAGGTTGACCTTCCTATAAGTAGAAGATTTCAATTCTATTCTGTTCTGATCGTCTAACTTACTTAATTGTTTGATTGTCATAGCAGCGCTCGGTGGCGTTACTAGAGGTTTTCAAAAGGATTCTGAAGATCCTGATGATGATATTCTAGTAATTACCACATGTTTGTCTTTTTCATAGATTCATAATTTCTCACATGAATGAGTAGATCAGACCGCCCCCGTGCTTTACTCAATGCTCCTGAAGTCCGAAAAAGGGGGGGGGGGGACTGATGCTCTTTTATATGGGCAATGATCGGCTACTGTTGGGATCGGTCTAAAAGGAAGGAAAGCTACTCCGGAGACTGGTCACTAAGAGGAAGTTCAAGCAGAAAGAATTGAATCCTGTGGATGCTTTCTTGCATCTTAGCAATTCGGCCATTTGCTCTTGCAACCGTTGAAGTTGCTAGGGATCAGCCTGATGAGGGCGCACTGCTAGCCTGCCCCTCTTAGGCAGGCATTGGAGTTGGGTCTTCCCTAGGTCTTTCATAGGAAAAAAAAGCAGATTTTCTCTTCGCACTTCGCAAACAAATTTTGTTTAGATGAAAATTTACAAGCATTTTAGTCTTCTTTCCTTCCTCAGTCTTGGACGATTCTACTTAAATGTGTTCATCCTGGGACGATTATCTTGCATTCGTCCTGGGACGAATATGAGTTCGAACTAAATTCGTACCCGATCATCATCCCGTACGAACTAGGTTCGTCTGGTATGAATAGTTATACCATAGGTTGGTTCCCAAAAACAGCAGGACGTCATCAAAATTTAAAGAGTTAGTTCACTTCATCCTGGGATGAATATGAGTTCGTCCGGATGAAATTTTTACAGAGAACATTTCGTCCTGGGACGAATTTGTGTTCGTTTGGACGAAAATTTTCCAAAGAGCATTTCATCCTGACACGAATATGAATTTCGTCTGAACAAAAATTTTTTAGAGAACATTTCATCCTGGGATGAATTTGAGTTCATCTAGATGAAAATTTTCCAGAGAGCATTTTTTCCTGGCACGAATATGAATTCAGTATGAATGAAAAAATTCCAGAGGACATTTCATCTTGGGATGATTAACCATTAGACCTGGACGATCAGGACTTCGAATTTTTTTTTTAATTTCTGTTCGTTCCATTGCTCTTTAGAGGAGATAACTGACTTGATCGTCCCATACGAATTATGTTCATCCCGTATGATCAGTATAAATTCTTAAAGATCTCCTTAAGTGTGTGTGTGTTTATTTACTCAATTACAATCACTTCCTCTCAAACTTAATTCAAAAAAAAAGTACAAGCTTAAAATTATAAAATATCTCATGCTGAATTTGATTTGAAGTCTTCAGTAGTCTGGAGTTTGATTTTCCTGAAATGTTAGTACACACAAGAGAAAAAAAATAGCTCTTCCAAAAAAGTGTTAGGAGATAACGACATTTAAAACAATAAAATTTGAAATCGTCAAAATAATATAAGTTGCAAGAATTTAAATCATGCAAATAGCAACTCTCTTAACAATCTCCCCCTTTTTGATGATGGAAAAATAATTATTGTTTGTATAATTTCAAATTCTAAGAATATTCTAAACTCCCTATGAATTGATGAACACGTAAAAATAAGGAGGCAATTTAGTCATAATTTTTTTTTAAAAAAAAATTTTCTGAGATACAAAACAAAACAAAAACACATAAAACAAAAACACATACTGACAAATAATTTCTCCCATTTTTTACAACAGTAAAAAAGTGAAGAAGAAAAAAGACCTAAAATGTAAGCAGTCATATGAAAATCATTTGATAATTGAATCTTGAAAGTGATTGAAATAAATTTTTTAAACAAAATCAAAATATTAGGCAAATCATAGTAATTCATAGAATTTAAGAAGAGATATAACATTTATAATAAAAATAATTTATCAAAAATATGAGTCAATTTAGACACTAAGAGAAAATCATTGCAAAAACGATGAATAGAAAATTTATATATTTCAAATTTCAATACGGAATATAAATGTATAGAAGATCAATTTAAATAAAGAGATTAAAAGATTATGGAAAAAAATAACTACCATATATGACGCTTTACGCATCTTTTTCAAATTTGTGGCACATTTTGGTGCATTTTTTTACTTGTGGGCTTATTTTGTGCCTTTTTTTAAACTTACGAACCATTATGCATTCCTTTTGATTTTTGTACATTTGTATATTTTTCAAGAGTAATTTTGATCTTTTCAAAATCAATAATAAAAAATTTCAAAAATTTTTAAGTGCATAAATATTTATTGATAAGTGAAATACAAAATAAGAAAACATCACAGTTGCAATAATAAGACTAGACATTATTGTAGTCTAAATCAAAGACATGAAATTGACAATCTTAATTACATCAAGTTATAAGCAAAACTTAAATTTAGAAAAATTAGATTTTCTAATGAATTTAATTTTAACTTGCATTTAAAGTATAGCACCTTTTTAAGATCAAAAAATTATAACGATTGTCATATAGGCTAACACACATTTCAAAAACAAGACTAGATTAAAGTCAAAAAAGGATAACTTATATTGTATCAATATGAAGAATATTATAATTTAAGCATGTGATATCAATACATCATAAGATTTAAAAACAAAAATATCTAAAGAAAAGAAAATACATCACATTTCCCTAAGCCATAAAACAAAAACAATAACTAAAGAAACACATAAAATTAAGTGTAGCTGTCACTCAAAAGGACCCTGATCTGGAGGAGGGGGTGCAGTACAAAAGAAGTTATAGTAGCTGTTAATCATGATCATGTTGGAGTTAATACCGTCTATCTGCTCCCTCATCCATCCCATGTCATGCTGATACTGTGCAGCCTGCTGCTGAAGATGAGTCTCAATTTGATCAAAACATTGATCAACATGAATCTCAAGGCGATCAAATCTTTGAACTAAATCCAAATAATTTGGTTCATTTGTAGGTGCAGATGTAGCTTCATGTTCTTCCTCAGTATCACTAATGACATGTGTTTTACTTAATTCTTCTTTATTGAAGATTGCTCTAAATGATCCGTCGTTGTAGTAGAGCGATTCTTCATACTCTTGATCAGGATCAACCAAAGCGTATTTCTTCTCAAGAATGTAGGCAACTAGATGTCCTTAAGCGATATTCTTCTTTCTTTTATGTTCGACATGACCAATTTCAAAGAGTCCATAAAGATAGTCAATGATAAGTTGGGCTTCATCTATAGGTTCTTTGGTCATGATTAAGAAGGTCACCATAGAAAAAAGAGGAGTAATGTTGATTCTATCACCAGCTTTAGAAATTATAGAAGTTCTAAAAACATGCTGGATGATACGAGCATTACGAACGAGACCGGATACTTTAGGCATATACTCATTAAAAATGTTTCCTCTAAGCACTTTATTAATTTCAGACCATTCATATTCAATTGAGGTGATCAAGGTATGTGCTCTAGCTCCCTCAGTCCATAAGTTCAGAAAGGCTCCTAAGTCAGCTTTGGTGATTTCAACTTTTCTCTTAAAGACAAAGGAACGGATAACAGTATGGTCGGAGTTGAAAGACATGTTTGCTAGGAAGTACTGAAAGGTTTCTTTATTGTAGAGATAAACTATGATGAGGATAAAACCAAACTTAGTTGAAGCAAACAAGTTCATCACCTGAAAGGTTAGTTGCTCCTGAACAAGAATTCTAGAGGGTGTGATCTTAGCGGAGACAAACCTAGGGAAGGATTCTTCATTGGCTTTAGAAAGAAAGTTCTTAGAAGAATTCTTAGGTGGACCCCTGGACACAATCTTTTGACGCTTGCTAGAACTTTCCATTGAAAAACTATCTAAAGTACGAAAGAGTTTGAAAGTGAAGTGAGAGTGTGACTGTTGAGTTCAAAAGCCTGTCTATTTATTATAAAATGACTATTCATAGCAGACAAAATCACTTTTGTCCTGTACAAATTTTAGTTCGTCCCGTACGAAAATATTTTGTATGGACGAACGAATGTGTCTAAAATAAAATGGCTGTTCGCAATCACACAATTTAAGAAGCGTCCTTTCGTACAGACTTTTGACCAAAATGATCGTACAGACAAACACGTGGTCATCCTGGGACGATCAGAACTTATAATCATTTTAATGACAGTTGAATCCATCCCCGCATCGAACAACCATGTGTTCGTCTGGATGAACCAAAGGTTCGTATGTACGAACAGGCATATTAAAAATGATCTTATCCATTCAACTGACATTCAATCATCCCATCGTTTGAATAAGTTTTCCCTGGACGATCGTGAAAATCGTACATATGAAGTGAAAAATAAAAAAAAATTGAAAAACTGCACACAAACGATTTAAAATTCGACAGTTTGACACACTACATAATTCATCCCGTACGAAAATATTTCGTCCTGGATGATTGTCACTTAAAAAAATTCAAATCATGCACTCAATCAAAACTAAAACACAAGCACACTAAAAATACAATAAAAAAAACAAACAAACACATAATACAGAACAAGTCACAAACACAATGATAAACATTAAAAAAAATACTAACTAAAAACACACAACAATGTTACAAAAAAAACATTTTTATTAAGCATTCAGATCGATTACCCCAAGCCTTGTTCTTAATGCACTGAAGGTATCAAAGACTAAAGGTTTTATAAAAATATCTGTAAGTTGATTTTCAGTAGAAACATGAATGAGTTCAATTTCTCCTTTGGATACATGATCCCTTTTGAAATGATGTCTGATGTCTATATGTTTGGTTCTTAAATGTTGAATAGGATTTTAAAAATGCAAATAGCACTAGTATTATCACAATAAATTGAAATAGTGCCTATAGTTAATCCTAAATCAATCAACTATTATTTTAACCAAAGTACTTGTGCCACACAACTTCCTAATGCAATGTATTCAGCTTCAGCAGTAGATATGACTACTGAATTTTGTTTTCTACTAGACCAAGAGACTAAAAAATTTCCAATAAACTGACATATTTCAGAAGTGCTTTTTTTTATCCACCCTACAACCTGCAAAGTTAGAATCTGAATAACCAATTATTTCAAATGAAGAGCTAAACTTAGGATACCAAATTCCTAATTTCTGAGTTCCTAACATATATCTTAGAATCCTTTTTACTGCTGTCAAATATGATTCTTTTGGATCTGAATGAAATCTAGCACACAAGCAAACAATAAACATGATATCGGGGCGGCTAGCTGTCAAGTAAAGCAAAGATCCAATTATCCCTCTAAATTTCTTTTGATCAACATATTTTCTGTTAGGGTCCTTATCCAACTGAACTAAGGAACTCATTGGTGTACTAACAGGTTTAGCATTGTCCATATCATATTTTTTGAGGATGTCCTTAACATACTTTGACTGACTAAGAAATGTATCTTTTTGAAATTGCTTAATGTTTAAGCCTAGAAAGTAACTTAAATCTCCCATTAGACTTATCTCAAATTCATTACTCATTGATTTAGAAAAATTATCACAAAGATTTTTATTTGAAGATCAAAAAATGATATCATCCACATAAATTTAAATAATGAGTATATTCTTTCCATATTTCTTCAAAAAAAAGTTGTATCCACACTTCCTTTTTCAAAAGATCTTTCAAGTAGGAATGTGCTCATCCTCTCATACCAAGCCCTAGGTGCCTGTTTCAATCCATATAATGTCTTTTTCAATTTGAAAATATAATTTGAGTATTTAGAATTTTCAAAACCTGGAGGTTGTTCTACAAAAATATCCTCTTGAATTACTCTATTTAAAAAGGCACTTTTTACATCTATTTGGTAAAGTTTAAATCCTCTAAAACAGGCAAAGGCTAGCAAAATCCTAATTGCTTCAAGTCTAGCTATAGGGGCAAATGTCTCCTCAAAATTAATCCCTTCAATCTAATTGTATCCCTTAGCAACTAATCTGGCCTTATTTCTAATGACTACTCCTGAGTCATTCATTTTATTTTTGAATACCCACTTAGTTCCAACTACACTTTGATCCTTTATCCTTGTAGTTAATTCCCAAACTTTATTTCTTACAAATTGATTTAACTCTTCTTGCATGACCAAAATTCAAAATTCATCCGAAAGTGCTTGATCAATATTAGTGAGTTCTATTGTTGAAATGAAGATTGAATGATTGACTTCTTTGTTTAATCCACGCCTAGTCCTTACTCCCTCACTAGGTTCACTAATTATAAATTCCTTTGGGTGGTTTTTAGAAAATCTCAAATTCTAGGCAAAGGGTTTCTATTTCTAAATTTTCTTCCATATTTTCTTCCAAATTTTATTCCAAATTTATTTTATCAATCTTTTGGGAGTTAACCTCAATCTCATCTTCTATAACATTTAGCTCTTCCAAATTTCCAAACTCATCAAATACAATATGTGTGCTCCTGAATTACCAAAGTTTTTCTATTGAATACTCTATAAGATTTTCCAACACTTAAGTATCAAACAAAAATTCCTTCATCTGATTTTGGATCAAATTTTTCTAAGGCCAATTTTCCATTGTTACTAATGAACACCTTGCAACCAAAAATATGCAAATGAGACAAATTATGTGTTCTTACTTTTACCAACTCATAGGGTGTTTTATTTAATTTAGATATCATATTTACCCTATTCAGAATATAACATGCAGGACTAACCGCCTCAGCCCAAAAACATTTTGAAAGTGAGTATTCTTCCAACATTGCTCAGGCGGCTTCTATTAATGTTTTGTTTTTCCTTTCGACTACCCTATTCTGTTTAGGGGTTCTAATTGTAGAAAAGTTGTGATCAATTCCTTTCTCCTTATAAAATTTCTCAAATCTCTCATTTTCAAATTCTCCTCTATGATCGCTTTATATAGAAATAATTTCACACCTAAGTTTTCTTTGAATCCAAATCAAAAAATTTCTAAATTCCTTAAATGATTAACTCTTATGAAATAGAAATCTAACCCATGTGAATCTTGAGTAATCATCCACAATCACAAATCTGTATACCTTATCTCATAGACTTATAGTTCCAACTGGTCCAAAAAGATTCATATGCAAAATCTCCAATGATTTACTAGTTCTAAGATCCTTATTGGACTAAAAAGAGGACTTCACTTATTTTCCTAATTTACATGCATCACAAAGGTGGTCCTTGATAAAGTCTAGTTTTGCTATACCTCTCACTAAGTTCTTTTGGGTAATCCTCCTAAGATTTTTCATGCTAGAATGACAAAGTCTCCTATGCCAAAGCCATGACTCATCAGATATAATTTTCAAACAAAAAGCAGTAGGAGTTTGAATGCAATTCAAGTCTAGCATATAAACATTATTTACCCTTTTACCATTCAAAATATCATTTCCATTTAGGCTTAATATGTAGCTAGTAGGAAAAAATTTCACACAATATCCTTTATCACATGACTTATACTTAACAGGTAATGCTTCAAGCCTTCTACCAATAACATATTTTCAATGTAAAATTTCTTGAGATTTCCAATCATACATATTCCAACCACCTTCCTTGTGGTATTATCTCCAAGTGTAACCCTGCCTCCACTCATGGCTTCAAGTGTTATGAATTACGCAGTATCTACAGTCATATGCTTTAAGCATTCGTTGTCCATGTACCATATGCTCTCACGATGACTTGTATGAGAGCGACCCTGCAAAATTATCAAACATTAGACATGGGAACCCAAACAAGTTTGGGTTCTCCTTTTGACAATTTATAATCAGTTGTATGTATGATATGTCTATGTTTATGCATCTTAGGTCTCCACACCAAATAAGTTTTCATCTTCAAAGTACAGGTGTGAGCTATATGTCCAAACAATCCATAATTATTATATTTGACTTTTGAAAAAGAATTCTTAAGTTTCTACCTTTCATTTGTCTATTCAGAGATTGCATAAATTTAGGATACATAATAGGATTGGTAAAATCTTCAAGTATGGGGGGTATCTTATTATCCTCGAGAGCTTTTATCTTTAATTTATAAAAAGAATTTATATCTTTCAAGATTCGATTTGCATAATTGATTCAATATATTTTTCTCTCAGATTCATCCTTAAAATTTTTAAAATCTTTTTTAAGTTCTACATAGGATGATTTTAAATTTTCATGATTTTTATTCAAGTCATCAAAATCATCAAGTAATATCATATGATTGTCATCAATTAAAGCATGATCTTTCCTAAAAATTTTATGTTTCTTTTGTAGTTCTTCAAACTCTAAACTTATACTAGCATATATTTTCTTTATTTTCTTATATGCATCATGCATGTGTTCAAAAACTTCAAACAGTTTATCATAAGTTAAGTCACATGCCTCTTCTTGATCTAACTGATCAAGACTATCGATCATTAAGCATAGATTAGTGACTTCCTCTTTCTTTTTAGTCTCTAATGAATCTGAAGCTGAGTCCGACTAGAAAGCTCTTTGAAACTTCTTCTTTCTCTTCTTTACAGTTGGTTTCTTCTCTACCTTCTCCTTGCTAGGAGTGGCTTTGAGTTTTGGGCATTCAGTCTTGATATGTCCAGGTTTCATGCACTCATAGGAAATTACATCATTTGAAATCTTGGCATTTCTATTAAATTTACCTCTATTCCATTGCTGGCGTCTCTTCTACTTCCTTTTCATAAAGCTTCTGAATTGTCTAGTCATTAGAGTGATGTCATCTTCATCCTCAAGTTGTGAGTGTTCACTTTCAGATTCCTCTACTTTCAGTTCTATGTTCTTCTCCCTCCATGGTTCACATGCATCAATCTTTCTTTGACTAACTCCTTGCTCGTAAGCAATTAGCGAACCAAGAAGATTGTCAATAGAGTGAATGTTTGGATCTTTAGACTCTGTAATTGTAGTAATTTTAGCATCATAAGCAGTAGGCAAACAACAAAGAATTTTATTAATCATTTCAACATTCTTTAGTTCCCTACCCAATGCATGTAAAGAGGTGATAATTGTGAATATTGTGTACGTATCAGAAATAGATTCATTTGGTTTCATGTGAAACAGTTCATAATCATGCAACAAGATATTAAGTCTAGATTGCTTAATCTTATTAGTCTCCTCATAAGTTATATAAAGTCTATCCCATATATCCTTTTCACTTTTGCAAGTAGAAACCCACATGTAATCTTCTGATTTAAGAGCACAAAAGAAACTATTCAAGCATTTGACATTTAGTTGTGCTAAGTCAAGTTCTTCTACTGTCCAGTCTGCAAAAGGTATTTCAACTCTAACTCCGTCAACTAGTCTAGTTGGTTTTGTATACCCTTCCTGAACTAAGATCCACATACGATAATCAAGTGACTGTAAAAATATAGACATGCATGTTTTCCAAAAATCAAAAGGTATATTGTCGAACAGTAGAGGTCTAGTTATAGAGTAACCCTTAGGTGTATTTCAGTTTCCAAATATAGCCATCTACGTTAATCAAAAAGTAGTCCAAACTTATGATTTTGAGACAATGCTCTGATACAACTTGTTGAAACTTGTTCATTATGAATTAGGTTGTTAAACCTAAGTTTATGTCCTAGCGGCTAACCAATAGGGGGGGGGGGGGGAGGGTGAATTAGTAATTAAAATTTTTACCCCTCTTCTTAAAATTTTAAATCGAGAAAATTAACTTTAGTGCATTTTATTGAAAACGTTTTTCAACCACAAATTAAAAATAGTAAAGCAAAAATAAAAGCAGCGGAAAAATAAAAGACACGAGATTTATAGTGGTTCGGTCAAACACGACATACATCCACTCCCTGGAGGCACCCTCTGAGTATTGCACTAATACCACTAGTGACTCTCCTTTTGCACCCACAGCAAGGTGGAGAAGCCTTTACAAAAACTCTCTTCCACCACTACCAAGTGCGGCAGAGAACCGTCGTCCTTTTACACTCTTCCCAGTGTTGGCAGAGAACCGTCCATCCTTTAACACTCTCCCAATGTGGGAGAAAACCCTTCAGCTGTTCACACTCTCCAAGTTTGGGCAGAGAACCCTTCGGCTGTTCATACTCCCAAAGTGTTGGCAGAGAATCGGATCTCCTTGACAGATCTTCTCACAAGAAATCTAGAAGGAAGAAAGAAAATAGTTAAGTAATCACAAATCAAAAGTAAATACTCTTACCTTTAAATACAAGTGAAGCCTTCAAGCTCTAGTAGTAAGAATCCTCCTTCGAACACTCTCTCACACTCTCTCCTTGACTCTTCTTTCAATAGGTACGAAGATCAGTATGCGAAAAGATTAAGTGGCAGTCTAAATTAGATTATTTATATGAAAAACAAGAAAAACCGTTAAAAAATTACAAATTTTTAAGTCAACACGTAGTTGATCGTCCCGTACGATTGTGGATCATCCTGGACGATTTTACTTAAATGTGTTGGAAACAAACCAAATGTATATTGGTACAAACTAAATTCATACCCGATCATCGTCCCGTACGAACTAGGATCTTTCGGTACGAACAGTTATACCATAGGTCGGTTCCCAAAAACTGTAGACATCGTCAAAATTTGAAGAGTCGGTTCACTTCGTCCTAGGATGAATATGAGTTCGTCCGGACGAAATTTTTACAGAGAACATTTCATCCTGGGATGAATTTGCGTTCATCTAGATGAAAATTTTCCATAGAGCATTTCGTCCTAGCACGAATATGAATTTCATCTGAATGAAAATTTTTCAGAGAACATTTTATCCTGGGACGAATTTGAGTTCATCTGGACAAAAAATTTCTAGCGAGCATTTCGTCCTGGCACAAATATGAATTTTGTCTGAACGAAAAATTTCCAGAGGACATATCGTCCTTGGACGATTAAACATTCGTCCTAGACGAACATGGCTTAGAAAAATTTTCTTCAATTCCTGTTCATTCCATTACTCTTTAGAGGAGATAACTGACTTGATCGTCCCATACGAATTATGTTCGTCCTGTACGATCAATATAAATTCTTAAAGATCTCCTTAAGTGTGTGTGTGTGTGTGTTTATTTACTCAATTACAATCACTCCCTCTCAAACTTAATTCAAAGAAAAGTACAAGCTTCAAATTATAAAATATCTCATGCTGAATTTGATTTGAAGTCTTCAGTAGTCTGGAGTTTGATTTTCCTGAAATGTTAGTACACAATAGAGCAAAAAAACAACTCTTCCAAAAACGTGTTAGGAGATAACGACATTTAAAATAATAAAATTTGAAATCATCAAATAATACAAGTTGCAAGAATGTAAAACATGCAAATAGCAACACTCTTAACAATATGTCCTTTTCTATCACAATAATTATACCAATTATTAGTATTTGTATATGGCTTAGCAGGATGTCTATGTGACATATAAGAAGAATTTTTATTTGATGTTGAACTTGTTGGAGCTTTATAATAAACATGTGATTTCATTCATAAATCTGATCTTATTTTTAATAGAATATTTTTTATTTCAAGTTTACAAACAATTAAAGAACGATCTAATAAAGAACTATTTTTATTTTTCAAATCATCACATTCATTTTTTAATTCATTAAATTGCATATTTAAATTTTTATGCTCTTTTTCTAAAACATTGTATTTTCTTTTTAATTCTTTATATTCAATAACTAATTTATTAAAAGCATCATCTAATTCTTCATAAGAAATATCATTACATACCTCTTGAGAATCATGATATGATTCTCCTCCCGTCATAAGGCAAATGTTCACATCTTCATCTGATGAACTTGATTCATCTGAATCTGGGTTGGCCCACAGAGCCTTTTTCTTCTTTCTTCTTGAAAAGCTTCTTTTCTTTCTTGTCACTCTTTCTCTCTACATCCATCTCTTTCTTCTTTGAATCAGTAAGATCTGGATAATCTCCTCTTATATGTCCAGGTTTCTTGCAATGGTAACATATAATCCCTTCTCCTACATGAAATTTCTTAGTTTGAAATTTATAATTTTTGGATTTCTTATACCTTTGACTTTTTCTTCCTTAGTAAGCTTCCAAGTCTTCTTGAAAGCTTGACCACTTCATCGCTATCTTCATTAGAGCTTGATGAACTAGGTTCATCATTATCATCAACTTGTAAGGTAATAGTTTTACCTCTCTATTTCTCTTTCTTGGAAGGGCTATCCAATTTATCCCTTTGAGCTATAAAATATTCATGTGCTATCAAAGAACCCAAAAGTTGATCAAGTGGATAAATAGATAAATCTTTAGCCTTACTAATTGTAGTTACTTTAGCATTCTATTCTTTGTGAAGGCATCTAAGAATCTTATAGACTAAGTCTTGATTCTTATATATTCTTCCAAGAGAATGTAACATATTAATTATTTTCATAAACCTTGTATACATATCAGAAATAGATTTAGAAGGTAACATACGAAATAGTTCATATTCATGAATAAGGCAATTTATGTAAGCATCTCTAATCTCACTAGTACCTTCATAAGTTATAATTATTTTGTCCCAAATTTTTTTTGCTGAATTTAACATAAAAATTTTCATGTAATCATCTAGAAGAAGTGCATAGTGCAAAGTATTACACGCCCTAACATTTAACTCATCTAATTCCCTCTCTAATGCAGTCCATTCATCAAAAGGTTTTTAAATTTTAATTCCATTAATTTCTTTAGTGAGTGCATGATATTGATGTGTAAGCATGTGCCACATACGAGAGTTTTGCCCTCTTAAAAATATTATAATTATATTTTATCAGTAATCAAAAGGAACATTTTCTAATAATGGAGGACGATGAGTGGATTATCCTTCAGGAAGTGAACCCTTAGAAAAACCTTGTACCATAGTTTATAAGTGGATCTACTATAGAATGTTAAGCCAAAATAAAAAGAGTCAAGGCTTTGATACCAATTATTGAAAGATTATGGCACCCCAAGAGGGGGGGGGGGGGGGGGTGAATTGGGGCTTTTAAAAGTTTTATTAAAAGGAGAAAATTAAAATAATTTTAAAACTATTTTTGAAAAAAATAAGAAATCATCCAATTTTTATGAAAAAGATAAAGAAAAATAGATGCAATAAAAAAAAATAAGAGTCACAATATTTTTACATTGTTCGGTCCGAATTCCAATCTGACCTACATCCACGCTAGCCAACTCTCGAGCTAGAATTCACTAATCCCATATTTGTTTTACAAACCTCACTTCTTTAAAACAAAGAAGATCTTTACAATCTAAGTACTCTCCTACACATGTGAGTACAACCCAATCTAATTATAATTAAAACTTCACTAAGCCAAATGGCTTAGATCAAGAAAATGAAAAGTACAATTTGATATAAATAGTACAAGCTCAAATTATCTTACAATAAAATATCCACAATATTTGAGGTGATCTTACAAATTAATTTAATCACCACACTACTTGCAAATGAAATATTAAATTTACTCACTTTAAGATAGATTTATATTTTTTTTAAAATAAGAATAAAAATATATTCTTGTTGATTTAAAATTTAACTCTTCAAATCAAATAAAATGAATTAGATTATAAATATAAATCTATGCCACCTTAAAGAAATAAAAATACTTACTTTGCTAAACTTTATGAATTTTTTAAAAAAAGTAACATAGAAAACTTTAATATAAAATTTCCAACAAGTATTTCACCATAAAATAAATATTTTCAAGGAACAAATATATGGTGAATGCTAAAAAAATAGCAAGTATAGATTTAGTGAAGGAAAACAAACTCAAGAACTCTAATAGATGTTACTTGGTTTTGTGTGTTGAAGCTTTCCAACCAAGAATTCGATCTCCTAAATGAAAAGGGCTTTGGAATAAAAATCAAATTTTCTCCTCTAAATATTTAGCATGTAAAAAATAAAGGAAGAATGGAAGAATTACTGAAGATTTTTTTTTTTTTGAGTAGCCATTACATGAAGAAGAAGAGAGGTATTTAAAAGGAAAGGATAAATAAAGCCAAATTTAAATAAAATTATTAAACTAATATTAATTTATCAACAAATAATATTATATTTGATCAAGAATTCAATTATATTAACTATATATGAGATTTAAAACGGCTAGCCACATGGGAAGGTCAAAAGGTCTCATATGCATTCAAAATAGGGAAAAAATGACTACCACCAAATTATATTTAAATCATATAATGTTCAAAAATTTACTATAAGTTCAAATAAAATCCAAATGAGTCATATAATATATCAATTTATATCTACATAATCCAAAACAAACTAATGCAATAAACAATAGACCACATTTCCATCAAAATAATATCATATTTAGTAAAATAAAAACTCATGCACATTTTTAAATATTTAAGGATACATTGAATATTAATATAATAATATGATGTAATTTATATAGAATTAATCATACATAAATAAATTGATGTGAAACAAGTCAATTTAAATAATAAACATTTTATCATATAAGTTTATTACCTTTAATTTCCCTAATTAAATAATTTTTCATATTTGATAATAATTATGCAATCAATGAAGGTTATAAAATTTATTTAATGAAGAAATCTTATAGATTTTTATATCAAGATTAATATATAATTAATAGATATTTGAATTGTGAGCAAATCAAATCATGCAAGTAAGTATTAATGGATCACTAACATACTCCTACGATAATATAAAATCCTTCAAGTTGTCCTTCTTGGTCTATCTTAATCTCAATATTTGATTGAACTTGAGTTGTGCAATATAAATCTCATAAGTGATTACTTTGCACAAAATTACACCTGAAATACTTAGCAAACAAATTAGAACATCCAAGCATATATTTGTTATCATCAAAATCTCTAAAATAGGTCATGAGGTAGATAATATCAACAATTACAGCCTCATACACTTTCAGATATTATTGAGCCTAGATTAACTGAGAATTAACTAACGAGGATAGATAAGACTCTAGATGGGATGCATTTTCCTCTTGAGAGGAGAGTTGCATCAGTTTTTTGCTAGATGGTGAGGCAGAGTGTTTGTGGCATGGCTAGTAGAAGAAGGGGCTTCAGGATTGTGCAAATACCTTGATTACTTGGGAGTAGTTTATAGAGACATTCAAGATTTAGTTTTTACTTATGTTTGCTAAGATACAACTACATAATTCTTCTATGAGATTGATTTAGGGGATTATGTCAGTGATTCAGTAAGAGATAAAGTTTACTTTTCTTTCTAGGTTTGCTTCACAGTTGATTAACACTTTAGAGAAAAAGTGTTACCAACTTTTGGATAGATTGTAAGATTCTTTGAGAAAGTCGCTGTTAATACAAGTTATTACTAACTTTGCTCAGTTAGTCGAGAGGGAAAAGTGGGTAGAGACTGATTTGATAGCAATTCAATAGTGATGGATTGCAAACATGAAAGATTTGGCAATTAGACATATGATAATAGTCATATGGGAAAAAGAATAGTTTTAGACTTGCTGAGTTCAAATGGAGGGAAAAATTAGTAACAGTTTCTTCTGGATCAGATCAAGGTGGTGTTGCTAGTTCTGGGGGGTTCAGCCAATATGGCCCCATTATGTTAACAATGTGACAAGAGACATAATGGTCATTATTACAGAGCATCATACTTGTTTTTTTTTTTTTTATGTGGTCAGCTTGGACACAAGATTCTTGAGTGTCCATTGGGTGTCTTTAATAAATGTTTTGATTTGAGAGCTGACAGCTTTAGGCAATCGATTGTAGGTAGGCTGAGGGCAATACAATCTTTATAATATTTTGAGACTTATGGTACCTGGGATGTTGGTTCGATGTGAAAAGGTTAGCATTCTAGAGGTTTACAGGGTGTTGGTAGTTCTATTACATTGACCTCAATACAACCAAGAGTTTATAGTTTGGCTCAGTAGGAGGCTCAATATGCTCTAGAAATAGTTGCGCGTATGACTTATATTTCATAACAACTATTTAGTATTTTATTTGATTCTAGAGTTAGATATTCATTTATTTTCAATGATTTCTTCAATTTGTTATATTTGCCTTCAATTTTATTTCCCTTTTCTCTATTTGTTCCTTTACTAATTGGTGATGGCGTTATAGTTAATAAAGTTTATTTTTGTGAGATTAAGATTTTTATTAGGCAGTGGGAGTCCAACGTATTTCACTACCTATTTTTTCATTCGATATTACTTTGGGTATGAACCGGTTGAGTCAGTATGAGGTTCAAATTGATTATTTGACAAAGCGAGCCACCTTGTTTTTGAGCAATGAGAGCTACATATTTTTAGAGAGTTAAAGGTATTTTATCCTGTCTAGTTTCTACTTTGGAAGTTGTTAGACTTGGGAGAAAAGGTGGTCTAATCCTTTTGCCATCTATTAGAGATTCTCATATCTCTTCTGCATATGTAAGTAGTGCTTCTGTGGTTCAGGAATTTCTCTATGTCTTCCCCGAGGAGTCAGTTAACTTTTTTGCAAAACAAAGAGGTAGAATTTTCTATAGATATTTTTGGGACATTTGAGCTATTAAATATACATCACATACACAAGCTTCAAACCTAAGACTGCTTGGTTAGTACCAAAGCCCCCAACCAATAGACTAAGGTGAGTTGCGTAACATAGATTTTTTTGACCCTTTAAGGAATTCCTTGCCTATGTTCCTAAAACTTCCATGCAACTTGATCTATATTTTTTTAGTCATTTTTTTTATTCTCTCATCCAACTTGATCTTGATTTAAAATTTACTTTTATTCTTTATCATCCAAATCTTTGATCTATTATGTCGAATTCCCCAAAATTTTTCTTTTACTTTTTAAACATGCTCTTTTGATAATGATGAAAAGGGGTTTTGAGGATGAACTAATTTATTTTTTATATTAAAAATGGAGGTTGGTTGCTTTTGTTTAATTAAGGCTTCATCTCACGTAGAGAGAGAACATTATTTTTAATTTTTTTTTTCTTTCTATAATTTTAGTGCACTTAGTGCTCATATCTTTCCGGTTGAGGGGTTGTTTGGCTGCAAGAAGTATTTAACTCAAGTAGAATTTAAAGAATCCTCAAGATTTGAATTTACTAAGAATCTGTTTAGGTTGGTTGTAACATTTTATTAAATTGGTTGTGAAACTATTATGCAGAAAGCAGCTTCCCTACTATGTTTGTAAGAAAATAACATCTCATCATAGATTTTTTTGAAAAATAGAGAGAATGTAGTAGCCAAAAGAAATTGTATTTGCTGTGTGAAAGGTAAAGTAGGAAAAAGTAGTCCCAAAAAGCAAGGCTTTTAAAACCGGACCGGACCGGCCGGTTCAACCGGTTGAACCGCGAGCCGGCTGGCCTGCCGGTTACGGTTCGACTGAGAACCATTTTTGCGTCGAACCGGTCGCGGACCGTTTGAACCGCCGGTTCGACCGTTGAACCGGGAAACCGGCTCCGGTTTCTCATAACCGTTTTCGCGTCGAATGGTTGGCTTTTTGATCGGCGGCATCTGTGCAGCCTCTTCGCCGGAGGTCTCGGGGCGGCGGGATGCAGCATGGGGGCACGTGCCCCCCCCCCCACTGACTTTATTAATAATTCTTAATTAAGTATATTTATGAGTCATTAATTATCTATTAAATCAAAATAATTTTATTATATATGTATATATCTTCTTTCATCTCATACATAAGCCATATACAACAAACCGGCGGGCCATACAACTTATTTGCTTTCACTGTCAACATGTGTTATTATATAAAGGAAAATATTTTAGACTTTTACGGTGTGGGACTAAAAAGTTGTTATTTTTTTTCTTATGAGGGAAGGGTTTACATAGGCGGCGGGACAAGGTTTTTTTTTTTTTTTTAAGGCTTAGTCATTTTTTTTTTCTTCTAAGTTAATAATTATAATTAATTAGTTATATTACTAAAAATAAAAGTTAAAGATATGTCTAATGTATACTGTTAAAATTAAAAATATTAAATTAGTAAAAAAAATTACTAAATTAGAAGATTTAATTGTATTTATTTTTAAAACTCTAATTGATCCTATATGATTTTTCTTTAGATTTAAATGTTTGAATTTATTTGACTAACATTTCACTATTATATAAGTAAAAGTATTATAATTTTTTTCAATTTTTGTTATATATTTATAAATAATTGTGTCATTATTATAATATTTAAATATAATAAATATTTATTACGTCATCCGGTTCGACCCCGGTTCGACCCCGGTCGAACCATCAAACCTCTAACCCCTCCTTCTTCCGGTTCATTGACCGGTCCGATTTTAAAAGCCTTGCCAAAAAGACTATACATAATGCCTAAATATTGCTACTAAACAGCCCCTAGTCTCAAATTTGGGAATATGATGGAAATCTTGGTTTGAAAAATCCTAACTTCAACTACAAACTGTTTGGCAAAAGGATTTATGCAGGATTTGAGAAAGATGTATGCTAAATCCTTCCAATGGGATTTGAGTGCCACGTAAATCTCATGGCAGAATAAATCCTCTATTTCTCTTTTTTTTTTTTCGTAAATTTCGGATTTACTAAATCTTTTTGTTGAACAGATTTACGGGATTTGGCTAAAGAAGCGCCCGATAGGGAGAAAACGGCTACCTTCACAAAGAGCGAGATTCCTCCGATCCAACAGAAGAACAGCTGTAAGTCGTGACTTCCGATTCGAAAGTAAGGAACGTCGTCAAAGGAGGCGAATAAGTTTTTTAGTGGCTCCTTAAAAACTGTTACCTCTTATGCAAAGTAGAAATGCTGGAGAAAGGAAAATAGCAACGACGGATTTAGGAGGGGCCTACGGGGGGCAAATTATTGGGTCAGGTGACCGAAGGCGGAAAATAAGTTCGGACATCCAATAAAAATTTGCCGTGTCACCTTGCGCTTTAGTTGCGCTTTTTGATTTGCGCTTTAGTTGCGCTTTGGTTGCGCTTTAGTTGCGCTTTGATTGCGCTTTAGTTGCGCTTTTTGACTTGCGCTTTGGTCGCGCTTTAGTTGCGCTTTACCTGCGCTTTAGTTACGCTTTAGTTGCACTTTAGTTGCGCTATTTTTAAAATAATATTTTATTAATATCCGGACCTATCTCTGCGTTCGATCACCTGACCCAATAATTTGCTCCTACGGGGCACGTGCCCCCCAAACCCCGGGAAAAAAACAAGTGTGAATCAGATTTCCCCTCCTGCTCTCGCCTTTGCCATAAAAATCTCACATCCGGAGCTATGGCGGAGCAGGTCAGCAGAAACTGTCACATGAGCCGCTCTCCGTAGCTTGAAGAAGGTTAGTTTAAAAAAATGTCTTTACCTATTTCATTTGTTTTCATCCTCCAACCCATGTCCGGAAGCACTCTTCGCTGGCCTTCCCTTTCTCTTTAAAAATCTGTCTCTATGGTTGGTTGCCATGGATGGACCACGTGGAGAAGCCAGACATCTTCCAGATGGAAAGGGAGTCATAGAGGAGAACGTGCTGCGGGCGTAGCTCGAAATCAGGGAGTGATTGGTCTAGTTGTGGTAGCTAATAGCTTGTCGTTGTTTTAGGTCATCGAGCCTGGCTTTGTCCTCGTCGACTTGATGGGTTGTGGAGGAGGTGCGGGAATGCATGCCGGAAGTGGCAAGACGGAGGAGATGGTGATGAGAGGGACGTGGGCGAGGAGAGAAAATTTCGCACAAACTGCTCGCTTTAGCTTGAAGAAGGTTAGTGAAAAATTTTTTTACCTCAGAAAAATTTTGATTTTATTTGGCCGAATCGCTCATCACCTGTTTCCCTTTCTCTGGATCCACAGCTTGATTTGTTTTATTTGGTTTTTTATGCTAATTGTATGATTTCCCTATTTGTGTTTGGCTGCATATGTAGGGAAATGAAATTAAAAAAAAATATCTCTTAGTGTTGTATGGAATGAATTATTATAGTGAAATTAATAATAAAAAAAACTCTATTTTTTAACTAATTGTTGTTGAAATTGAATGAATTGAGCAGAAAAGTCTAGATGGAAACTTTTGATAAGAATGAATGGAAAGGAATTCATGAAGTAAATAAAATAAAAATGTTGGTAAGGCTAATGAGTTTGCTAATTGTACGATATATGTTTGTTTGTTTAATGAGCTGTGCTAGTTACAAATTCTTGTTCTTGCGATTACCTTTAAGCCAAGAGCACCAATTTTATGTTAAGCACCGAGACATGAAATAAATAGTGCTTATTTAATCTTAAGAATTGGTCTAGATTGTAAGTATTTTTCATATTATATTTAATAGTTTATTTTTTAAAAAAATTAAAATTGTCCATGATAGTCTTAAGCCCGAATGAAAAAAATTTGAGGAATTAGAAAAAAAATAGGCCCCCTCTATGAAAATTTTATGGCTCCGCCACTGGAAAATAGGCTTATGAGCCACGACTAATAAGAAAGAAAGCCATAAGAATTAATTAATTTAGTTCAACCAATTTAATTAAAATTAATAAAAAAATATTTAATAAATAATTAGTTGTATAATTAATAATTAAAAAAAAATATAATAAATCAAAGATTAATAGTGTAAAAAATTAATGAGTAGTAGAATAATAGAGTGATAAATAAGATAATTAATATGATATTAAAAATTAAAAAAGATTAATAACAATTAAATAACTAATGAAATTATTAGTAAGAGTATTAATTAAAAATTAATTATTTCAAAAAAGGATTAACTAATTAATTAGATTTCAAATAATTATTAAATAAATAGTTAAATAAGTAATTTAATAATTAATATTAGAATTATAATTATTTTTATTAGTAAAATTATTTGATAATAAGCTAACTTCTAATTATATTATTTATCATTATAACTTATTGACCATAAAATAAATTAAAATTAATAAGTAACTTATATTTAACATCTAAATTAAATTCAAAATATAATAAATTTAATTTTTAAATGAACTAAGTATCTTAAATCCTGAATTACATTGCCAAATAATTTCACATGATTTATCACTTAACATATCAAACAATTTTCAGAATTTAACAGCTCCAAAATTTACTAAATCTAAAATTTACACGATTTATTAAATCCTAATAATTAAATCCTGCTGTTTGCCAAAGAGCTCATAAGGGCATTTTCCTAATAAGAGCTAGAGGGGCTTCATGTTTTGACCTCTTTGTTGGTTGGCTTGGTTGTACTCAGCGCAACTAATAGAATAATCATGTCCCAATTTTGGTTGAAGGGTTGTAAGGCATCAGGAAATGCAGCCTTCCTCTAGCCACCAGTTATCATCAAGACGTCAACCATTTTGCTAGGCACCCCCTTCTAGGGTTATCAGAGGCGGAGGTCCTTCACAACCATCCTCAGTCTCTAAAATCTCTTTCTAGGTGATGGGAAATGCCTTATACCCATTAGAGGTTTTTGGCAATAGGCTAGTGCTTTTGCTGAAATGAATGATTGGGGCAGGCGCTGTTGTCACAGGTACTAGAATATTGCCTGCTCACAAGAGATCGAGGTTGAACATCGACCTAATATGCTTCGAAACATACCTCTGATTATTTTTTAAATAATACCAAAGAACTTTTGCCTAATTGTTTTTCTTTATAGCGGGAAAATTCTATACAATAATGGAGAATATATTCCATTTTACTTATACAATTGTTTTTTATTATGTCTTCAAGCAAGTACATTGACATAAGCATATTTGATAAGTTCTTATGGCTTAGTCATATGCACTCAAGCTATTTTGGCCAATGAGACATATATGCATGACTTAGAAAGTATATGAGAAAAAAGTTGGAAGTGTACACTCGTGAATACCCGTGCAGGTACATGTTTGTAGGCCTCTTACAGGTTATGTTCGGGTTGAGCGAAAGGAGGATGTACTGTACTCTCGGGATTACTTACTCGAGGGATTGCTCAGGAGGACGAAGGAGCTTCACTGTGGAGCTTAGCATAGTGGTACCGGTCACAACCTCTAGGAAGTAGCCACCTCCCCGGGGAAGGAAGACCTTAGAAGTTCTTTTCTTAGCATGATAATTCTTATCTGTCTAAGCCAAAACCAAGATTCTCATGCTTGACACATCCTGGAGCTATATACACACATTGTCCCTCTCAAAGTTCTCCCTCTCATATATGCTAGAAGACCTAATCAGATGCTGCTCACCCTTCCACTTCAACAAGGTGATTAGATCACTCCGTCACCTTCCCATTCGTAGCAGCTAAATAAGACTCATCCCCCCTCCGTCTCGGTGGGGCCACCACTGACCATCGACCGACTTCACCCAGCTTACTTTGTCCAGCCGCCTACCAGCTTAACACCTATACCCTACTACTACAGATTGATGGGATAGCTATGTACCGAGACTTAACTCTTGCTTCCTTCTGAACCATATAAAAGGAGGTAAGGCAAGAAAAAAAGGGTTTTTCCTTTTGGGAGGTTGGTGCATATTAATATTTCAAGCTTGAATGATAAATATTTTGTCTAAATTTTATGCATATCCTGAACTCATCTTCTTTTTCTTCCTCTCCTGTAATCGAACTTCATTACATTTTCTCCAACGGCTCTCAGCTCTCATGTAATGACAAATATGGTCTGAAATCATCCCTGAACAAAATGAGATTCAACATGAAGAGTGCAAATTACTTCACAAAGCATTTGAGATGTACTTCACAGACCAATAGATGTATATATCACTTGAATTTGAAGCTGAATTTTATATTAGATGTTTTCAAAAGATCAAGAAACATGAATTTTAGTTTAGATTAATATTGCATTGGATGTTTATGCCACAAAAAAATGTATTTTGGTCAATTTCTGAAGTTGTTTTTTTATAGACTAGCATTATGGTTTATAGAATTTCGCTGGTGGGTTATGTCACATTCGATTTATTGCTACGTGTCTCTGCTTCTTTTTGATGGATGGGGGTTTTGATGCCATGGACAATGATGATCTCCCATCCTCGATTCCCTTTGGAAGGTCTTCGGGCAACCAAGGGTGCCAAACTTATCTGATTATTGCGGTTGAATTATCACTAATCCTGAGTCCTGGCATTATGCATTTTGCATTTTGCTTGACTTTTTGCTTTTTATTCTGATCTTATTCTGATTTTTCCATCATGTAATTTTGTGAGGGAGCATTGTGCTATCTCTTTTAGTGTCTCTGCTCTCATTTTTGCCTAAGCACTGCTTGCTCCTCATGTTTTCTTTTCTCTTACATGTAAATTTTCTTTTATCTTGTTCCTTCTTTGATAAATGAATGGGCCTTGCCCCTAATTTTCCAAAAAAAAAGAAAAAAAAACTTATGGTTTATATGATTTCATAGGTCTTGTCTGATGGTTTCTGAAGTTTTTAGTACATGTGATTATATCTACGATAAATAATTCCTTAATGGTGGCAACCCATTGCTGGAGCTTAAGGCATGCAATTGCTTTTTTTGATTAATCTGATGTATTTTGAGATTCTAGTCACTTTTGTAGAATAGTTTCTTTGTAGTTATTATGCAGGGTAAAGTGGACCCACTTCCATGTGATGGAGAAAAGACAAATTACCATTTCACTAAAGAGTTTATGAGTTTGAATTCACAAAACCGTTAACTTAAATATTTGGTGTGGGCTCCGAAAATTTGGCCCCGGCCTCCCCGCCGCGCTGATTTGCTTTTTGTTTGGCGAGAGGAGTTTTAACAGATTAAGTTCCTGGATAAATTTTGGAAGGCAGATGGGTTTGTAGATAAGACACTAACCAGAGATTTTGCCCTCATTTTGTGAGGACTTTACGATCTGAGTTCTGGTTTCCTATAGGCGCAAGCCTCTATAGTTAATTAACCCGCCTGATAACGAGAGAAAACTTTCGATTAAGGCTAGTCATCAATCACATATGTATAAATACATGTTATCTGGCATATAGTAGCATCAATAGGTCTGGATATTTGGAATATGAAGGGTTTGAATGATTTGATATTTAAAATAGAAATTTTCACCATCTTGCACTTAAAGCATATGGTGGGGGAATGGATGATGGACCTGATCAAGATCCCATGGTTCCGTCGTCCCGGGCCATCGTGGTCCCTGGTCTACTTAGTCAGAGGGGGTAGTCGACCCAACCTAATAAAAGGATCCTTGTCGGCAGCCATGGGTTGCTTCGTCTAAGGGGACCTTGTAAACCTGGGGTGGGTATTTACCTAAGGGGACAAATTTGGATCCACCTTAGCTGACAGAGGGCTTTGTGCCCTATTGATTATATCTTATCGATTCATATCTCAAGGATTTGATGCCATTAAGGAGCGTATTGGCCCTGGCCATAACCGATATTTCATGGTGTCATTTGACGGAAAAATCACTCAGTTCAGAGGGCCCCGGGTCATAACTGTTTATCCTGCGGTGCCATTTGGCAGCAAAACCGTCGGTCAGAGGTCACGTACCACGTTCTTATTGGCAGGAGATTATTTGAGAATGAATCCTAGTGATATTTTCGACTGGGCATTTGGCTCTTTGTGAGCTGAAGTAAATTTTAATTTGTCCACCTCGGCAAACTGTTTTGGAGGGTGGGTGGATTTTGCTTTAACTGTTTGGGTGGTTGGATTTTAATTTTAAATATTTGAATTTTGATGATTTTGGATTTTCATGGGTATTTGGATGGAATTTTGAGTATTTGGCTTGGACTTTGAATATTTGGGAGACATTTGAAAATGTATGAGAACCCCTCCAGTTAAGATCTGCATTCAACACGGCCATCATCAGGGTGTTCAAGATCATTTTTTTTTTTGTCGATTGAATCTTGTCAACTCTATCGAATTATCGATAGAGGATCGAATTTCATAGGCTTTATGCCCTTGATAGTGAATTCTCATTATTATAGGCCTTGAAAGTCTAATATGAATGTATTAAGACAAATATAACGGTTGCCACAACCGTATATTTGTCTATTGGTTCGAACCTTGTCAACTTCTATTGACTCGTATAAAAGGATCGATTTCGAACTTGAATTCACTTGTCAGCCCGCGCAGCATCCCTAGATGTCACGTGTGTACCAATAACACGCTCGTCGGGGCCCATGCGGGTGTTTGGGGGCATTTTATAATTATTTATCAGACCTTGTCGACTCCTATTTATTTTCTTAGGAGGATCGGGTCCATATTTAATAACCCATGCAACATCCCTAGACGTCACATGTGTACCAATAACACGCTCGCCAGGGCCCATGTTGGTGTTGATTATATACCCTCTTTTAGTGTACCTAAGTGTGTACAAACTATAGTGTATGTGCGAGGGTATTTTAGACATTGGACGGGTCATTCATGATGGCTCGTAGAAGTCCCTCTCTGTTGTAGTCTTCTCAGTATTTTTTTGTGGATAGTATGTTGGATGCACGACATGTTTCTCGTAATGGTTCGTAAGCTTCTTCTCTTATTGCATGTTGTACTTCTTTACTATTGGGAGCACAGTGTATTGGATACATGGGGATCTTTTACAATATTTGTAAGAGCTTATATTTGTTATAATTTTGTAGTATTTTCTCATAGATAACATGTCAAATCCACGACAAGTCTTCTATGATGGCTTGTAGGTGCTTTCCTACAATGTACATCACTTGGCATTTGCTTGTAGATAACAAATTCAACGCATAATGGGCTTCCGTCAGTAGCTCGCGAGAGCTTGCATTTGTTGAAGGTTACTCGAGGATAGCACTTTGTGGACATGACAGGTTCCCTATAGTGGTTTGTAGGTTTTACTTGCTTGTTCGAATGATGATATATACTCTCATTGCACCTATCCTATGCTCTTGTATCTGACACAATCATCCCTGATCAATCATTTGCTTGAGTCTTTATTATAATTTGTATCCCATTGGCGGATGCACTTTAATTATCATAATCGTTATAAATGAGTTGTAGTGTTGAAGGAGCATTATGATCTTCAAACAAATCATACTTGACATCTTTTATTGAATACAAGCTCCAAACTCATTCATCTGCATTTGATCAAGAATTCAAGATGGCTCTTTGACATCCATTAGAGATTTCGTGTCATAGCTCATAGGTAGAGATCTTATTGATCTCTCTTTGCAAGCAAGTTGTGTTATCCTCTCTGAAGCATCATATTTTGTCATGAGATTTTATTATGTTATTTCTTAAGAGAAATTTCTTTGCTCCCCCTTCATCTTAGTTGTAGTTAATTTGATTCTTGCTTGTATGTTGATTATCCCGTGTATTTCATTTAAATTCTGAGTTCGAGTTCAACTTGAGTTCATGCCCATGCTCAAATCAAACTCTTCTTGGTTGAGTTTGATTCAAGTCCTTACTTGAGTTCAACTACTCAAGTCAAATTTGAATCAAGCTCTTTATTCACAAGTTTGAGTCCAATGTCAAAGTTCACTTGGGATTCCAATCAAGTTCAAGTATGAACTTATTTAATTTAGATTCAATTATTTGTTAATCATTTGCATTGTGTCCAAATACAAGCCCATCTCACTGTTCAAGTTCAATCTTGTTTCAAAGGTCCACAAGTTCAAGTTCGAATACAGTTCAGGCTTAAGATGAGCCTCTTCATTTCATTCGAGTCCCTTGTAGTTCTTTGAGTTTGTTCAAGCTCAAATATCAGTTCCATGAGTTCAATCAAGTTCATTTGCAAGTTCATTTGAGTTCGAGCCATTCTTGTGTTTCATTTGCATTTTGAATTAAATCCATTTGATATTTCAATCAATGTCCAAGTAAAGCTCTATATTATCCCAAGTACAATCTTATGCAAGGTTGTGAAAACCGGACCAGACAACGAACCGGAAGAATTAGAGGTTCATGGTTCGACCGTTGAACCAGGGTCGAACCGGATGACGTAATAAATAATAATATAATTAAAAGTAATAAAATTAACATAATAATAATGACAATTTATTCATAAAAAATTTATAATTCTAAGATTTTTTATACTAAAAAATAAATAAAATTCATACATATATAATATATTACATAATTTTAAAATTAAATATAAATAACTATTATATTTATGTTATATATTTAAATATAAATAATTATTAATTTTAAATTTAAATATAAACATCTTCAATTTTTTATTTTAATTTATATTTAATAAAAAATTTGTTTATATACAAATATATATATTTGATATAAATAATTGCTTTATGTTATATATTTAAGCATAATTTACATATATGAATTATATATAAATTTTATATTATAAAACTATATTTATAAAGTCATACAATATTATTTTTTAAGATTTTTTTTTATCATTTAATTTTGCATTTAGAAAATGTTTTAGAACTTTAAAAATGATAAATAATTATTTTTATTTGAATAATTATAAAAATATAATTAATAATAAATTTAAGAAGTTTAAAAATTATTATGATGATTTTTTATTTAAATATTCTACAAAAAAAAATTCCAACAAGTTCTCATTCAAACAAGTTTTATGCACACATCATTGAATGTTGAAACAAAAAATAACTAATTATTTAGTCCCACATCACTTAAAAGTTGTAAGTTGTGTTGTTTATATACCTTTTATTGTACCCATGGTGTAAGAGCTTTCATGATATTATGGCATCATGTGAGCTAGATTATTTATATTTAATTTAATATATAATATAAAAAAAATTTGAATCTTATTATTAAATAAAATAGATGATATTTAAATTAATTTAATATTAATTAAACATTTTATATAAAAATAAAATATTTAAATATATTATTAGTTGAACCGACCGGTTTTTAAAAAAGCCTTTCAAACTGGTTTTGGCCGGTTCGTTGTTAGACCGATTCTTAGGGGAGGACCTAACCGGCTGTTAGACCGGTTCACGGTTGAACCGGTCGAACCGGCCGGTCCGATCCAGTTTTCAAAACAATGATCTTATGTTTATCCGAAATTTTGTCAGCCTTCAAGAGTCTTCCCCTTTTAGAGGAAAACTACGAAAACTGGGCCTCCCGCCACGCTAGAGAAAAGCGTGCATGGTAGGTGCCCTCATATAAGGACACCGCGGCTGTAATTAATTTTTGTTCTCCCACCATGCCAGAGAAAGGCGTGCATGGGTTTTCGGGCACCAGTTCAAAATAAGCAATTTTATATTTGACCCCATCTCGCCGTAGGCGTTGCACTGGGTTCCCTTCCCACCACGCTAGAGAAAAGTGTGCATGAGTTGGTTTTTCGATCCGACGCTAACGCCGAAAATGGGGTTTTGATTACCCGTCCCGTCGCAAGCATCACAACGAATTCCCTCCTACCACGCTAGAGAAAAGCATGCATAGGTAGTCATTCGCTGTGTTGCAAACGCCGGGAATGGGTTTTCAAAGTTTTAGGGGGAAGGGGTTATACCTTAGCTTTCCGTCGAGATGGTGTTGGCATGCAAGTTGAGGGAAGGGAGAAAAGCACTTACACATGGTCAACCAATTATAAGCAAGAGTAGTTAATTAATAATTAATTATGAATAATCATAAATAATTATTAATTAAGATTAAAAGCAATTAAATATAATTAATTAAAATTAACCATAATTAATTGTTAATTATAATTATTTATAATTAATTAATATTTTAAATATTAATAATCATAAGTAATTTTTAAGATTAAAATTACTTAAATATAATTAATTAAAATTAATGATAATTAATAATAAATTATAATTATTTATAATTAATTAACAATAATTAATTATGAATAATTATGAAAAATTATTAATTAAGATTAAAATTAATTAAAATTAATTATAATTATTAATTAATTATAATTATTTATAATTAATAATAATAATTGATTATGAATAGTTATAAATAATTATGAATTAAGATTAAAGATAATTAATTAATTAAATTTAATCATAATTAATAATTAATTATGATTATTTGTAATTAATAACACTTAATTACAAATAATCATTATTAATCAAACTAACCGTATAGTTCAGCGGGTTCACGGGATCTGGTCGAAGGAGAGCACGAAGGGGAGAAATCTACCTTCACTACCAGCGTGCTCCCGTAGTTGCTTGCGATCAAAATGTCGCAGTTTCCGACCCGACAGGATAGGAACGTCGTCAAAGGGGGCTGAGGTCGGCTAAGGTATTTGGGATTTCAGCCCTAGGAGATCGGATGGGAGGCGACGGGTAGAATGAAGGTAGCGGTTTTGCCTTGGAGGAGAATTCACGGCTTGGTATGGAGCTCTCCCTTCCTCTCTCTCTCTCTCTCTCTCTCTCTCTCTCTCTCTCTCTCTCTCTGAAGATTGGGAGGCAGTGATGGGAGCTAGTGCTGGGACGTCGGGGAGGAAGAGCAGAGGAGGATGTGGTTTTGCGAATGGGGAGAGGGTCTCGTGTGTGGAAGATAGGTATCGGGAATGGAAGAGCAGCGAACGAGGCAGTGGAGGTTTGGTATTTAACGATTGGATGGAGCTACGGATCGCAGGGTTTGAGCAAGAATTTCGGGGACGAGACACGAACGGCGCCGAATACACAGTATTTCGATGGGATTTTCGCAAAAATCGTGGATCCGACGGGTAAGGTATGTATGCGATGCTTTTTGGTTTTTACATGAAGGTCAACATTTGGCTAGTTAATGGTGAGAATCTCTCTCTCTCTTTTTTTTTTTTTTTTTTTTTTTTTTTTTTGATTTTTTCTTTGAATTTCAAAAGTGTTAGATTATGTATAGACTAACCTCTATTGAGGCTCAATTAATTCTGCATGAGGTGTAGTTCTACATTTGTTGTCATGGAACACCGCAGTAGCTTTTATGCTTTAACCTTACCATTTAGGCTTTGTTGGAATTACCTTTTTGTGCGATTTTTTGACAGTCATTATTGTATCCGTACTTTTAAATTATATGGTTATATGAATATGTTGAATACCTTTCCCCATTTCTATCAGTAGGACCTGATGCTTTAATGATATAAATTTCATAGATGTTGTTTTTAGAATGAAGTTCAAATAAACTTTGGCTAGGTTTAGTCACTTAAAAGATGCATTAGTTCCTCTTGATCCCTTCTTATTTGAAGGTATAACTACAATTTATCTGTATTGGAATTGCCTCCTTGCGAGGTTTTTGATACTGTATCAGTATTTTTAAATTATAAAATGATAGAAATTTGTTTTCTTAAATATTATTCATTAGGATGAAGTTCAAAAAAACTTTGGTTATTAATACAAAATCCTTTAAGAAGTGTTGTTCCACTTGACCCTTTTTTATTTGAAGGAATAACTGCAGTTAATCTGATCCAGGAGGCTCTATAGATTTATCTGCAGGGTAGATCAAGGAATCAAGTATTTGATTTGCTTAAATGCGTATTTTCTAATTGATTCTAAGGATTTGAGAGAAACTTTCTTAGATGAATAAGATGCTTTTTGGATCATTTTTAGCGTTGATATGATCAAATCTGGAAGTGCAGATTAACGTTTTCTAGAATCGTGCTTTTTGTTAAGATTCATGGTTAGTTGTCTAGTTTTCTATAATTGGCCAGAAATGCCTATTGCTTAAATTAAGTGAAACATTTTGTAGCCAAAATCAGCTATGCAACTGATGCTATTCTCTACTAAGATAAGGTGCTTACTTGCTGGAGGGTATTCGAGTTGGAGGATTTCATGGGGTGGGATTTCTGCATTTATAAATGAAACTCATCAATAGTAATGTTGCATTTGAAATCATTTCGTGCGTTGTGATGAAGTCAAATGTGGTGTCTTCTTGGTCTGTCATCATAACGCTTCTCAAAGTTTCATTGTGATTGCCAACAAAAGAAGCTACATCAAAATGTTAAACATTTTGAAGGTTGTATTCCTGTCCTGTTTACTTGCATTGCCTGAAGCACACTGCACATTTTCATAATTGATGCTTCTAAGTTTAGTAATGTTCTTTTTCGCCCCTATGGTGAGCCTCTCATAATTAAAATGGAATGAATAAGGCCAATCGTGCATACCCCTCTTCCCGGAACAAGCAATTGGACAAGTCATAGGAACCAGAAGAGATACTTTCCTTATAGGAGAATGGCCAAAGTGGAGAATCAAAACGGGACAAATAATTGTGATTTGATGCCGTTGGCTAGAAATTGGGCAGTATGTGAAGCAGAATAACATGACAGGGAGATGTTGGTGAATATGAAGAATCAAAACTGTGCAAATCATTATGGTTTGATGGAAATGGAAACAAAGAATCACAAGGACGATCCAGGAGAACCGAAGTGAGTCAAGAGGAAAGCTTTGAGGAGGAATGCACAAAAAGAATTCTTAGACTCGATAATTCAAAGGTCGTGACCTATCACAAGGGCGATGAATCCAATACCTTTGATAGATGAAAACTATTACCCCAACATGGAAGAATAATCCTATTACCTGCATGAGCAAGTGAGAGAAAGAGGACTCTGATTGACAAATAAGATGCTCATTCAAGATTTGGTGAAATTGCCACCCTATATTCAACTCCTTCAAAGACTAGACTTGATGAGTGAGAATTCAAATTAGTCGATGTCATTGAAAAGAAAGTTCAGCAACCCAAATGATTCTAATTGAGTAAACTTGTTCCTTTTATAGAATTTTTTTCTTATTCATACACATGCCACCACCATAAATCATCACCTTAAAATATGTCCAAAAAATTTAAATTGATGAGAAGCTTGATCTAAAACCCAACGAGCCAATTCTTATGTTTGGAGTTGGCTGGCCCCAAAACTTGAAAGTCGGCAGATTAATGACTCGGGCTAATGTTAGAGAAAGTTGTTTTTCAAATGAAATTAAGTTTGATGAGAAAATGGTAGACTAACATAAGCTTGAGATCAAGGCAATCTCTTCTTAGGGTCAAGTCTAAAAGTAATGCGGTTGGTCTCTTTACGCGAGTTGAGGTTCCCAGGTATATAACTTGCTGGTGAGTTGAGGTCCCCCAAGTAGATGATTAGGAGTAAGCATAGCACCTCTAGGAGAAAAGACATATCAAATATGCTTTGATAAATATTTAATACTGTCGAGCATACATGCTAGTAAAAACATAGATTTATTTAATAAAAGAATAACAAGAATATATATGCAACAATAACAAGAAGCCTTTATCCCGTAATGTGGGGTCAACTATATGCATCATTTTTCTCCATTGTATTATATATTAAGAGTCAAATTCTCATTTAAATCTAATAAGAAAAGGTCATTTCTAATACTTCTCAGCCAAAGTTTTTTAAGGTTTACCTCTATTTATTTTAACAGAGACTGGATCTAATACATCTACTCTCCTAATAGGGTCATTGGATGACCACTTTGTATAGGTGCCACAAGGCTTTTGACAATGCCGAGTATTCTCAAGCCTCTCTTGCGATACCAATGCTTGCCAACATGATTGTTCTCTAATGCTATTTTGGGACGGTAATTTCATGGTTTTTTGACAATCACCTATGTAATCACCATGATCACTTTATGCTGGGGTTGCGAATCCACCCATGCCCAAAACTCATTGTTATTCTTGATCTTTATAGGCTACATCCACCACAAATTATGTCGAACTCAATGTCGAGCATCATTACCTTTGTCGTTGAGGGTGCAAAAAAGTCTCTACAGCCTTCCTCTTTCTTGTCACTTCTCATGATCTTTAAGGATGGGTGTATCCAATTTTTCTCACATGTGGATGAGCAACGTAGCTAACATAGCGTGCGAGTGGAAGTTAAATTTTTTTTTTTATTGTCACTGCAAAATGATTATGACATTATCGGGATCGTATGCTTTTAAGGATATTTTTGGAAAGAGGGTTTCAATATCCACAATCAGTACATACAAATATTCAAAAAACATACCTAGGTTTGAATATGTTTTTTAAAAACATCTCCAAATATACGCTCCAAAAACTACACTTGGTTATTTTATCAATGCATAATTTTCATTTTTCGGTAAATTGCATTAATTAGTAATTAGGTCACATAGCCTAACCAATCTAAAATTAAAATTTTAAAATAATTTTGGGCAAGGCTAAATCACCTGTTTAATTGGCGATTTAACCTATATGACCTAAATCACCTATTTCATGATTATAGCTAGTTTGAATTTGAATTTAATTTTTTAAAAAAATTGTGGGCAAGGCTAAATCGCCTGTTTAACTGACAATTTAGACTAAGAGACCTAATCGTCCGTTAAACGGGCAATTATGCCTAGTTTTATATTTTTTTTGATGCTTAATATGCTAATTATGTTTCTAATCATGCTTACTCTTAAAAAACTAGCATCTCTAGCTTGAGTGCATGCTATAAAACTTGATGGGAAAGCAGTGATGTAGAAGAGCGAATTCCAAGGAAATAGAGATGTTAGAAGAAAAAATTGAATTGAAAAGTTAAATTAAGTTTAAATTGGACCAACTAGGTTGATTTGGAGCTCAAATTGAGTTTTATTTGAATTTGATTGAGCTAATTTGATGGAATTATACTTGAATCAAAGCCAATTTGAGTTGAATTAGGTCCAACAAGGGTCAATTGGGTAGATCGGGTTAAATTAAACTCGATCGGGTCCGATTTAACTCTACTCAAGTTGAGTCAACATGAAAATTATGTCAACAGGGCTCCAGAGTTTGTCCTTTGCTCTTGTAGGTTATGCAATTGGCCACCCTTTGATCTCCCAATCATTGAACTTTAAAATTATCCACACTCTAAGTCCTCGATCGACCCCAAATCACAAGAATGAGGTATCTTGACAATCGGTTTAGCCGAGATGCATTTAGGCAAGCCTTACAATCACTTGATTAGCCTAGACACACAACTCAACTATACTCTCCCTTGTGTTCGATCCGATCCTAGATGCATATAAAGTTGTTCATCTCCTTTATCTTGCTTGACTACACCATGCGAGTGGGGAACGCCCTCATCTCCCTCTCAATCTAGAAGAGCTGCATGCAAGTCTCTCCCTCTTCACTCCTCTCCCGCTTCTTTTTGATGCACACACCAAGATGCTACTTTTTCGCTCCTCTCTCGGTCTTGGACGCAAGAAGGGAATCACGCAGGAAGATGAAAAAAATGAATGCCGTCATGTTACATGGATTGGAAGGATAGATATTCAATCTTTTCCTTGAGTGCCAACTATAGGATATGAAGGGAAAGCAGCGATGCATATGAGCCAATTACAAGGAAATAATAGTCATTAGAAGAAAATTTTGATTTAAAAAGTAAAATTGTGTTTAAATTGGACCAATTCGGTTGATTTAAGTAAAATTGGGTTCGACAGGGCTCAATTGGGTTGATCAAGTTCAATCACACCCAATCAGGTTTTATTTGACTCAATTTAAGATGAGTTGACACGAAAGTTGTGTCAACAGGGCTCAGGTGATTGGTCCTTTTCTCTTGTAGGTTATGTAATCAGTCACCTTTGATCTCCTGATGATTGAACATTCAAGTTGTTTGCACTCCAGGCCCTAATCCATACACTCAGTTCAGTTGAGATGCATGTTGGAAAAGCTTGAATGTCAATTTATCAGCCCAACCACAGCCCAATAACACTCTCCACTGTGTCTGATCCGACCCTAGATGCACACAGAGATGTTCATCTCTTCTATCTTGTTTAAATAAACCATTCAAGTGTGGAACGTCCTCATTTCCCTCTCGATCCAGATGAGTTTCATATAATCCTCTCCCTCTTTCCTCTTTTCCAGCTTCTTCTTGATGCACACACGAAGAGGCTACTCTCTTGCTCCTCTCTCCGTTTTGGACGCACGAAGGGAAGCACATAAGAAGACAAAAGAATGAATGCCCTTTTAGTTATATGGATTGGAAGGATAGTGTGGGATCCAAAAATTCGGCCCCGGCCTCTGCCTGCACTATTTGCTTTTTCTTTTGGCGAAGGAGTTTTAATGGAATTATGTTCCAGGATAAATTTTGGAAGGCAGATGGGTTTGTAGATAAGACACTACCCAGAGATTTTGCCCTCATTTTGCGAGGACTTTAAGATCTGAGTTCTGGTTTCCTATAGGCGCAAGCCCTTTTAATTAATTACCCATCTCGATCATGAGAGAGAACTTTCAATTAAGGCTAGTCGTCAATCAGATACGTATGATACGTGGTATCTGGCATATAGTAGCAGCAATGGGTCTGGATGTTGGAAAAAGTTTGATGTTTGGGAGATTTGATATTTAAAACCTGAAAATTTCACCATCTTGCACTTAAAGCGGATGGTGGGGGAATGGATGATAGACCCGATCAAGATCCCATGGTTCCGTCATCCCGGGCCATCGTGGTCCCTGGTCTACTTAGTCAAAGGAGGTAGTCGACCCAACCTGACAGAAGGATCCTTGTCGGCAGCCATGGGTTGCTTCGTCCAAGGGAATCTTGTAGACTTGGGGTGAATGTTTGTCTAAAGGGACAAATTTGAATCCATCTTAGCTAACAAAGGGCATTGTGCCCTATCGATCATATCCTATTGATTCATATCTCAAGGATTTGATGCCACTAAGGAATGTATTGGCTCTGGCCATAATCGGTATTTTGTGGTGTCATTTGGCGGCAAAACCATTCGGTTCAGAGGGCCCCGGGTCATAACCGTTTATTCTGCGGTGCCATTTGGCAATAAAATTGCCGATTAGAGGACACATACCACATCCTTACTGGCAGGAGATTGTTTGAGATGGATCATAGTGATATTTTCGACTAGGCATTTGACTCTATGTGAACTGAAGTAAATTTTAATTTGTCCACCTCAGCAAACGGTTGCGGAGGGTGGATGGATTTTGCTTTAAATGTTTATGGATGGATTTTTGAATTTTAAATATCTGGAATTGGGATTTGAGATTTGGATTTGTGAGAATTTTAGTGGCATTTGAAAATATTTGTGAAATAAACCCCTCTAGTTGAGATATGTATTCAACACGCCATCATAGGGGTGTTTGGGATCATTCAAAAATATTTATGTTTTGAACCTTGTCGACTCTATCGAGTTGTCGATGGGTTTTGTAGGCTTTGTGCCTTTGTTTGTGAATTCTTAGTGTTATAGGCCTTGAAGGCCTAATATGAATGTATTAAAACAAATACATCGGCCGCCACAATCGTGTATTTGTTTGAAGGTTTGAACTCTGTCGACTCCTATTGATATGCATAGAAAAATTGGGTTCAAGCTTGAATTCACTTATTGACATCTGCAGCATCACTGGACATCACGTGTGTACCAATAACACGTTCTCTAGGGCCCATGCAGGTGTTTGGGGGTATTTTGAAATATTTTAGTTGTACAGGTAATTGCCATTTGAATACTCACAACATTTCATTTGAGAGCTTATACACACCTTTTGCCTGCTAATATGAGTGTTGCAGATCCGGTGGCGTGGCGTATCAGATTCTAAATAGAGTTGTTCGCTGCTTCGTATAGGTAGACTGTTGTGCACTACTCGTTTCTTTCTGTTAGTGGATCATAGTGCACTAACTAATCTCCTGTCTTATCGTATAGATAGTTGTATCCATCATAGTTCTTTGTATTTTGCTTATGGAACATACATGTCGAATTCATAATGGGTCTTCTATAGCAGCTTGCAGAGATTTGTAGTCACTTGTATTTGTTATGCATCCTCTATTTTTGTTGGCAGGGAATCAATGTATCTATTTCTGACTTATTACAAACTGTATAAATATCTAAGTGCTTGTCATAGGCTCCTTGTACCCTTCTTGTATATGGCATGTTATGTGTATGGCAGAACCTCTTCCACTTCTCATAGGCACTTGCACCCATTTTGCATTATTCGCCTTTGCTTGTAGAGGACCGGTGTATTGAGTTGTATGTATGCATATAGTTGGTCGTAGGGAGGATCTGACATTCACTGCATACTGCTCGTTGTAAGTTGACTTTCAACATACATAAGTAATTGCATCATTCATCTGTGACTTCCCTACTATCATTACATGAATGTTGACATACCATTTACCATTCACCGCTTTATAGGTTATTTTGCTATGCGTTAGTCTCTGTCATTGCTTGGTAGAATTTTGGCATATTATCTTGCAAATTCATATTTGAAGACAAGTTCTCTGTTGTCTTTGAAAGCAATAAAAAGGCAATACATTTGTTTATATGATTGATACATACATCAATCATCCTCATCCTTATATGGATTGCATAATATTCATTTGGATGCATATCATTATCACTCATGCATACTCACATATACCCCATAGGTGTTTGTAAGGGAATGTCATTTTCCTTTATTAGTTAGTTAATATTGATTGTAAGGATATCACAATGTTGACTACATCTTCTTGCATCTCCTTAAATGTTTGTAGGGACTGCTGCACATGTTTGCAAGATGATGGATGTCGGTCAAAGGTGCTTCTACACAACTTATGGTGATCTTGTATATTGAACTGCCATCACATTCTAAGCATCATGAAATCTTTCATTACTTATAGGCAACTTCATGTTGTCCATCATTACCACTTGTAGGATTTCGGTGTATTTGTTTACACCCAAGTAGCATTGATTGTGTGCGAGCTTCTATACAAATTTCCTTCTTCATACTAGTGCACTGTTGTCTAAAGTTATCAAGTCCTTTATCAATTGTTCAAGTCATTTGAGTTTGAATGTTCAATGTCAAGTTCACTGTGGTTCTTGTTAAATCCTTTGCATTCAAGTTTAAGTTCAAATTAGGTGCATTTAATGTTCATTCAATTTACAAGTCTAAGTCCAAATCAAAGTCCTCTGCGGTCCTTGTAGAGTTCAAGTTCATTTTTTTGTTCAAGTCTTTTATTACCCATTTCCTTATATAATGTTATTTTAGGTATGAATTGATTGAGTCCGTATGGGGTTCAGATTGATTACTTGAAAAAGCAAGTTACATTATTTATGGGTAGTGAGAGTTGTGTATTCCAAGGAGTTAGAGATATTTTATCCTGTTTGATCTAAACGTTGGAAGTAAATAGATTATGGAAGAAGCGTTGTATAGTATTTTTGGCATCAATTCGAGATAGGAGTATAGATGTTGGTTATTTTTCTGATATTCTAATAGTATGAGATTTTTTAGATGTATTTCCTAATGAGTTAATCAGTTTACCTCCAAATAGAGACTTAGAATTCTGTATTGACATATATCTAGTTATGACCACAATTTTTAAAACTCTGTATAGTATGGCACCAAAGAGCTTCGGGAGTTGAAGGTTCAGCTTCAAAAGTTTGTTGACAAGGGATTTGTTCATCCTAGTGTTTTTCCATGGGGAGAATATGTTCTATTTGTAAAGAAAAATGATGGTACGATACGTATGTGTGTTTACTACAAAGAGTTGAACGAAATTACTATCAAGAATAAGTATTCATTACCACAGATTAATAATCTATTCGATTAGCTTGTTGGATCTTTTATATTCTAAAAGATTGATCTATGATCAGGTTACAATCAGGTGAGGGTGAGAGAGACTAATGTGATGCAGATAACTTTTAGTACTCGATATGGACACTAAGAGTTTTTATTTATGCTATTTAGGGTGACGAATGTACCAATTGTCTTTATGGATATGATGAATAGAGTATTCAGAGATTATCTGGATCAATTTGTGATTGTTTTCATAAATAATTTTTTTTATATATTCTGCTTCTGAGGATTATCATGCTGGACATCTAAGGAGTGTCTTAAAGACGTTGAGGAAGCAACAGTTGTATACAAAATTTTCTAAATGTGAGTTTTGGCTGAGGAGTATTTCATTTCTAGGACATGCGGTTAGTGGTGAGGGTATCTCTGTTGATCCCCAAAAAGTTGAGGCAGTCACCAAGTATTGTTTGAGATTCACAATCTCTTGGGCTAGGTTGGATATTACAGGAAGTTTATGAAGGAGTTTTCTCAGATTTCTACACCTTTGACGAGACTGACTCAAACGTCAGTAGCTTTTGTCTGGACACCAGAGTGTGAGGCTAGTTTTTAGATTGAAGGATTATTTGACTTCTACTCTCGTTTTGGCTCTTCTCTCTGGTACAAAAGAATTTAAGGTATTCAATGATACTTCACTGAGAGGTTTGGGGTGTATTTTGATGTAGCATGGCCGAATGATAGCTCATGCTTCAAGATAATTGAAGCCACATGAAAGGAACTATCCAACGTATGATCTAGAGTTGACTGCTATTATAGTTGTTTTGAAGATTTAGAGGCATTATTTGTATTGGTATCATGTGCGAGATTTTTACTGATCATCAGAGTCCGAAATACATATTCACTTAGAAGAATGAATTTGAGGCAGAGGTGGATTGAGTTGATCAGTGACTATGATCTGACTATTCAGTATCGGCCAGGTAAGATTAATGTGGTGGTAGACACTCTGAGCAGGAAATCTTCTGGCTTATCATGTAAGTAGCTCACTTATGATGAGTATTTTATACGAGATATGGAGAGATTATAGTTGGAGAGGTTATTTTTTTAGCTAATTGGGATTCTGATATAGTGACTCAGATGATCATTCAACCTTTTTTAAAAGAAAAGATTCATGAAGTTAAAAAATTAGATACAAAATATTTAAAGTTAATTGATCAGATCGAGTCTTATAAAAAATCTGAATTACGACTTTCTAATTGTGGTGTTATTTTTTGCAAGGATAGACTTTGGATTCTTATTTTGAGATCTAAGGTAGGAGATTCTACATAAGGCTCATTATTCAAGCTATAGTATTTATCCATGAAGTAACAAGATGTATGGAGACCTGAAGAGTATGTTTTAGTTGCTTGGATTTAAGGACATAACGGAGTTTGTATCGAAGGGTGAGGCTTTTTTGCTAGTGATGGTAGAGCATCAACAACTGTGAGGTCTTCTACAGTCTTTTCCTATTTCATAATGGAAATGGAAAGAGGTAACAATGGATTTTACAATGGATTTTCCTAGATTGAGGCAATGACATGATGCTATTTGGGTTGTTATTGATTGACTGACAAAATCTACCCATTTTATTATGATTCGATAGGAAGATCTAGTGGATAAGCTAGCACAGATCTATGTTAAAGATATTATTAGGTTGCACGGTGTGCTGAAGGTGATTTTATCTGATCGATATGGTAGGTTTACCTCCAGATTATGGAGAGGTATTCAGCAGGGACTAGGTACGAAGTTATACTTCAGTACAACTTTTTATCTACAAATAGATGGACATTTGGAAAGGACTATTCATGTACTAGAGGATCTTCTAAGACTATGTGTTTTAGATTTTGGGGTAGTTGGGCGAATCATATCCCGTTGGTAGAATTTGCATATAACAATAATTATCTGTCCAACTTAGGTATTGCTCCTTATTAAGCTCTATATGATAGAAAATGTAGGACTCCTTTGAATTGAACAAAGGTGGGAGATAGACAAGTGATAATTTTAGCCATTATGGGTGATACTACAATAAAGATCCTTTTAATTAGAGAAAGATTGAAATCCGTACAGGATAGATAGAAGAAATATTACAATTAGAAGTACATGTTGGTTGAGTTTCAAATTGGTGACATGGTTTATGTTAAATTTAGCCCTATAAAAGGTGTCAATAAAATTGGGAGAATTAGCAAGCTCATTCTAGGTATATTGGACCTTTTGAGATCATCGAGCGGATTAATAGTTCTGCTTACTGGTTATTGTTACCTAATTAAATATCCGATATACACAATGTGTTTTATGTATCTTTTTTGAAGAAGTGAGTGTCTGATTCTTAGAAGAGATTATCTGTTGCTCATGATAAGGTACGTTCGAATCTACAGTATAGTGAAGAAACCAAAAGAATTTTGACATTTGATATAAGAAAATTGAGAAGCAAACAGATTCCTTAGGTCAAAGTGCAGTGGAAACATAGAATTGCTAGAGAGCCTATATGGAAGAAAGAATCTGATATGAGATAGTTGTATCCAAGTTTATTCTGACTCATTCTGCTTTGGGAATATTGAAGATGACATCTTTTTAAGGTGGATAGATTATGAAATTCTTAAAACTTTTAAAATTTTTTTGTTCTCCTAAAGTAGTTCAAATCACAGACCGTCTTCACTAGAATGTTGTTCTTTAGCTTCCCTAATTTTTTCATAATTTTTTGGCATTATTGAAATTTCTTAAGAAATTTGCACTTATTATTACAAGTGGGATTTTTGGGACCATCAGTTGTCTGTTTTCCAAATTGATTTCACCAAAAATTTCTAAATGAAATTAACTAATTTATAAATATTTTTCTATAATTTTGGAATTTTGGATTTAAAGATATAAACATTTTGCTTTAAATTAATATTTTAATATTAACTAATTAGAATAATTAATATATTAATAAAAAATCTAATTGCACTCATTTAGATTATGATAAAAGACTATGCTTATTTCGGGTTTTCCCAAAATAGAGAATACATTAGGTGGATTAGAGAAGAAATGGAAGAGAGAGAAAGAGAAAACATTGTCTTTGGGCGACTTCGGACCATTTTTGCCCATCAACCATGTTGGGAAGCTTGTCCGTCTCGAGATAAGGCACATTATGTCCATCTCAATTTTCAAAAATATGCAAGTCTTAGTGAATATTTCTATTAAAATTTTGTATATTTAGCAAAAACGGGGATAACTTTGCACCAGTAAAACATTCACCACTTAGCTTTTGATATGTTATAGAGATTATGATTATACACATTTTGAATTCTTTTTAGAAATTTTACACTAGGGGTTTTTAAATTTGCGGGGTTTTTATTAAATAACAAAATTATTTGGATGTTGAAAATAGTGTTGTAGTACAATAAAAGTCTTGAAACATCATTTTACACAATCCCTGATAATTTGATAATTTTCTGAAAATGTGCATTTTTGCCTAATTAAAATTTCTGTTATCTACCATTATAGAACATTGTGAAATTTTGATACAAGCTTAATTACTCTTTAATTATTATAATGTGATGATATATGTGCATATGTAATTAAATTATATACGTTGGGAGCTATAAGGGGGTAGAATCCTTTAAGATTCTGTCTGTATCAAGGAATTGCTGAGAGTTATAGGAGTTATAATTCTTTGAGATTCTATCTAAGATAATATGTGATATGTTTTGGTGCTATAAGCACAAACGAAAAAGGAGACATAAGGGGTCAGAATCCCTTGAGGTTTTGTCTGAGTTCGGGAAAATCTTGAAAGTTTGTTAGGATTGTTAATCCCTTATGAACTCTAGATCGAGGCTAACAAAAAGAGGGGGGGGGGGTGAATTAGTGTTTTAAAAAATTTAACTTAAAAAAAGGGAAAATATTTTTGAGATTTTTAATATTTTAAAATTAATTACTTTTATCCCAAGGTGGAAGTAGAACAATTTCTCTGACACAGAATTATGATATTTCATCCACACAAATAATCAACAGTAAATAATGCAAAAATTAAGTGCAGGAATAAAAAATAAAAAGAACACATCAGATTTTTATAGTGATTCGGTCAACCTGACTTATATTCACTCCCCGGAGCCTCCCCTCTAGGTATTGCACTAAACCTATAGTGTCTCTTCTTTTTCTCTCACAGCAAGGCAGAGAAGCCCTTACAAAATCTTTTCACCAATCCTATTGAGGGTAGAGAACCTAGACTACTTTTGCTTCATCTTTAAGTAGGCAGAGAACCCAACTTCTATTGCTTCCTCCTAAAGTAGACAGAGAACTTTGATCTAGCGTAGATGAAGACCTCCCTAGAGCCACCAAGGAGCTAACGACTATGATTGGAGAAGACAACTTGAATCTTTGCTTGAAGCAACCTTTGTACCTTATAAACTCCCCCTCACAAGATTTTCTCTCTCTCACAAGCTCTCCTTCTACTTCTCTAAGCTCTCTCAGGTCAGGATAATAGCAAAAGATATCTATCATAAGCAATTAAGAGAGCTTAAATAGAAGGTCTTAAAAAAGCCCTAATTTTCAACTTGCCATCAAAGATCATCCCTCGTCCTGTACAATTAGTTTAAATAAGCCATTCTAGCCAGGATGATCTGGGTTTCCTGTATAATTAGAACACAAAGTTTGTTTTGATTATCCAGGATGATGTGGACATCGTCCTGTATGATTAGTTCAAAATCAGACATTATCATTCAGCAGATATTTCAGGACATCCATGAGATAAAAAGGGATAATATGTTGAAATATAACTAATCGTCCAAGACGATGCTGCAATTGTCCAGTACGATTAGTTTAAAATCCGACATTATCGTCCAGTAGATTGTTCGAGACGTCCAGGAGAATTAAGAGAAAACTAAGGTTTTTCTTACAGATCGTCCAATATGTTGCTGCGATCCTCTTGGACAATATAATCGATCAATCTAACCTTAATTATTCTCATAATCACTTGATCAATTTAGGCATGATTGTTATGAATAGTCCAAGACGATCAGGATCATCTTGTATGATTAGTGCAAATTTGAGAGATTTAAAATCTTGCCTAAATGAGTTTGGCGGCTAGTTTTTATGATTTAAGCATATCGTCCAGGGCGAATTGCTTAATTAGGTTTACATGACCTAAATGCCCTAATTAGGGTTGTGAGCTGAACAAATCATCTAGGACGATCCAAAGTCATTCTATTTGATTTGGTCAGAAAAAATTATTCTCTATCTCCCTTTACTCACTTCCTTGAGTGTGTATGAGCAATGTTACTTAGCTTCAGGATCCACCATATTACAATTAACTCAAGAAAATGTAGAACATACATTTAAATTAAAATTACAGATTTGACTCAATCAAAGTCTACCTGATCTTGAGCTAGTTTGAGAGTGAGCTTATGGACCTAAAATGTTAGTATTCAACAAAGAAAATAGATATGCAATGAACTTTAATTATTAGGAGATAACATAGTAAATAAAAACAAAATATTTGTTATCATGAAAATCATAAGACTTGAGCCCAGATCTATAACAATTTTCCGCTTTTTGGTGATGACAAACATTGTTGTTAAAATCTCTTAAAGGTGTTTTGCTATTCCCTAAACTCCCCCTTATTAAGATAATTCTTTGAATAATAGGGGAGGTGACAAAAGAAAAATATTTTTTTATGTAAAAGCAAAAAAAAAAAAAGAAAAAAAGAAAAATAACTAAGCAGGAATACAATAATAAGCACTAAGTAAAAATAACTTTTACAGGCACACAAGCTTTTACAAACATACTTATTCCCCCTTTTTCATAACAAGAAAGAGGAACTAGAAAAACACTAGAAATAAAAATTAGATAACAACATAAAAATTGAACAACAATAGAAAAATAACTTATAGTCAAAGGGATTCTGATTAGGAGGTGGTGGTGGTGGTTGATAAAAATGGTGGAGAGATGAGAATTGCTCGTGGAGCCAGTCCATATCCTGGCCATGCTAATGCTGCTGCTGTATTAGGTAATCATCAAAACAAGCTAAGTGCTGTTGTTGTTGTGCCATGAAATCCAAATGAGTCATGTCCTAGGTGTGCTGCTTCTCCGTGACATAAGACTCAAACTTGGCTTCCCACCAATCAAAAGGTTACACCGATGTTCGATCTATGAATGCTGGCGGAAAGGAATATGTTCAGGAATAGCTTCTTCCTTTGCTCCCACAGCCTCCTCATGCTTCAGATGGAGACGAGTGCTGTGAAGGACGTGGAAGGAGCTATTGGCGTAGGAAGGTTGATAATTTTATTGAAGAGAGTTGCTGTTAGCTTTGCATGTTTTACATTCTTGGAACTTGCATGTTTTGATGATACCAAATATTATTGTTTTGATTATTATATTCTCCTAACACATTTTTGGAAGAATTATTTTTACTCTTGTGTGTACTAACATTTCAAGAAAATCATACTCCAGATTATTAAAGACTTCAAATCAAGTTCAGCTTAGAATATTTTATAAATTGAAGTATGTATTTTTCTTTTTATTGAGTCTGAGAGAGTGTGATTGTAATTGAGTAACTTAGCACACACACACCGGGGAGAGCTTTAAAATTCATAAGTTTTGAAACTGATCGTACAGTAAGAACCATATTCGTACGGGACGATTTGGTCAGTTTTACTCCTAAAAAGAGCAATGAAACAAACGGGGAGAGGGCAATTTTTTTCTAAGTACTATTTATCCATATGATATTTACCTTCATCCCAGAACGATGCTCTCTGGACGCGTTCGTTCAAATAATATTTAAAGTACGTCCCAGGATGATTCTCTCTGGATGTGTTCGTCTAGACAAAAATTATGATCGTACAGTAAGGATCTCTATTTGTGAATTGTGATTACATCACTCTCTTCTCTTGTCCTTCTAGATTTCTCGAGAGAAGATCTTTCAAGGAGATCCGGTTCCTGCCGACACTTGAGGAGTGAACAGTCGAAGGTTTCTCTGCTTACACTTGGAGAAGTGTGAAAGGATGAAAGTTCTCTACCTATACTTGGAGAAGTGTGAAAGGATGAAGGTTCTCTTCCTACACTTGGAGAGTGTGAACAGCCGACGGTTCTCTACCAACACCTGGAGGGTGTAAAATGACGACGGTTCTCTACCACACCGGGTAGTGGTGGAAGAGAGTTTTTGTGAAGGCTTCTCCGCCTTGCTGTGGGGGCAAAAGGAGAGATACTTGTGGTAATAATGCAATACCTGAAGTGGGAGACTTTAGGGAGTGGATGTAGGTCGTGTTTGACCGAACCACTATAAATCTTGTCTTTTATTTTCTGTTGCTTATTTACTTTACTGTTTTGTTTATCTGTGGTTGAAAAAATCATTTTTAAAATTTTACTAAAAGTTTTTATCAGTTTAAAATAAGAGGAATTTTTTAAATTACCAATTCACCCCCTCTCTTAGTTAGCCATTGGGACATAAGCTTAAGTCTAACAACCTAATTCATAATTAACAAGTTTCAAGAAGTGGTATCAGAGCTTAGTTTTAAAATTATAAGTTTAGACTACTTTTTAATTAACGATCATGGCTACATTTTAAAATTGAAACACACCTGAAGGTTACTCTATAACTAGACTTCATTTGTTCAACAATATTCTTTTTTATTTTTGGAAAATATACATGTCTACATTTTTACAGTCATTGGATTATCGTATATGGATCTAAGTTCAAGAAGGGTATACAAAACCAACTAGATTAGTTGGAGTTAGAGTTGAAACTCCCTTTGCGGACTGGACAGTAGAAGAACTTGACTTAGCACAACTTAACACTAAATGCTTGAATTGTTTCTTTTGTGCTCTTAAATTTGAAGATTACATGCGAGTTTCTACTTGTAAAGTGGAAATGATATATGGAATAGATTTTATATAACTTATGAGGGGAGAAATGAAGTTAAACAATCTAGACTTAATATCTTGTTGCATTACTATGAACTATTTCGCATGAAACCCACTAAATCCATTTCTGACATGTACACAAGATTCACACAAATTATCACCTCTTTACATGCGTTGGATAGGGAACTAACAAATGCTGAATTGGTTAATAAAATACTTCATTGTTTACCTGCTAATGATGCTAAAATAACTGCAATTATAGAGTCTAAAGATTTAAATATTTACTCTATTGATAATTTTTTTGGATCACTAATTGCTTACGAGCAAGGAGTAAGTCAAAGAAAGGTTGATATAGGAGAGCCCTGAAAGGAGAAGAATATTTCACTAAAGGTGGAGGAGTCAGAGAGTGATCAATCTGTACCTGAGGATGAAGATGACATCGCACCGAGGACTAGACAGTTCAGAAGCTTTCTGAAGAGGAAGCGAAAGAGACGCCAACAATGGAATCGAGGTAAATTCAATAGAAATATTAATATTTCAAATGATGTTATTTGTTATGAGTGCAGGAAACCTGGACATATTAAGTCAGACTGCTCAAAACTCAAAGCCACTTCTAGCAAGGAGAAGGTAGAGGAGAAACCAATGGTGAAGAAGGGAAACAAAAAATTCCAAAGAGCTTTCTAGGCAGACAGCTTCAGACATATTAAGTCAGACTCTCCAAAACTCAAAGTCACTCCTAGTAAGGAGAAGGTAGAGGAGAAACCAATAGTGAAGAAGGGCAAGAAGAAATTCCAAAGAGCTTTCTAGACAGACTCAGCTTCAGACTCGACGGAGAATGAAAAGGAAGAGGAAGTCACCAATCTATGCTTAATGGCAGATAATCTTAATCAGTCAGATTAAGAACAGGTATGTGACTTGACTTACAATGAACTTTTAGAAGTCTCAGAATGCATATAGAAAGTTAAAGAAAATGCATGCTAGTTTGAATTTAGAATTTCAAGAATTACAAAGAGAACAAGATATTCTTAGGAAAGATTATGCATTAATTGATAACAACCACATGAAATTGCTTTGATGAATTTGATGATTTGAATAAGAACTATGAAAATTAAAATCATCCTATGCACAACTTCAAAAAGAATTTAAAAATAGTAAGGTTGAATCAGAGAGTAAATTGTATCGAATAAATTATATAAATTGTATCTTGGAAGATATGAATTCTTTTTATAAATTAAAGATAAAAGTTCTCAATGATAATAAGATACCTCCAAGAATTAAAGATTTCACGAATCCTATTTTGTTTCATAAATTTATGCAATCCATAAATAAATAGAAGAATTATAGAAAACTAAGAAATCCATTTCCAGGAGTCAAATGTTATAATTGTGGATTGTTTGGACATATAGCTCACACCTGTATATTGAAGAAGAAAACCCATTTGGTGTGGAGATCTAAGATGCATAAATATAAATATATCATACATGCATCTATTTATAATTTGCAAAAAAGGTGAACCCAAACTTATTTTGGTTACTAGGTCTAACATTTGATGATTTTGAAGGATCGCTCTCACACAAGGCCTCGTGATAGCATATGGTACATGGACAGTGGTTGCTCTAAACATATGACTGGAGATACTGCACAATTCATATCGCTGGAAGTCAGGAGTGGAGGCAGGGTTACACTTGAAGTCTTGAAGATAACACCACAAGAAAGGTGGTAGGGTCAGGTATAATTAGAAACTTGAAAAATTTTTTTATAAAGAATGTTTTGTTGGTAGAAGGCTTAAAACATAATCTTCTAAGTATTAGTCAACTATGTGATAAAGGTTATTGTGTAAAATTTTTTTCTACTAGCTGCATATTAAATATGAATTGTAATGATATTTTGAATGGTATAAGGGTAAACTATGTGTATATGTCAGACTTAAATTCTATCAAAACTCATAATACTTTTTGTTTAAAAACTATTTTTGATGAATCATGGCTTTGGCATAGGACTTTGCCACTCTAGCATGAAAAACCTTAGGAGGATTACCCAAAAGAACCTAGTAAGATGTATACCAAAACTAGACTTTACTAAGAATCACCTCTACGATGCATGTCAATTAGAAAAATATGTTAAGTCCTCTTTTTAGTCCAATAAGGATCTTAGAACTAGTAAACCATTGGAGATTTTACATATGGATCTTTTTGGACCAATTGGAACTATAAGTCTAAGAGGGAAGGTATACAAATTTATGATTGTGGATGATTTCTCAAGATTCACATGGGTTAGATTTTTATATCATAAGAGTGAATCATTTAAGGAATTTAAAAATTTTTTGACTTGGATTCAAAGAAAACTAGGATGCGAGATAATGACAATTCAAAGTGATCATGGAGGAGAATTTGAGAATGAAAAATTTGAGAATTTTTTTAAGGAGAAAGGATTTGATCATAATTTTTCTACACCTAGAACCCCTCAGCAGAATGTGATAGTCGAAAGGAAAAATAGATCATTAATAGAAGCTGCTCGAGCCATGTTGGCAGAATATTCACTTCCTAAGTATTTTTGGGCTCAAGCGGTTAGCATGGCATGTTATGTTCTAAATAGGGTGAATGTTGGATCAAACTTAAATAAAACACCCTATGAGTTAGAAAAGGGAAGAACACTAAATTTGTCACATTTATATGTCTTTGGATGTAAGGTGTTAATACATAACAATAGAAAATCTACCTTAGAAAAATTTGATTTAAAATCAGATGAAAGAATTTTTATAGGATACTCAAGTGTTGGAAAATCTTAAAGAGTATTCAATAAAAGAAATTTGGTAATTGAGAAGACCACACATATTGTATTTGATGAATATGGAATTTTGGAAGAGCCAATTGTTGAAGAGGATGAAATAGAGATTAACTCACAAAAGATTGAGAAAATAAATTTGGAAGAAAATTTAGAAGAAGAAAATTTGGTGCTTAGAGATTTGAGATTTTCTAAAAACCATCTAAAGGAATTGATTATATGTGAACCTAGTGAGGGTGTTAGAACTAGGTGTGGACTGAACAAAGAAGTCAATTATTTAGCCTCTATTTCAATGATAGAACCCACAAATATAGATCAAGCACTTTCGAATGAATTTTGGATATTGGCTATGCAGGATGAATTAAATCAATTTATAAGAAATGAAGTTTGAGAATTAAGTGCAAGGCCAAAGAATCAAAGTGTAGTTAGAACTAAATGGGTATTCAAGAACAAAATGAATGACTCAGGAGTAGTAATTAGAAATAATGATAGATTGGTGGCTAAGGGATATAATCAGATTGAAGGGATTAATTTTAAGGAGATTTTTGCCCCTGTAGCTAGACTTAAAGTAACTAGGGTTTTGTTAGCCTTTGTCTATTTTAGAGGATTTAAATTATATCAAATGAATGTTAAAAGTGCCTTTTTAAATGGGGTAATTCAAGAGCATGTTTTTGTAGAGCAACCTCCAGGCTTTGAAATTCTAAATACCCAAATCATATTTTTAAATTGAAAAAGATATTATATGAATTGAAATAGGCACCTAGGGCTTGGTATGAGAGGTTGAGCACCTTCCTACTTGAGAGATCTTTTGAAAAAGGAAGTGTGAACATAACTCTCTTTTTGAAGAAATTGAGAGAGGTTATACTCATTGTACAAATTTATGTTGATGATATCATCTTTGGATCTATAAATAAAAATTTTTGTGATGATTTTTCTAAAATAATGAGTAATGAATTTGAGATGAGTTTAATGAGAGATTTGAGTTACTTTCTAGGTTTTAGCATTAAGCAAATTGAGCAGATTACATTTCTTAGTCAGTCAAAGTATATTAAGGACATCCTCAAAAAGTATGAAATGGATAATGCTAAACCTATTAGTATACATATGAGTTTCTCAGTTCAGTTGGATAAGAACCCTAAGGGAAAATCTATTGATCAAAAGAAATTTAGAGGGATAATTGGATCTTTGCTTTACTTGACAGCTAGCCGACTCGATATCATGTTTAGTGTTTGTTTATGTGCTAGATTTCAATCAGATCCAAAAAAATTATATTTGACAGCAGTGAAAATGATTTTAAGGTATTTGTTGGGAACTTAGAACTTAGGAATTTAGTATTCTAAGTTTAGTTCTTCATTTAAAATAATTGAATATTCATATTTGGACTTTGCAGGTTGTAGGTTTGATAGAAAGAGTATTTTTGGAACATGTCAATTTATTATAAATTTTTTACTTTCTTAGTCTAATAGAAAACAAAATTCCGTAGCCCTATCTACTGCTGAAGCTGAATACATTGCCTTAGAAAGTTGTGTGGCACAAGTACTTTGGTTGAAACAATAGTTGATTGATTTAGGATTAACAATAGGCACTATTCCCATTTATTATAGTCACACTAGTGCTATTTGCATTTCTAAAAATCCTATTTAACATTCAAGAACCAAACATATAGACATCAGATATCATTTCATAAGGGATCATGTATCCAAAGGAGAAATTGAACTCATTCATGTTACAACTGAAAATCAACTTGTAGACATTTTTACAAAACCACTAGCCTTTGATACTTTCAGTATATTAAGAAAATGGCTTGGTGTAATTGATTTGAATGCTTAAATAAATGTATCTGCAACTTTGATATGTGTTTTTGTAAGTGTGTTTTTTAATTGTGTTTTTGTTTTCCGTATGTGTTTTATTTTTGTTCGTATGGTTTTAAATTTTCTTGTTTTGATTGTTGGTATGAAAAATTTGTGTATGGAAAATATTTTTCACATCAAAATTCCTTTTTTAAGCATGGTTTGAAAAATTTGTGTGACAATCATCTATACGAAATTAATTTCATACAGGACGAATTGTGAAGCGTATTAATGGTTTATTTAAACGGTTTACATGAAGTTTTTCATTTTTTTTAATACAGTTCATCTGTACGATCGTCATGATCGTCTGGACGATGTGCATTCAATCATATGAACATTCTCTAGACGATTATTTGGATAAGAACGTTTTTTATTTCTATTTATAAGTACGAACCCACATTCGTACATACAAACCATGTGTCACTTGAAGTAGGGGACGATTCAAATGGTCATTAAAAATTGATTTTAAATAACTGATCGTCCCGAACGAATACCTGTTCGTTCGTACAATCATCTGGTCAAAAAGTCTGTACGAAAGGATGCCTCGTAACTCGTATGATTATAAAAAGTCATTTCATTTCTAACGCATGCATTCGTACATACGAAATTTCCATTCATACGTACGAACAAGTTTCGTACTGGACGAACCCAAATTTCGTTCGTATGAAAGGTCATTTTTTCTTTAAGTTGGAAGGTTTAGATTTTAAACTTCATTCACCTCAAAAGCTTTTTTTAACATTCTAATCCTTATCGATCTTTTCAAATGGTTAGTTCAAGTATGAGGGTTAGGCAAGCCAAGGAATTAACCAGGGGACCTAGGAAAGCCAATGAAAAATTTCTTTCCAAGAAAAACGAAGAATCATTTGCTAGATTTGTAGCTGCAAAATTGACCCCTTCCAGAGTTTTGATTCAAGAGTACAATTTATCAGATTCTAGCCCTCTTTTCTTCCACTCAATTTGAGTTTATCCTCACACTGATTTATTCCTTCAATATTTCTACTTTTCATTACTTCCTAGCGAACATGACCTTTAACTCTGATCAGGATAGGATTAGATCTTATGATATAGGAAAGAATGTAGAAATAACCAAGTAGGATCTGGGGGCTTTCTTAAACCTAAGGACTAAAGGAATACGAGCTCACACTTTGACTTCTTCCACAACTTATAATTGGACTGAGATTAATTGAGTGCTTAGAGGGATTAGACAAGAATACCATTTGCTCAAAGTGAACACTTTATATCAAGATACTAGAATCATCCAGCATGTGCTTAGAGTTTCTATCATTCCTAAAGCTGGTGATAGAATTAATATAACTCCTCTTCTTTCCACTGTCACTTATCTGATCATTACTGGTCAACCTATTGACCAAACCCAACTCATTCTTGATTACCTTTATAGACTTTCTGAGATTTATCATGTATCCCATAAGAGAAAGAAAAACATTGCTCTAGGACATCTTGTGACTTACATTCTTGACAAGAAGTATGAATTAGTTCACCCTGATGTGTCTCACCTTGAGGAGGTTTTATTCTATAATGATGGTTTATTCCGAGCTATCTTTTCAAAATATGATGAAGGTGATGACTTTGAGAGAGAGGAGAGAGCACCTGCACTTGCGCCTGCTTGTGAACCAAACTTTCAAGATTTGGTTCACAGGTTTGATCGTCTTGAGACTCATTTTGATCACCGCTTTGATCAAATTGAGAATCACCTACAGCAGCACGATGTGCAGCATCAGCAGGACATGGGTTGGATGCGAGACCAACTCGATGCTGTGAGCTCGAATATGGCTATGATGAGTAGTTACTTTAATTTCTTCAACCAGCCTCCACCTCCAGATCAGGGTCCTTCAGAGTGATGATAGACTTTCTTCTTGCCTCTCTCTACCTGTAATGACTTGATGTGATGAGATGTTATGTGATGTAGTTGTAGTTTATGTTTTTTATGTTATTGTGTTGTTTACTTCTCTCTATGTTATGCGTTTTGAGAATATGTTTATTGATATCAATCGTAATTATTGTAATATTCTTTATCATGATATCAATAAAAGTTATCTTATCTTGCTTTTAGAGTTTTTGATCTCTTTTCAGAAATGTGTGTTAGCCTATATGATAATCCCTAAAATATTGATCTTACAAGTGCTATGTTTTGCATTGCAATACAAAATTGAATTCATTAGAAAATCAAAAATTTTAAAAAATTTAAGTGGTGTTATAACTTGATTTAGTTAAGAATGTCATTCTCATATTTCTTGTTAGACTAACATAATTTTAATATTATTATGCAATTTTGATATTTTATTATTTTTATTTCTCTTTTCAATATAAATATAGTTGTACTAAGAGAAACTTGAGATTTTAGATTATCAACTTTAGAAAGATCAAGAATATACTTGAAAATGTACAAATGTACAAAATATCAAAAGAATGTGTAATAGTTTGCAATTTGAAAAAGAGAAAATAAGCTCACAAGTAAAAATATGCACAACATGTGGCACAAATATTGAAAAGATGCGTAAATCACTACAAGTATATGCTCTTTACTCAATCTTTTAATCTTTAAATTGAAATTAGTCTTCTGTTTAATTTTATTTTTTATTGAAATTTGAAATATACAAATTTTACATTCATCTACTTTGCAATGATTCTGCCTATCTCATTGTCAAAACTGATTCATGATTTTGATAATTTTTTTCTTGTTTATGTTATATCTATACTTAAATCATTTAAATCTATCTATTTTTCTAATGATATTAAATTTTACTTGCAAATATAACTCAATCTCTTTCAAGAATCAATTATTAAAGACTTTTCATAGGACTTTTTATATTTCTGTCTTTGTTCGTTTCTTCTTCTCTTTTTATTATTATCAAAAAGGGGGAGAAATATTGTTTGACATTTGTTCGTATTTTTCGTATTTGCATTGTTTGCATTGTTTGACATTTGTTCGTATTTTTTATTTTTTGGCATTTGTTAGTATTTTTCATATTTTTGTTATTTGCATTGTTTGACATTTGTTTGTTTTTATTTTTTACTTTTATGTATTTTTTTATGTGTTTGTATTTTTTTAATAAAAAATTAAAATTAAAAAAATTATTATTATGAAAAGTTTAAACAACAGTGCCCCTTATTCTCACATGTTTATTCATTCAGGGGAAGTTTAGGAGAAACTTAGAACTTTGAAATTTATACAAACAATAATTGTTTTTTCCATCATCAAAACGGAGGAGTTTGTTGAAGAGAGTTACTACTTAGCTTTGCATTTTTTACATTCTTGCAACTTGTATGTTTTGATGATATCAAATATTATTATTTTGATTATTATATTCTCCTAACACATTTTTGAAAGAATTATTTTTGCTCTTGTGTGTACTAACTGAAAGTTCGTTAGGGATATTAAGCACTTAAGAATTAGCCAGAGGCTAACCAAGAGGGGGTGAATTGGTATTTTAAAAATTTTCTTAAGCAAAACACAAATAAAAATCAAACCAATATCACCACAAAGAAATCAACGTGCGGAAAAATAAATGCGGAACGTAGTAAGAAAAGAACACAGAGAATTTATAGTGGTTCGATCTACTCGACTTACATTCACTCTCCGGAGGCGCCCTCCGGATATTGCACTATAAACGTGACTCTCCTTTTGCTCACACAGTAAGATGGAGAAACCCTTACAAAAAAACTCTTTTCCGCCAACTCTGGCGAGGCAGAGAACCCAACTCCTTTTGCTTCCTCCTGAAGCAGGCAGAGAAGCTCGACCAATTGCTGAATAAGACCTCCCTTGAACCCCCAAGGATGAAGGATAAAGACTAGAGAAGACACCTTGGAACCTTGCTTGGAGCAACCTTTGTGAATCCCTCTCACAAACTCCCCCTCACAAGTTCCTCCCTCTCTCTCCCTCTCCTCTTGGCTCTCTCTGGTCAAGACAACAGCAAAAGATCTTACAAAGTGAAGAACAAGAGCTCTTAAATAGAAGAGCTTCGAAATAACTCATTAATTGCAACTTGCAAACTTTATCATCCAGGATGATATAAATATCGTCTTGTACGATCAGTGCAATTTAAGCCTCATAAGCCAGGACGATCTTGGACGAACATAAGAAATTTGTTCATATAGTCCAAGACGATAACATATCGTCCTGTACGATTAATTCAAATCACAGAATATCAGCCATCAATCACTCTGAAAGGAGGTCTGGTTGATCCAAAAATAGCTTGATCATCCGGGCCGATCGCACGATCGTCCGGGCTGATCGCACGATCGTCCTGGATGATTAGTTCAAAACTGAGGAAAATCGTCCAAAACATCGCTCAGAATAAGAGCTGGCCGATGTTGATCGTCCAGGAGCACCCAAGGATTTTTGAACTGATTGTATCAATCAAGCCTTAATTGCTTTCCTTAATTATTAGATTAATTTAGGCATAATTGTGTTAAATCATCCATGCCGATGAAATGGATTGTCCTGGCTGATGTTCAAAAATAAATCTTACCTAAATAGATCTGCCGGCTGATTCTTTCTGATTTAAGCCAATCATCCTGACCGATATAAGGATCGTTCAGGACGATGTGCTTAATGACGGCTACCTTAACCAGGATGCCCTAATTAGGATTTCTGTTCTTAGTCGGATCGTCCGGGCCGATATAGACATCGTCCAGGCCGATGTACTCAAATAAAAAAATAGCAAAAAAAAAACTTAAGTGTGTGTGTGCAAGGTTACTTAGCATTAGGAATCAATTTTACAATGGACTCAAGAAAGAAAAAAAATATAGATTGACTCAAACTTAATATACCCAATCTTGAGCTGGCTTGAGTTGCACTCGATCTTGTGGACTTGAAAAGTTAGTAGACAGGGCAGTCACATACAATTATGAATGTTTGCTGTCAGCAAAAGTCTAATCCATAAACTCAGATTTGCAACACTAACATTTCAGAAAAATCATACTTCAGATTGTTAAAGACTTCAAATCAAGTTGAGCTTAGAATATCTTGTAAATTGAAGTTTGTATTTTTTTCTTTTATTGAGTCTGAGAGAGTGTGATTGTAATTGAGTAAGTTAGCGCCCACACACACACACACACCGGGGGAGAGCTTTAAAATTCATAATTTTTTAGACTAATCATACAGTACGAACCATGTTCGTATGGAATGATCTGGTCAATTTTACTCCTAAAAAGAGTAATGAAACGAACGGGGAGAGGGCAAATTTTTTCTAAGTAATATTCGTTCAGACAATATTTACCTTCATCCCAAGATGATGCTCTATAGACGCGTTCGTTCAAACGATATTTAACGTACGTTAGGATGATCTCTGGTGGTGAAATGTTTAAAAATTTCATGGCAATCCTGATAAGTTATTTCTACAGGTCATTTGTTGACATATGATTGAAGTGCAATGTAGGCAGAGTTAAGTCTAAGGCTGGCAAAGAACTCATACAGAAGTTTAGAATTGAAAGGGAATGCAAGGTCAAAATGAAGGTAAGGGTTATATGGGCAAATAGATTTAATACCAGATAGGTTAGTGTGTTTGGATTGATTATGTTTGAGGATATAATCCCTGCAGATTTGTATCAAAGGTAAGCAGCCTGATTAGCTGCCTCATTGAAGTGAGGGACTACAGTTCGCCTCGAGAAACTTCTAGTCAGCATCCTAGAAACTTTGCCACCAGCCATAGAGAAGATTTTAGTGCTAGGTTTTGGGGTTTGAAAAAAAAATTTAAATTGGATTGTTTATAAAGAGTTATCCAGATCTTCCAAGACGATCATGAGATTATCCAAGATGATTTGAAGCAATAATGACGTCCAGGACGATTGGTCAAAAAGGCGGTCCTATCATCCCGGATGATTAGACATCATCCAAGACAATTAGACACAGGCAATTATCCCGAGGAGTCAGCCTAAACGATCGTTGAATGGTTGGATCATCCAGGACGAATACGTGTATTGTCCAGGATGATGAGTCATTAAGTATCAGACCAACTGCATTGAAATCATCCAGCCAGTTGTGCCACGTGGATCAACAGGACAATTGTGGGATCGTCTAGTATGATCACCAATAATAGGTGCAAATTAGTCGTTGGATGTAAGGTAAGAAGTGAATTGATTGTATCGTCCATAACGATATTATATCATCCAGGATGATGTGAAAAAAAATTGAAAATTTTAAGGATGGACAGAGTTGATCAGAAGAGGTCAAAAAATGAAAAACAAGTAAAAAAAAAACAAGAAAAAGTAAAATATAATGAAAAATAAAAAAGACCAAAGACAATAGCTTTTTTTTATCAATCATCATTCATTAAATAACAAAATTACCTTAAGTTTAGATTTAAAAATAGTAAGAAATTGTTTGACAGTGCTTAAATCCAGTAAAGTTATAAAAAATGATTCAGCAAACCCTCGCTTAGACTTTTTGTAGGACAAAATTCCTTTTAAAAATTAAAATCTAATTCATAAAAGAAATTAGATAAGAAAAATAATCTTTTCAAACTTCATTTTAGACAAGGTAAAAATTACAAAGTAATTAATAAAAAATCAGAATTTTCAGATTTAAGTGTAGGAGTTATTGATATGCACAAGATGTCCAATAAGAGTTTAAAGATTTGAAAGAAAGTGAAGCAAGTTGTAGTGGCGCACTTTGCGCATCTTTTGATTTTAGACTCATTTTGTATCTATTTTTGAATTTTAGCTCACTTTGCGCATCTTTTGATTTTGGGCTCTTTTTGTGCCTCTTTTTAAATTTTTGCATACGTCGCGAAACTTTTTTTTTGTATTTTTATTTGGGCTCATTTTGTGCCTCTTTTCATTTTTGTATTGCATGCTTGTTTCCTTTTTAAATCATTAAAAAATTTTTAGTTGAGAAATTATCCTCAAAAACAAGAGAAGACTAATTGACTCTCTTATAGAAGGATGAGTAAGCCAAAAAACAGAATCATATCCACATGACAAATGCAAACACTTTGATTCAGAAAATATGAAGAAGATTCATTGACTTTGAACCATTATTCATATGAGATAGATTACTGTAATGAAGAAAAAAAAATCTCTAATGTAATGTCAAATTTTTGATTTTAAAAAGATTTTTAATTTAAGAAGATCATGTACCATTAAAGAAGTTAGAAAAGAGAAACAATCATCAATATTTATTCCTTTAACTGATTTAGAGAAGCCAAATCACAAATTAAATGTTTCTAAATAAAATAAGGCAAAGAAGTTATTTTGCAATAGAGGTGAGCAATGATCTGATTTTTTTTAACTGTAAGACAAACAAAGAATGAAATGCAAACTCTTTTAGGTAAAAATATCACAGTAAAAAGAAACAGAAAACACAAAATTCAGGGTTCAATAATCATCAAGTTCATGCATTTATGTCTATAACACCTATTCTAGTCCTTAAGATACTGAATGTTTCAAAGGCCAGTAATTTAGTAAAGATGTCAGTCAGTTGGTTTTCAGTTATTACATGGTGTAGCTCAATATCTCCTTTAGTAACATGGTCCCTAATAAAGTAATGCTTTATGTCAATGTGTTTGTTTCTAGACTGATGGATAGGATTTTAAAGATGCAGATGACACTAGTATAATCACATAGGATTGATGTTGTGCCTATATGTAATCCTAAATATAGAATTCGTTGCTTTAACCAAAGCGTTTGGACCACACAACTTTCTAAGGCTATGTATTCAGCTTCAGTAGTGGAAAGTGCAACTGAGTTTTGTTTTTTACTGGATTAGGAGATTAAGGATTGACTTATGAATTGACATGTTCCAAAGGTTATTTTTCTATCCACCCTACACTGTGCAAAATCTAAATCAGAAGATCTTATATCCCAAAAGAAGTGCTATGCCTTCTATACCAAATTCCTAAGTTTTGGGTTCCTGAGAGATATCTAAGAATTATTTTAACTACAGTCAGGTGGAACTCTTTAGGATCAGCTTGAAATCTAGCACAAAGACAAACACTATATCAAGTCTGTTAGCTGTCAAGTAAAGGAGCGATCCAATTATTCCTCTGTATTTCTTTTGATTAATCGATTTTTCATTTCAGTCTTTATGTAATTGAACACTATAGCTCAGGGGTGTGTTTATTGGCTTGGCTTTATCCATTTCATATTTTTTTAGGATGTCCTTAATTTATTTTGATTGATTAAGAAAAATTCCATCATCCATTTGCCTTATGTTAAATCCGAAAAAGTAGGACAGTTCTCCCATCATATTCATCTCAAATTCCTTATTCATTATTTTATAAAAATCATCATATAAATTTTTATCGCAAGATCCAAAAAGTATATTATCAATATAGATCTAGACAGTGAGTAATTTATCTCATACTCTTCTTAGAAAAAGGGTGTTGTCTACGCTCCCCTTAACACTCTCTTTCTAGTAGGAATGTACTAAGCCTCTCATACCACATCCTAGGTTCTTGTTTTAATTCATATAAAGCCTTTTTTAATTTAAAAACATGATATGAAAATTGGGAATTCTTAAAGCCTGGGGGGGTTGCTCTACAAACACATCTTCTTTTATTAACCTATTTTAAAAAGCACTTTTGATATCAATTTGGAAAAGTTTAAATCCCTTATAACAGGTAAATGCTAGTAGCACTTATGACTTCTAATCAGGCTACAGTGGTAAAAATTTTCTCAAAATCAATCCCTTCTTTTCTATTGTACCACTTAGCCACTAATCTTGTCTTATTCCTAACTACCATATCAAAATCATTCATTTTATTCTTAAAATCCCATTTGGTTCTTACTTCACTCTGGTCCTTAGGTTTTTCTACTAGCTACCACACATCATTCCTAACAAATTGGTTTAGTTTCTCTTGTATGGCTAGGATCCATAATTCATCAATAAGGGTTTGATTGATGTTGGTGGGTTCAGTCATTTAAATAAAAGAAGAGTATTTTACTTCTTTTCTAAGTCCATGCCTAGTTTTAACACCTTTAAAAGGGCTCGTAAGATCTATTCTTTAGGATGACTCGAAGAATATCACCATTTTCTATGCAAAGTATTTTGAGGTTTTACATTTTCCAACTGATTTGTAGTTTCGACTCCTTAGGTAATCTCACCTACTTCATCTTCTTCCTTAACCTTGGACTTCTTATAATTAGATTCATCAAACACTACATGAGTAGTCTCCTCCATCACCAATGTATTCTTATTAAACAATCTATAGGATTTCTCTACACTTGAATAGCCTAACAACACTCCATCAAATTTTGGGTCAAATTTTTCTAAGAGTGGTTTTCCATTATTTAGAATAAAACTCTTACATCCAAAGACAAGGAGGTGACAAAGGCTGGGTGTCCTACCTTTAATGTTGTCATAGGGTATCTTATTTAGTTTTAATCTAACATTCACCATATTCAACACATAAGGGCTGTGTTCTCCGCTTCTACTCAAAAATATTTTGGAGGTGAATACTCATCAAATATGGCTCTAGCAACTTCCACTAAGGTCCTATTCTTCCTTTCAGCTACCCCGTTTTGTTGAGGGGTCCTAAGAGCTGAGAAGTTGTGACTAATCCCTTGCTCCTCATAGTAAGTTTCAAATCTTTCATTTTCAAACTCTTCACTATGATCACTATGGATGGTCAGGATATTACAACCTAACTTTTTCTAAATCCAAGTGGAGAATCATTTAAATTTATCGAATGACTCACTTTTATGTGATAAAACTCTAGTCCACATAAACCTAAAGTAGTCATCGACTATTACAAACCCAAAAACCTTTTCCCCTAAGCTTGCAGTGTTAATGGGTCGAAATAAATTCATGTGAAAGACTTCTAAAGGTTTATAGGTGCTAATGACCTTAATAAAATGGAAAGAGGATTTGACTTATTTTCTTAATTGACATGCATCACACAGGTGGTCCTTAGTGAATTTAAGCTTAGGGATCCCTCTTACTAAGTCCTTTTTGGTTACTTTTCTAAGTGTTTTCATGCTAGCATGACACAACCTCTTATGCCACAACCAAGACTCATCCGCAATATTTTTTAGGCAAAAGGTGTTATCATAATTAACATAACTTAAATCTAGCATGTAAATATTATTCAAACTTTTTCCATGCAGTTCAATTTTTTCATTCAAGCTTATGATGTAGCTAGCAGTTAGAAATTTAATTGTGTAGCCTTTGTTACACAGCTGGCTTATGCTTAACAGATTATGTTTTAAGACATCAACAAGTAAAACATTTTCAATTAAAAGGTTCTTAGAGTTTCTTATTATACCTATGCCCACCACTTTCCTAGTGGTGTTGTCTCTAAGAGTGACTATGCCTCATGCCCTGGCCTCCAGTAAAATGAATTGATTAGCATCTCCAATCATATGATGTGAGCATCCACTTTCCAGGTACCACATGCTCTCACGAGATCTTGTGTGAGAGCACTCATTTTCTTGGTCAGAGTGACCAAGATGATCATCCACCATCAAACACAAGTTTGTTATCTCCTTTTCAACTTCAATCTATGAGGAGTCAGATGTAGAACCGCCCAAAAAGTCTTTTGGGTTCTAATCTTGCCCTTCTTGAACTTGGGTTTTTCCTCACCCTTCTCTTTGCTTGGGTAAGCCTTAAGTATAGGACAATCTTATTTTACATGTCCCGGCTTCCTACATTCAAAGCAAATCAGATCAGAAGAATCTTTGGAATTCTTGCTATTTTTACCTTTATTCCATTTCTAATTGTGCTTTTGCTTCTTTCTCAAAAAACTTTTGAATTGCCTTGTAATTAAGGCAATATTGTCATTCTCAAAACATAAAGGATTAGTGTTAGAATCATCAGCCTTTAAGGCTATACAATTTTGTCCTTCTTTTTCTCCCATATATTAAGTTGACTTTGGTTCACTCCTTGCCCGTTAGTAATGAGTAATCCAAGAAAGTTATCAATAGAATAAATATTCAAATCCTTAGATTCTGTTATAGCAGTAATCTTAGTATCAAAGGAAGAAGATAAACATCTTAAAATTTTGTTAACTTTCCTATAATTTGTTAGATCTCTTCCTAAAGCATATAGGGAGGTGAGTATTTGTGTAAACTTAGCATACATTTAAGATATTGACTTACTAGATTTCATGCAAAAAAAAATTGAAGTCATTAAGTAAAATATTTAACATAGATTGCTTAACTTCACTTGTGCCTTTGTAAGTAATGCATAATCTATCCCAAATTTCTTTACCAGTTGCATATGTTGAAACACACATGTAATCTTCAGATTTTAGTGCACAGAAAAAGTAGTTTAAATATTTTGCATTAAGTTGTACTAGATCTCTATCATCAAAAGTCCATTCAGAAAAGGAATTTCAATTGTTATGCCATTAATTTCACGTGTTGGTGCAAAATAACCTTCTTTTACAAGCATCCACATGTGATAATCTATAGATTACAAAAAGGTGGATATGTGAGTTTTTCAAAAATCAAATAGTATATTATAATATAAGGGTGGTTGAGTAATGAAATACCCTTCTGTTGTGTTCCGGTTATCAAAGTTAACTATGGATCTTTAATCAAAGTTTTCTAAAACTTGATATTTTGAATCTCACTCTAATACCACTTGAAAGTTTCTTAGAGTTGTTAAGTCCTTATGAACTAGCTCGAGACTAACCAAGAGCCCGAGACTAATTAAGAGGGGCGTGAATTAAATTTTTTTTTAAATTTAACTTAAACAATAAGAAAAACTCTTTTTTGAGATTTTTGATATTTTAAAACAAACTACTTTTATGTAAAGGTGGAAGCATAACAATTTCACAGAAATTGAATTATGATATTTCAACCACACAAATAATCAAGAATAAATAATAGAAAAATTAAGTACATGAATAAAAATAGAAAGAATACACTAGATTTTTATAATGATTTGGTCAACCTGACCTATATCCCACTACTCAGGGGCTTTCCTCCATGTATTACACTAAAACTATAGTGTCTCTCCTTTTGCTCCCACAACAAGGAGGAGAAGCCCTTACAAAATCATTTCACCGACTCCGGTGAGACAGAGAACCTAGACTCCTTTTTCTCCCTCCTGAAGCAGGCAGAGAACCCCAACTCCTTTTACTTCTTCTTGAAACAAGCAGAGAACCTTAATCTAGTGCTGATGCATACCTCCCTAGAGCCACCAAATATCCAATGATGATGATTGGAGAAGACAACTTGAATCCTTGCTTGGAGCAACCTTTGTAAACTCCTCACAAACTCCCCCTCACAAAATTCTCTCTCTCTCTCTCTCTCCCAAGCTCTCCTCCTCTAAGCTCTCTCAGGTCAAGACAACAATAAAATATATCTATCATTAACAATTAAGAGAGCTTAAATAGAAGGCCTTAAAAAAAGCCCTAATTTTTAACTTTCCATCAAAGAACATCCAGGACGATATGTCAATCATCATGTATGATTAGTTTAAATTATCCCTTCTAGTTGGGATGATCTGGGTTTCCTGTATGATTAGAACACAAAGCATATTTTAATCGCAGACATCGTTTTGTACGATTAGTTCAAAATTAGACATTATCGTCCAGCAGATAGTTCGGGACGTCCAGGAGATAAATTGAGACAATATATAAAAATATAATTGATCATCCAAAATGATACTGCAGTTGTCTTGTACGATTAGTATAAAATCAATCATTATCGTCCAGCAGATAGTTCAAGACGTCTAGGAGATTTAGGAGAAAACTAAGGCTTTTCTTATAGATTGCCCAGTACGATGTTGTGATCATCCCGGACGATATGATCGATCAATTTAACCTTAATTACTCTCATAATTATCTGATTAATTTAGGCATGATTGGTACGAATCATCCAGGATGATTATGTACTATTAGTGCAAATTTGAGAGATTTAAAATCTTGCCTAAATGACTTTGATGGTTGGTTTTTGTGATTTAAGCATATCATCCAAGACGATGGGAGTATCATCTAGGACGATTTGCTTAATCAGGTTTTAATGACCCAGATGCCCTAATTAGGGTTGTGAGCTGAACAGATCATCAAGGACGATCCAAAATCATCCTGTACAATTTGGTTAGAAAAATTAATTTTCTCTATCTCCCTTTACTCACTCCCTTGAGTGTGTGCGTAAGGTTACTTAACTTCAGGATTCACCATATTATAATTCACTCAAGAAAAGATAGAACATGCATTTAAATTAAAATTATAAACTTGACTCATTCGTAGTCTACCCGATCTTGAGCTGACTTGACAGTGAGCTTATAGACCTAAAATGTTAGTATTTAACAGAGAAAATAAATATGCAATGAATTTTAATTATTAGGAGATAATATAATAAATTAAAATAATAATATTTATTATCATCAAAACCATAAGACTTGAGTCCAAATCTATAACAAATGTGATCTGAACTACTCTGTGATATGAATTTCAATTTATTTATTTATTATATACTATTATTTAAATCAGAGAATAATTGTTATACATTTATTAAATTTCCCTATTTAGTTATTGTTAGTTTAGTGATTTATCTAAACTACTTTTACTTACTTTTAAATATTCAACAAAATATTTGATAAAAGAATATTTGAAAATTTAGATTGGTTTGTGTGAATTGCTGAGATATTGTAGCTCACTATGGTTTTGCTTCTAGTTTTTAGGATTTGGGAAGGGGAAAGAGATTGTGGACTAGCAGTTCAGGATCAGATCTGAGGTCATAAGTATTTTGCTATTTTAATTTTTTACATAGTTATAACTAGTTAAATTTTTATTTTTATAGCTCTTGCCTGTAGCCATGTACTATAGTGTAGATATTTATTTTGATGAAATGAATGAAATTTTATGGATGAGTTTTTTTTCAATATTTGGATATTTTAGTAGCTCTGTATTTTGTAGTTTATTTCAATGAATATTGACAAAAAAATTTAAATAATTCTAAAATTAGATCTTGGGGTTTGTCTATTACAGCTCAAAACGATAGGAGCTGTCCTGGTCGAGTTGGGTTGTTACAAATGTATTATTCAATTGCGGTTCTCTGCCATTACTCATGTGGTTGGGGAGAAGATTCCCCTTCTATTCAAGTGTAATAAGTTCTGTTCATCGTGAGTGCTAAGGTCGGCACCCTGGTGCTAGGTTGCATACTTTAATATACCGAGTCCGAGAATCCTTTCATCATGTTTGTCCTCAAGGCCTCTCTCATGTCTAGCTCCAATGCTCCTTGGATCATCCTTAGTGATTCTCTTCCCCATCCCTATCAAGTCATGATGAGTTGTAACCCCCACAAATAAATTTGGATCCTATAAGTCAGACACTAGGTAGAGTGTTAAATACTAGAGAAGTCGTACTCTATAAAAATTATGAGCGTCTTATGATTTTTTTTAACTAATATGACAAAAATATATTTAAACAATTTCAATAAGGGGGCATTTTTTTAGTCCCAACATTACGATAAACCCAATACCATGACATCAAATGAATGAATCAACGGGCGGCCAAGGAAGAGGAGAAAACCCTAATCTATTTAGGAGAGGGGAAAATCAAAAGATAGTGATTTGGGAGGGAGAAGAGGGGATGCCTCTGCTAGAGCCTATTTTAATGGAGGATATGAGTATTGGGTATGAGTGAAAGGGGTGCTTATTTTGCAAGAAGTGGGGTGGATTTTGAGAATAAGGGTGCTAATTTTGAAAGGAGGGGAATTTTGAAGAAGGGTTTGGTACGAGTGTATAAGGGAGGATTGAGACACCTGGGCAGCACCTTCCCTTCATAGAATGGGAGGCTATAGAGGATTTAGGTGCAATAGAGATGATACAAGAGTGAGGAAGCTTAAGATGCCCATCTTTGAGGGAGATGACGTACATTGGTGAATCTACAAGGTGGAGAGGTATTTAGCCGTCAGCAGTTTGACAAAGGAGGATAGGCTGACAGTAATGGGTCTATGTTTGGAGGGGAAGACTTTGGCTTTGTACTAGTGGAGGGGCATGCGACAACCCCTCTAGAGCTGGATAGAGTTCAAAGAATACTTATTTAACATTTCCAAACTAGCAGGGGAGGTGATTTCTACAAGCAGTTTTGAATTTCTACAAGCAGTTTTGACACACAAGATGGTTTAGTGGAAGAGTATTGGGAGAGGTTTGAGTACCTTGCTAGTCAAATGGACTGCCTGTCTGAGATAGTTTTAGAGGAGAACTTCATGAAGGGGATGAAGATAGAGATCCGGGCAACAATTTGGGTGATGAGGTCTCGTGACTTGAGAAAGACGATGGAGGTGGCATAGTTAGTGGAGGACTAGAAGCACCTAGAAATGGGGCCCAGAGGCAATAGTTCCAGAGGATTATACATGATGACCATCACGTTCTTAGCTCCTAAGGAGTTAACACCAGAAATCCTTTGTGAGGCCCCAAAGAAGAAGCCTACAGGAGGGAGATTTAGTGGAAATTTTGAGAAGCTCACTGAGAAGAAGCAACATAAGAAATGGACGAAAGGACAGTGTTTCAGATGTGATGAGAGGTACATGTTGGGGAATAGGTGTAAGGACCTAACTTTTTAGGTTTTCACTATCAGTGATAATAAGGAAGCTGAGGAGGGAGGTGAGAGGGAGGCAGTGGTAAAAAGAAGAGGAAGAGCAACATCTTGACATGGATGAAGTCTCCTTAAACTCAGTGGTAGGGTTCACTTTGAATCACATCATGAAGGTAAAAGGAGAACTAATATATTAATAGGTGGTAGTGCTAATCAATAGTGGGGTTATCCACAATTTTATTTCTAATTAGGTTGTTGACAAATTGGGGGTGAAATCGGTGGACACCGGGGGGTACGGGGTGATGATGGGCATGGAGAAGGTGGAGATGGGTAGAGGAGTGTATGGGAGTTCTGATAATGATACAGGGGGTTCAGGCTAGAAAGAATTTTTTTCCTATTGGAGTTAGGGAGCACTTATGTCATCCTAGGAATGAAGTGAATGTAGACCTTGGGAAATACCAAGGTTAATTAGGGGTACTAACAATGCAGTTGGTGTTGGAGGGAAGAAAGATGGTCATCTCGGGAAATGCGAGGTTGTCTAAGACAATGGTATCTTTCAAAACCATGGTCCGTTCCATACAGGAGGTGGGGGAGGATTTCTAGTGGAACTGTAGAAGTCAGAATGGATAATATTCGAGAAAAAGGAAGACATCTCACCTTTAATGCAACCATTCATGCAATAATTCAGTGAGCTTTTTAGCCACCTCAAGGCTTACCAGCATCAAGAGTGCTAGAGCATGCCATTATATTGAGGGATGGAGTGTCACCCATCAGTTTAAGACTATATCTCTACTCTCTTATTCAAAAGGATGAGATTGAAAGGCTGATTCAAGAGATGTTGGAGACAGGGATCATCCGACCGAGTTTGACCCCTTATTTCTGGGCCAGTCTTACTAGTCAAGAAGAAGTACGGGAGCTAGAGAATTTTCCTGGACTATCGGTCCTTGAATATGGAAATGGTGCAAGATAAATTTCTCATCCCAATGATAGTTGAGCTGTATAAAGCAATAATGTTCTCAAAGATAGATCTGAAGTCGAGGTACCATCAGATCTGGATGAGAGAGGAAGATGTCCTGAAGATCGCATTTAGGAAACATGAGGTAAACTACAAGTTCTTGGTGACGCCATTCGGCCTAACCAATGCCCCTTCTACCTTCCAGTCCCTCGTGAACAGGGTTTTCCGACCATATCTCCGAAAATTCATGCTACTTTTCTTTGATGACATATTGGTGTATAACAGGTCGATGAAGGAGCATTTATAGCACTTAAAGGTGGTCCTAGACGTGTTAAAGAAACATCAGTTGAGGGAAAACTTGAAGAAGTGTTGCCTGGCACAAGACAGTGTGGAATACCTTGGACATGTGGTGTCTAAAGAGGGGATGGCGATAGATCAGGCCAAGATTGAGGCCATGTATAAATGGCCTCTTCCAGGAATTTGGGTGATGAGGTCTCGTGACTTGAGAAAGACGATGGAGGTGGCATAGTTAGTGGAGGACTAGAAGCACCTAGAAATGGGGCCCAGAGGCAATAGTTCCAGAGGATTATACATGATGACCATCACGTTCTTAGCTCCTAAGGAGTTAACACCAGAAATCCTTTGTGAGGCCCCAAAGAAGAAGCCTACAGGAGGGAGATTTAGTGGAAATTTTGAGAAGCTCACTGAGAAGAAGCAACATAAGAAATGGACGAAAGGATAGTGTTTCAGATGTGATGAGAGGTACATGTTGGGGAATAGGTGTAAGGACCTAACTTTTTAGGTTTTCACTATCAGTGATAATAAGGAAGCTGAGGAGGGAGGTGAGAGGGAGGCAGTGGTAAAAAGAAGAGGAAGAGCAACATCTTGACATGGATGAAGTCTCCTTAAACTCAGTGGTAGGGTTCACTTTGAATCACATCATGAAGGTAAAAGGAGAACTAATATATTAATAGGTGGTAGTGCTAATCAATAGTGGGGTTATCCACAATTTTATTTCTAATTAGGTTGTTGACAAATTGGGGGTGAAATCGGTGGACACCGGGGGGTACGGGGTGATGATGGGCATGGAGAAGGTGGAGATGGGTAGAGGAGTGTATGGGAGTTCTGATAATGATACAGGGGGTTCAGGCTAGAAAGAATTTTTTTCCTATTGGAGTTAGGGAGCACTTATGTCATCCTAGGAATGAAGTGACTGTAGACCTTGGGAAATACCAAGGTTAATTAGGGGTACTAACAATGCAGTTGGTGTTGGAGGGAAGAAAGATGGTCATCTCGGGAAATGCGAGGTTGTCTAAGACAATGGTATCTTTCAAAACCATGGTCCGTTCCATACAGGAGGTGGGGGAGGATTTCTAGTGGAACTGTAGAAGTCAGAATGAATAATATTCGAGAAAAAGGAAGACATCTCACCTTTAATGCAACCATTCATGCAATACTTCAGTGAGCTTTTTAGCCACCTCAAGGCTTACCAGCATCAAGAGTGCTAGAGCATGCCATTATATTGAGGGATGGAGTGTCACCCATCAGTTTAAGACTATATCTTTACTCTCTTATTCAAAAGGATGAGATTGAAAGGCTGATTCAAGAGATGTTGGAGACAAGGATCATCCGACCGAGTGTGACCCCTTATTTCTGGGCCAGTCTTACTAGTCAAGAAGAAGTACGGGAGCTAGAGAATTTTCCTGGACTATCGGTCCTTGAATATGGAAATGGTGCAAGATAAATTTCTCATCCCAATGATAGTTGAGCTGTATAAAGCAATATTGTTCTCAAAGATAGATCTGAAGTCGAGGTACCATCAGATCTGGATGAGAGAGGAAGATGTCCTGAAGATCGCATTTAGGAAACATGAGGTAAACTACAAGTTCTTGGTGACGCCATTCGGCCTAACCAATGCCCCTTCTACCTTCCAGTCCCTCGTGAACAGGGTTTCCGACCATATCTCTGGAGATTCATGCTACTTTTCTTTGATGACATATTGGTGTATAACAGGTCGATGAACGAGCATTTATAGCACTTAAAGGTGGTCCTAGACGTGTTAAAGAAACATCAGTTGAGGGAAAACTTGAAGAAGTGTTGCCTGGCACAAGACAGTGTGGAATACCTTGGACATGTGGTGTCTAAAGAGGGGATGGCGATAGATCAGGCCAAGATTGAGGCCATGTATAAATGGCCTCTTCCAGGAATTTGATTGAGTTGAAGGGCTTCCTAAGGTTGACTGGATATTACAAGAGATTCATGAGGAGATATAACACCATAGGCTTGCCGTTGATTAAACAGTTTTAGAATGATAGCTTCCTATGGGGAGAGATAACTACCCATACCTTTGAGAGCTTGAGGAAGGCCATGACCACCGTATTGATTTTGGCACTACAAGATTTAAGGCAAATTTTTGTTGTAAAGACTGATGCCTTAGAGTACGAATTGGGGGTAGTATTTATCCATAATCACAGACCCATATTGTACTTTAGTCATGTATCGACAGCCAAAGAAAGGCTGAAAGTCAGTTTTTGAGAGGGAGTTGATGGCTATCGTCTTATCAATTCAAAAGTGACGACCTTATTTATTACATCAGCATTTCATCTTAAGGACATATAAGAGGAGCTTGAAATACTTATTAGAGCGGAGGATGATGACTGAGTAGCATCAGAGGTGGTTGTCCATGCTTCTAGGCTATGACTTAATTTGAGATTCATAATAGGCTAGGACTATAGAATAAGTTAGTTGATGCCTTATTTAGATTTGTGGTGGAGCTAGAGGAGATGGCCATTTTGATATTAATGATGATACATTTGGAGGCAATAAAAGAAGAAAGTATGTAGGACAAGGAGCTAAGGAAGATTAGGTGGGATCTACTAAAGGATTAGAGCAGTCACCCAGGCTATTCCATAGAGGGAGAGAGACTATTGTACCAAGGGAGTTTGTGATGCCACAAACCTCTGCTCATATTCCCCACTTCCTGCATGAATTCCATGGGACCCAATTGGAGGCCATTCGGGTGTGCAGAAGACATACAAAACATTAACAACAAAATTATATTGTAAAGGGCTGCATATGGATGTGAAGGAGATGGTGGCTAGGTGTGAAGTATGGTAGAGAAATAAGTACATGGTTATAACTCCAAGGGGTTTACTTTAACCCTTGGCTCTTCCAGACAGAGTGTGGGAGGAGGTTACCATGGATTTCATAGATGGGCTTCCAGGATCTGAGGGCTTCATAGGGATTTTGATGGTGGTTGACAGGTTGCGTAAGTATGCTCATTTCACTCCCTTACAACACCCATACACGGTAGTTATAGTAGCGACAACATTCATCAAAGAGGTGGTTAGATTGCATGGAATCTCGGAGTTGATAGTATCTGATTGAGATAAGGTGTTTCTTAGTCAATTATGGAGGGGAGCTGTTTAGACTACATTTAACAGTTCTCAAGAGAAGCATTACTTACCACCCTTAGACATTTGGGTGGATGGAAGTAGTCAAGAAAAACCTAGAGACTTTCCTGCGATGTTTCTCATCAGAGACACCTCGGCTGTGGGTCAAGTGGCTAGTATGGGTCAAGTACTCGTACAACACTTTATATCACTCAGCTTCTCAAATGAACCCTTTCAAAGTATTGTACATAATAGACCACCCACATTTCGTATATTTTGGGCAGAGGAGCCCACCAGTCTCTTTAGTAGAGTAGTACTTTAAGGAGAGAGATAAGGTGTTAGTGGAATTAAAGAGGCACCAGTTGCGGGCATAGTAGATCATGAAGAAGCAGGTGGATGGACACATGAAAGATATCTAGTTCACAGTTGAGGATAAGGTGGCTCATTGCTTAAGGTTACCCCCAACCACTACCATAAATCCAGTGTTCCATGTGTCACAATTGAGGAGAGCTTTGAGGAAGCATGCAGTTAGTATAGAGTTAAATACTGACTGAGGATTCAGAGGTGTTGTTGGAGCCAATGAAGCTTGAAGGGTATGAAAAGGAGATGGGGGGAGGGGGAATCAAGTGTTGATAAAATGGAAGAACCTACTGTACTATGATGCCACTTCTGAATCGTACGAGACAGTGAAACTTTAGTTTCCATTATTCCACCTTAAGGACGAGATGGTCTTTTGGGAGAGAGATATTGTTAGATCGGGCATTAGGCTGGTCCAACCAATCCATAATGGGCTGGCCTAGGTTTACATGTTCCGCCTCTTGCATTTGCTGCCCAAACTGCAAGGCCAAAGCAACTCTATCTTGGAAGGAAAATTGAGGGATTTAGAGGGAAAATTTGAAAATAGGGGCTGTTGAGGGATTTCCTTTTGGTTTATATTCTTTAAGGAGTTTGTTTTCCTAAGGTCAGGACATCTTAAAGTTTGCTGAAATTTGAGATCTTCTGGAGTTTGATAAGCTCTAGTCGTCAGCTAGAGATTGGGAGAGCCGGATCTTCCTCTCGGATTGGAGATCCAATTGTATCTTGCTTGAGTTTGTTCTTCTTTAATCAAATGTAGTTGTTTTTGTGTTTTCTATCTCTTCTTCAAAATCTGCTTACAAGGGGGTTATATTTCCTAAATTCAGCAGGGAATTTCTTGGTATTTCCTAGCACATTTCCATCTCAAATATTTAGAACCATTGTGACGTTTGGATAGCATAATATACATAGTTTGGTAATGAAATTAAAAGAGAGAGAAGTTGAACAATTTTCTCACTTAAAACTCATAAATACAAACAGAATATAAAGACTGAAAAGCACTAATCAGAATGAAGAGATGGCTCAATAGATTATATATTGAAGTGTTATCGCTTGAAATGAAATTCTGCTTAACAGAAGCTAGCTAGTTGAATGTCAACTTCATTTCAATTTCATCAATTTGTTTTTGCATCTAAAATTATTAAAATGCACTGTATCAGCTTCTTTTTCCTGGTAAGATAAGAGGCATACTTACTTTCTCACACGAAGATGCATATATTTCACTGTTGTTGCTTAGAACACTTCCAAGAATAACTGAAGCAGATACGCATCTCAACAGCTGGATGAAAGAGGTTCCTTTATGTACTTTTTCCCAGATAGAAATATTAAAGCTGAATTACATCCTTGGTCAGAGACTTCTTGCTAATATTAGGCAATAACAGAGCGGGAGTAAATGTAAGGAACTTATTATTCCTGTTTTTTGTTGCACAATACACATTAAAGATACCTCAAGTACTAGAAGAAACACAGATTTTGTAAATGAATATTACTGTTTACTTCATTAGTCTTGCTATATGCTGTTTACTAGTTAAAATTTTTATTGTTAGAGCAACAGTAGTTGATATCCCAGATGAATCTTTCTTCATCAAATAATTGGCAATTGCAGCAGCTACATTTCAAAATACCCAGGGTTGTCGCTGATTATTATGTTTATTACCATACATGGAGACTTCTTTTACACTTTTTTTTTCTTGCGTGCTTTCTTCTTTCCTGTATTTAATATTTTCTAATCTTCTTTTGTGTAAATGGTTACTAACCAGGGCCTGTACTTTCTCTTGTTAGCGAGTGGGATTCTTACAAATTTTTTGGTCAAGATCCACATATTTTTATATGTACTGCAAATTGGCTATCATGTTCTGCTTCTGATCTTCAATATTTTGATTAAATGTTTGTTTTGTGCTTTTACAGTTTGTACAAACTGATAGTTTGCTAACGGTATTTTCCACTCCTTGCTATGGATATGTGCAGTCTCCTTACAATCCATACAATCCTTTATTGATTCTAGTTCTGATTTCCTGCAACTTCAGTGTTTTCCTAATATGTTAGAGATGGATATATATTGGCAGGGAGACATCGAATTGCTTTTTGTAAATAGTTAAAACTTAGTTTTTGTTTGGGGTAGCTTTCTTGCTATTTTGCTGTTGAGACTGTAACCACTATTTCTATATAGGCACTTCTTTTTCGCTGTTTTTTAAAAACAATTTGTACTAGAAAGTTGCTTTTTATCAAGCCTTAAAAAATTAGTTTCTTTACAGCAGTTAGAAAGCCGTCTCGAATGAAGCCTTTGTTGCTGACTAATTATTGTTTTATTTAACTCAACCTAAAGCCATTCTTTTTTATGTCCGGCAAACTACTGCTTGTGTTTGATATTGTTAAATTTATCACGGTGAATCACACGATGACTTCAAAAAATTATTGTTCTCAGATTTTTCTTTTTCGTTTTCTTCAGTAGAAGGCATTTGTTAAGAGGCAAAACTTTCAATTCTTAGATGCTCTTGGTAGAGAATCCTTTCTCCTTCACAGGTAATTGAGAAATTCTTGATAGAATACATGTAAATAGTAGAATATATTTCATACAGATGTATTGTGTACAGGGTAGGCTATCTATAAGTAAACTAAGCTTAAACAGAGATAGCGTATGTCAGATCCGTTGGAGATGAGCAGTGAAGGTGCAGCCTACAATTTCTTGCAGACATTGAGGCCATGAAGTGGCCCATACTTCTGCTGTAGGGCAGGGAGATGGATGAGAGGTTGGAAAAGGGAAGCTGTATTTGATATTGGTGTCTGCTTATTAATAGGTAGTTAACAGCCTTCTCAAGTTAATGATCCAAGGGTTGGATTGTTAAATTGTGTTTGAGTGATTAAAACCGAGTGGTATAGAGGGGTTTGGTTAGGATGTCAGTGGGCTAATCAACAAAAGCTATGTGATGAACAATGATCTCATTGGAGAGGATATGATCATGGATGAAGTGGTAGTCAATCTCAATATGTTTGGTCCTAGCATGAAAGATTATTTGCAAAGGCAATGGCTAAGGTTTTTTGACAGTGAATTGGGATGGCACCAGAGGGTGGTATGTGAAAATATGTAAATAGTCGACAAAGCCATATGAGGTTGGAGGTGACAGATGCAAGAGCCTTGTATTCAACTTGTGGAAGATCTGGAAATTGTATTTTTTTTCTTGACACACTAGAAGACAATAATATTGCCTAAGAAAGAGAAGAATTATGCCTAAGAAAGAGCAGAAGCCTACCGTGGATTTGGGATAACTGCTGTCGGCCACCCAGTTTGAGTTGGAATAACACCGAAGCTATAGGTTTCCTTTCTTGATCGAAAGCCCATAGTGAAGTGAGCCTTGAATGTAACGGAGTAGCCATTTGAGCTAGTGATAGTACATGTTTAATTGATGATGCATGCGCTGATAGAGATGATTGGTGGAATGGGCTATGTCGTGATGAGTAATGGTTAAATACTGAAGAGAAATTGCAAGTTTTTGGCAAAGAACTACATCAGGAAAAGTTTGATCAATAGCAACTATTTTGATCTGTTTAAGGGACATGGGAGAGAGAGTTGGTTTGCATGTGGAGAGACCGAACTTTTGAAGTAAGTTTGAGGTGTATTTGGATTGAGCTAGAAATTAGACGTAGTAAGTGGTGACAATTTGTATGCCTAGAAAGAATGAAAGAGGTCCGAGTTCCTTGAGAGAGAACTGTTGATTGGGGTGGATATAAGAGTGGAGATCGTTGAGGGGTTGCTTCCAATGAACAAGAACTCATCAACGTAGAGAAGCAAGTAGAGTTGAATGTTGCTGGTGGAATATAGAAGCAACGAGGGATCAGTAGTGCTAAACTTAAAGCCAAAGTTTAGAAGAAAATTGGTGAAGGTGCTAAGCCACTGGAGGCTTGAAAACATGATTGGGGTGCTAAGCATCAATGAACCCTGGTGATTGTGTCATGAAAATGTCTTTAAGAAGATGGCCATGAAGGAAGGTGTTGGAGTTGTCGAGTTGAAGGATGGACTATTGGTGATGAAGGGCAATATTAAGAAGCACCCGAATTGTTGGCATCTTTGCCACATGTCTGATTTTTTTTTTTTAGATTGTTTAATTAAGTGTCCAGAAGCAATTAATAGCTTAATTTTAAATTTAATGTGGCCTTTGGTGCTCAAATGACCTCAAAATTATGTGTATTTATGTATTTATAGTAAAATAAGCTAGTAAATAATTTTTAAATGAGGTGAAGTTATTGGAACATGATCTAAAAGAAGATAAGAGAAAGATAAAAAATTTAATGTATAAAATAAAATTATAAAACTAAGTCAAGCTTTTCTTTTATAAAATCCTAATTTTGCGTTTAATAGAAAAAAAAACAACTTTAAGAATTATAAAAATTAATGCATCATATTCTTCACATTGCAGGGAGTCGTGAATTATAAATAGATATCATCAACATGAATTATATATGTAGCATAAGAATATTAAAATGCAAAAAAAAAAAAAAAATTACAAAATTGATTTATAGTGGTTCGGGCTATTGGCCTACATCCACTCCTTATGTACTTTGCATGAAAATTTCACTATCCTCCTACTCCAAGTCAGATAGAGAATCCTATCTCCTTCATAGTTAATGGTGAAACCCTTGAGTGAATATATGTAAATAGTAAAATGTATTTCATACATATGTATTGTGTACAAGGTAGGCTATATATATGTAAACTAAGCTTAAACAGAGATAGTGTGTGTTAGAATGCGTTGAAGATGAACAGTGAAGGTGCAACCCGCAGTTTCTATCAGGTGTTAAAGCTTGGAAGTGGCGCATACTTCTGATATAGGGCATGGAGATGGATAAAAGGTCACAAAAGGAAAATTGTATTTGATATTGGTGTCTTCTTAATAATAACTAACCAATAGGCCCTGCAAGTTAATGATCCTAGGGTTGAATTGTTAAAATGTGTTTGAGTGATTGAAACCGACTGGTGGAGAGGGATTTGGTAAGGATGCCAGTGGGCTAATCCATGGAAGCTATGTGATGAACAATGATCTCAATGGAGAGGATACGATCACAAATGAATTGGTAGTCAATCTCGATGTGTTTGGTTATGACATGAAAGACAGGATTATTTGCTAAGCCAATGATTGAGGTATTATCACAACGAATTGGGATGGCACTAGAGAGTTGTATGTGAAATCTGTGAGTAGTCGACAAAGCTAGATGAGGTCGGAAGTCGCAGATGCAAGAGCCCTATATTCGGCTTTTATGGAAGATCTAGAAATTATACTTTGTTTTAGGACACACAAGGAGACGAGTGTAGGATGACTATGGCACCCCAAGAGGGGGGGGGGGGGGGGGGGTGAAGTGGGATTTTTTAAATTTTAATTAAAAGAAGAAAATTAAAATGATTTTAAAGAAATTTTGAAAAGAGTAAGTAGAAACACAATATTTTGTATGAAAATGACAGAAAAATAAATGCAAGAAATAAAAATAAGAGGCACAATATTTTTATGTGGTTTGGCCCGGATTCCAATCCGACCTACGTCCATGTTAGCCAACTCTCGGGCTAGAATTCACTAATCTCATGTTTGCTTTGCAAACCTTACTTCTTTAAACCAAAGAAGTTCTTTACAACCTAAGTACTCTCCTACACGGGCGAGTACAATCCAATCTAATTACAATTAAAACTACACTAAGCCAAATGACTTAGATAAAGAAAATGAAAAATACAATTTGATGTAAATAATACCATCCCAAAATATTATGCAATAAAATATCCACAATATTTGAGGAGATCTTACAAATTAATTTTGATCACATCGCTACTTGCAAATGAAATATTAAATTTGTTCACTTTAAGATAGATTTATATTTTTGTTAAAAATAAGAATAATATTTTAAATAAAAATATATTCTTGCTGGTTTAAATTTTAACTCTTCAAATAAAGTAAAATGAATTAGATTATAAATGTAAAGCTATGCCACCTTAAAGAAGTAAAATACTTGCTTTGCTAAACTTTATGGATTTAAAAGATGTGATATAGAAAATTTTAATATAAAATTTCTAACAAATATTTCACCATAAAATAAATATTTTCAAGAAAGAAATATATGGTGAAAGCTAAAAGAATAGCAAGTAAAGATTTAGAGATGGAAAGTAAACTCAAGAATTAAAGAGATGTTATTCGGTTTTGTGTGTTTATGCTTTCCAACAACGATTTTGATATCGCAAATGAAAAGAACTCTTGGAATAAAATCAAGGCTTCTCCTCTCAAGATTTAGCATGTAAAGAGGAAAGAAAAAATGGAAGAATTGCTGGAGATTTTCTTATTTGAGCAGCCCTTACATGAAGAAGAAGAGATGTATTTAAAGAGAAAAGGTAAGTAAAGACACATTTGAGTAAAATTTTATTCTAATATATTTTATTTCAACTAATAATATTATATTTCATTAAGAATTCATTTATATTAAATATATATGAGATTCAAATGGCTATAAAATGGCTAGCCACATGGGAAGGTCAAAAAGTCTTCATATGCATCCAAAATAAGGCTAAAATGGCTAGCAGCAGATTCTATTTAAATCAAATAATGTTTGGAAAGTCATTATAAATTGAAATGAAATCTAAATGAGTCATATAACCTATCAATTTTATATCTACAGAATCCAAACAATCTAATAAAATAAAAATTAGACCACATTTCGGACAAAATGATATTATATTCAGTAAAGTAAAAAACTCATGCACATTTTTAAATATTTAAGGATATATTGAATATTAATATAATAATATTATGTAATATATATATATATATATATATATATATATATATATATATATATATATATATATATATATATATATAAACTTAATCGTACATTAATGAATGGATGTGAAACAAGTCAATTTAAATAATAAACATTTTACCATATAAGCTTATTACCCTTAATTTTTTTAATTAGATAAATCTTCATATTTGATAATAATTAAGCAATAAAATGAAGGTTATAAAATTTATTTAATAAAGAAATTTTATTGATTTCTATATAAAAAATAATATATAATTAATAAATTTTTAGATTGTGAGCAAATTAAATCATGCAAGTAATATTAGTGGATCACTAACATACTCCTACAATAATGTAAAATCCTTCTAGCTGTCTATCATGGTCCATCTTTATCTCAACATTTGATTGAACTTGAGTTGTGCAATGTAAATCCCACAAGTAATTATAATGCACATCATTACACCTAAAATACTTAGCACACAAATTAGAGCATTCAAGTATATGTTTGTTATCATTAAAATCTCTAAAATAGGTCATGAAGTAGATAATATCAACAACGAGTATTGCCTAAGAAAGAGCAAAAGCCTATGGTGGATTTTTGATAATTAATATCGGCCGCCCAGTCTGAGTTAAAATAACATTGAAGCTGAAGGTTTCCTTTCTTGATTAGAAGCCCATAATTAAGTGAGCTCTGAATGTAATGGAGCAGTCTTTTGAGCTGCTGATAGTGTAGGTTTAATGGATGATGCATGTGTTGGCAAAGTGGATTGGTGGCATGGGCTATGTTGGGAAGAGTAATGGTTAAATACTGAAGAGAACTTACAATTTTTTGGTAGAGAATTGGATTAGGGAAGTTTGATTAGCAACCGGGAAGTTTGATTAGCAACCATTGTTTTGACCTATTTAAGGACATGAGATAAAGAGTTAGTTTATAGGTGCAGAGATCAGATGTTTGAAGTAAGTCTGAGGTGTATTTGGATTGAGTATGAAAGTAGCTGTAAGAAGTGGTGACTTGTATGCCTAGAAAGAATGAGAGAGGTTTGAGTATGTTGAGAGAGAACTTCTTCTTGACGGTGGATATAAAAGTAAAGAAGGTTGAGGGGTGGTTTCTAATGAGTAGGAAATCATCGATGTAGAGTAGCAAGTAGAGTTGAATGTTGCAGGTGGAATATATAAGCAGCGAGGGATCAATATTGTTAAACTTAAAGCTAAAGTTGATAAGATAGTTGGTAAATGTGGTAAACCACTAGCGTGGAGCTTACTTTAAGCCATAAATGGCTTTCTGAAGCTTGCAAAATAAGATTGGGATGTTGAGTATCAATGAACACTGGTGGTTGTTTCATGTAAACATCTTCAAGAAGATGGACATGAAGGAAGGCGTTGGAGATGTCAAGTTTAAGGATGGAACATTTGTGATAAAGGGAAATAGTAAGAAGCACCTGAATTATTGGCATCTTTTCCCCATGTCTGAATTTTTCAATGTAGTCAATCCCATATTCCTGATTGAAGTCCTGAGAGATGAGTTGTGCTTTGCAGTGGGCGACTGTTCCTTTAGCATGAAAGTTGGTTTTATAAATCCAACAACAACCCAGTATATTGTGATGTTCAGGTGGGGGAACCAAAGTCCACGTGCCTTGTTGTTGCAAGGCCATAAATTCCTTTGCTCGGTGCGAGCTTGGGATTTTAATAGCTTGAGTGAGGCAAGTGGGGGTGGAGGAGGGTTTTGTGGTGGAAAGGAGAGTGAATTTGAAAAGTGGTTTGAGATGGCCAATTTTTCACCTTGTGAGCATATGTTGAGGTTAGTGAGAGGGAGGTGGTGATAGAGATAGCAGCATAGACTAGAGATAAAATATGTGGGCGAAAGGAATGGTTATTGGTATATGTGTGATGGTGGGCGAGGGGGAGGGAGAGTTATTATTCATGCTGGTGGATAAAATTGTATGATTCAGAGAGGTACAACAGTGAGGGGAGAGATTGAAGAGGTAATGATGTTTGGGGATGGAGGTGGTTGGAAAGAAATTTCCATGGAACACAACGAGGCAAGAAATATAGATGCAGCCAGTTTAAAGTTGTAGAGCTTGTAACCCTTGTGAGAGAAATAGTAATCGAGAAAGAGGCATTTTGTGGAGCATGGATGGAGTTTGTCTGGAGTGAGGGGAGTGAGCCAAGGAAAGCAAAGACATCCAAAAGCTTTAAGGTGACCATAAAAAGGGATTTTTGATGTAGAAGTTGGTAGGGAATTTGAAGGTGTAGATCTTTGGTTGGTAAATAATTAATGAGATAGTTGGCAGTAAGGAGTGGCTCAGCCTAGAAGCATATAGTGAGGTCGACACTGTGAAGTAAAATAATGTGGGTAGTATCGAGTAGATGCTGATGGTTGTGTTTGGAAATTTCATTTAGTTTAGCGATGTATGGACAACGAACTTGGTGAGTAATGCCATGAGAAAGGAGAAATTGTTGAAATAAATGCACAAGGTATTCACCACAACAGTCAGCTCTGAATGTTTTAATTTTTATGTTAAATGAATTTTTTTTGTGAGAGTAAATTATTGGAATTTTGAGTTGGTTTCAGCTATAGGTGCATAGGAAAAAGCCAACAAAACTTAGATAAATCATCAATGAACAAAACATAGTATTTATAACATTAAGGGACATGAATGGAGCTGGTCCCCATACATCTGAGTCGATGAATTCTAAAGGTTTGCTACTACAACATCAACTATGCGGAAAATATATCTTGTGACTTTTCACCACATTACAAGAGGAGCAGGGTAAGTTACTAGACGAGATAAATAAAGTTGGATATAGTTTTGCTATGGTTTGTAATATATGTTGATGAGGATGACCAAGTCTAGTGTGCCAGTTGGAAGATGAACTGAGCCAAGCCGATAGAGCAATATAGTAATGTATGTTGCTTGGAGAGAGGGGATAGAAGCTATGTCTACTTTGACCTCGGAGAAGAACTTGATTATTCAATGAATCCTTAATGGTGAAGCTGGAAGCATCAAAATAAATGGAACCATGACTTTTAGTGATAATTATATGAATAAAAAGTTGATAATTAGTGAGAGATGGAACATGAAGAATTTATTTGAGAAGAAACTTACATTTAAAAAGTTAAGATGGAGCAAGTGATTGCTGCTATGGTGAATAGGAAAGGAAGAGCCACTAGTGGTGGAGAAGAAGTCACTTCTAGCATAGGGTAAAGGTTGTTGTGTGTGATTAAGATTTGTCGGAGATGGGCAATGGCTCTAGAGTATAGGTACCAGTTTGAAGCAGGTTGTTATTATTGGTGAGTAAACAATCATGTTAGAGACTCATAGCTATTATGATCTGTAGGGTTGTCGGATTGATATTTTATTTTAAGCGATGCCAACTATTGAGGTGAGAATGAACAAACTTCCCACATATTTGATAGGTTATAAGGGGAGCAATAGGATGCGAGCTGCGTAAAGAGGTGATGTGACCACGAAATCCTCGTCGATTACAAGGGTAGGTAACATGGGAGAATATAGCAAATTGTTTGGTAGTAGGCGAGGGAAGTTTGGAGTGTTTTTTTTTTTTTGGAGGTGGATTTCTTTATTTTGATGAAGGGAGTAGAGGTTATCAAGGATTATATGAGTAAGAGTGGTACGAATGGCTTTCTTAAAGGCTTAATAAAAGGAAGATAGCCTATTGGGGGTGTAGAGAATGACTTTTTGGACATCAAGGTATGTGCTAGGCACTGCAATTTTATTCACAAGAGCTTTGATACAGGAGAGATATTGAGTCGTATTCAAATCATTCATATGAATATTATGCAACTTATTCTTGAGCTCAATCACTTGAGAGCGATTCGATGGTTAAAGGCATTTTTCTAGTGCGGAACAGATGTTGTGGGTTGTTTGAAGGGTGGGAACATATGGAAGAATGGAGGTTGTAATGGTGGAGAAAAGGGAGAAAGCTAGGTTTTTGTCTAGAAGGTACCTTGAGATATATTTAGGATGCACAATGAGATCATCAGCATGGGATGAGAAAAATTTAGAGGGATAAGCCTGGGAGTCGGCTAGGAAGCCTTCAAAGCCATTAGTGGTGATGCTAGGTTTGGAGATTTGAGATAAGAAATTTTAGAGAGGATGGGATGCTGAAATCTTCTTGGGAGGGGGAAAAGTGAGAAGTCGGAGTTTGGGAGGAGGTGGTGCTGAATTTACCCTTGATAAGAGAGATAAGAGTAATTATTCATCCTTTAACTCTGGTACCATGAGAAAATACATGTAAATAGTAAAATGTATTTCATACAGATGTATAGTGAATAGAGTAGGCTATATATATGTAAACTAAGTTTAAATTGAGTCAATGTGTGTTAGAATCTGTTGGAGATGAATGGTGAAGATGCGATAGTGCATAGAGTAGGATGAGAGGTCTGAAAAGGGGAACTATATTTGATATTGGTGTCTGCTTAAAAATAGGTAGCTAACAACCCTTATAAATCTTTTCCCTCTCGAAAAGCATGGCTATACTAGTCCATTGACTAGATTCCATAATACACAATAAAAATCTATAATATCAAATGTTTTTTTTTTAATTGAAACATAAAAAAATCTTTTTATATAGCTCTAGACTTTCAATTCATATGGCTTAATAATATGATTTTGCAAAATAACGAATAGTATAAACTCTCTTATGTATCTCTCCCTACCAAATTAAAAAATCTTAAAAGAAAAGATATTCCAAAAGAATGTTCCCTTACTAATAATCTTATTGTTTTTAGCACTCTTTTCCTCAAGAATCTTAGAAAAATCGTTTTAGGGTTTCTTGAAAAAAATACTTATAGGGTAATTTGACTTGAAACTCTGAAAAGGATAGTTATTAAAAATATTTGTTGGATTTCACAATATAATTAATTGATATAAAATTATTATTAATATAATTAGCACATTCTTAAAAAAAATGTTCTTTATTTATTTGTATTATATGATTGATATCGTATAATATGATTAGTAAATTTAACAATTTATAGGAAAAAATTTATTTATTTGATCGGCTTATACAATTGGTATCATACAATGCAAAATCACTCCATATTTGATTTTTTTCTTATATGCTCATTCATTTGCAATAAATTTTTAGATAATTGTACACTAAAAACTATGCTGTATAATATCATCAGCTAAAATTTGAATGCAATATTTAATGAAAGAAGAATATAATGGTTATGTAATGAAGATGTGATGTGACCCCATGAAATCCTTGTCAATTGTGGGAGTAGGTACCATGGGAGGCTAGAGCAAATTGTTCGATAGCAGTGGAGGGAAGTTCGGAGTTTTTTTTTTTTTGGAGGTGGATTTCTTCACTGTAATGAAGGGAGTAGAGGTCATCAAGGCTTATATGAGTAAGAGTGGTGCGAATGGCTATCTTAAAGGTTGATAGAAGGAAGGTAGGCCATTGAGGGGTAGAGAATGATGTCTTCGACATCAAGGTGTGTGCTAGCCACTGTAATTTTATCAACAACAACTTTGATACAAGAGAGATACTAAGTCATATTTAGATCAATCATATAAATATTGTGCAGCTTGTTCTTGAGCTGAATCACTTGAGAGCAATTTGATGGTTAAAGGCATTTTTCTAGTGCAGAACAGATGTTGTGGGTTATTTGAAGGGTGGGAACATATGAAATAATGGAGGCTGTAATGGTGAAGAAAAGGATAAAGATAGGTTTTTTTTCAGAAGCTGCTTTGATGTATATTTAGGATTCACAATGAGATCACCAGTAGAGGATGGTGAAAATTTAGAGGGATAAACCTTGGAGCTGGTCAGGAAGCCTTCAAATCCATTAGTTGTGAGGCTAGGTTTGGATATTTGAGATAAGAAGTTTTAGAGAGGATGAGATGTTGAAATCTTCTTGGGAGGGGCAAGTGTGAGAAGCCAGAGGTGGTGACATAGGAGAGATAACAGCAGCTGTTAAGCCTTTAGCTTTGATACCATGAGAAAATACATGTAAATATTATAATATATTTCATAAACATGTATTATGTACAGGGTTGTCTATATATATGTAAACTAAGTTTAAATATAGTCAGTGTGTGTTAGAATCCATTGGAGATGAATTGTGAAGATTCAGTAGTGCAGGGAGAACAATGAGAGGTCTAAAAAGGGAAACTATATTTGATATTGGTGTCTTCTTAATAATATGTAGCTAACAACCCTTACACCTCTTTCCACTCTTGAAAGGCATGGCTAAACAAGCCCATTGGCTAGATTCCATAATACACAATAAAATCTATAATATCAAATGTTTTTTTAAAATCTAAACATAAAAAAAATCTGTTTATATATCTTTAGACTTTCAAATCATATGGCTTAAAAATATGATTTTTGGATATAACCAATAGTGTAAACTCTCTCTACCAAACTAAAAAATCTTAAAAGAAAAGATATTACAAAAGAATGTTTCCTTACTAATAATCTCTATGTCTTTTCCTCACGAATCTTATAAAAATCATTTTAGGGTTTCTTGGAAATAATACTTATAGGGTAATTTGACTTGAAACTCTCAAAAGGATACTTAAAAAAATAATTGCTTGGATTGCACAATATAATTAACTTATAATAAAGTATTTTTAATGTAATTAGCACATTCTTAACGAAATTGTTTATTTATTTGTACTGTATGATTGATATCTTATAATATGATTAGCACATTTAACAATTTCTTGGAAAAACTTTATCTATTTGATCGGCTTATACAATTGGTATCATACAATACAAAATTATTCCATATTTGATTTTTTTTTTTAATATGCTCATTGATTTGCAGTAATTTTTTAGATAATTGTACACTAAAATCTATATTGATTTGCAGTATCTTTAGCTAAGATTTGAATGTAATAATATTTAATGAAAGAAGCATATATTGGTTATGTAATTTTGAATAAAACTAATCATTCTATCCTGTTATTATCATTTTGTAAAAAAAATTTAAAATTAAAATTTTGAATTTTTTTGTAATCAATATGACTTAATTTTTGATAGTTACTAAAAATATCATTCCCATAGCATAGTTCGATCTAAATAGTTGATGGCAGCTCTAAACAATGTTTAGGTATTTTTTGATATAAAAGTAACAAAATACACTTAATATATGCAAGTATATATGTCAAATGAAGTAATAAAGTGATAGAGTAGAGTGTCGAACCCACGATGAAGTATGCTTACTTACAACAAACTTCTATTGCTTACTATAATTATAATAATTATCATACTAAAATAAAAATAATTTTTTTGAGATTCCATCATTGAATAAAAAAGTAAAAATATTTGATACAATATTCAATTAAAGTGTTTTTGATTGATGAGTGTAAATTGCATATCTTTCCTAATAAAGTTGTTTATGGTAAAGTGATTAAAAGCATTTACATTCCTAGACCTCAATCGAGCTTGTAGGGGTGAAAATGATATTTACTAACCTAATATTGTTATAAAATTTAAATAACTATTAAATTTATTAATCAATGATATATGTCTATATTATTAAATTATAATAAACATAAATTATTTATATTATTTTGTTCATCATCTTCTTAACAAGACTTAATCGAGCTCCATATCAAATATGAATTGAGTTTCTTAACGAGCTCGTTTATGAGCTCTAAATTGATCAATCTTTTTATCAAGCTTGTTGACAAGGACTAAATGATATTATTCATGAAAATATATGAGTTGAACAAATAGCTATTCAAGCTTATTTTTTTTAAATATTGAGTATTTAAAAAAATGCTTAAGCTTATTTGATTACTTAATTAAATGATTATTAGTGAGCTATAATTGAGCTATGCCACAAGTAGCTTGCCAAATAATTGGCTCATTTGCAGCCCTACTTGTACTAGTTCCAAATTCTAGTCTATTAATTGAATGAAAGTGGCCATGTGCTCTTTCCAAAAGCAAAATAGGATATTATTGAAGAGTAGTGATGGGATAATTGAGCACCCTTTTGAGGTATTCCTTTTCCATAATACATCAATGATGGATCTACTTGAGGTGGATTAACCTATCTAGAGCAAGTGCTCAGATACAAATTTAAACTATGTAGAAACCCGATAGGACGACGGTGAATTGGTGTATCATTTAAAAATTTTGTAATTGTGTAGAAGCCTTTACAAGAAATACCAATTTCTCCTCTATTATAAAATGTTGAAATTATACACACACACACACACACACACATAACCAACATGATAGATCAAAAATACAAAAATAATGATAATAAGACTTAATTTTTTTGATAAGGCTACAAAGAAAATAAAATTATCATAATTTTTTTTTTTAATATGAAATCCAACAAAAATATCACTACTTAGCATATTACAATAAAATGCAAGAAAAAATAAAGAAAAATTAGAAGTAAAAATAGGTACACCAATTTATAATGGTTCGACTAATTTGGATTACATCCACTCCTCAAGTCCTCTCCTTGGGATTTTCATTAATACTCTCTCATTCTACTCCCAATAATACGAAGAATCCTTTCTTCTTCATAGGATAATGGAGAAACCCTTACAACAATCTTCTCCTTGACAAAAGCCTTCAAACATTAGTTTCCTTGGCTAGATCCAAAAGGTAAACAAGTCTTTTTTGAGATCTTTATGTCCTTTACAAGAAAACTCTTCAAATCTTTCCTTCAAGATAATTGGCTACAATTTTTATCTCCTTTATAATCCATTCTTTACTTCATTTCGCTAAATAATATATAATATATATATTTTTATATATTCAATATACATAATTAAAATTTATACCAGCATACTCTGTATTTTGTTGGCCTATATAATTTATATCATAAACACAAAATATTATTGATTTACTTCTTTATTATAATTCTAAATTTTTGGGTTCTAAATATGTAAATATTATAGATTATACACCCATGAGTACTTATGCATGTATCCTTTCGTAGCTATCTTGTCAGGAACATTCAGGTTGAGCGGAAGAGGGATCCACTCCTCTCTCATAATGGTTCATTCAAGGGACTCACTCAGGACCTGGATGGATCTTAACATTGTAGCACAGTGGATTAACATAGGTCACATTCTCCAAACAGCTATCCCCTATTAGGTGGGCGTGATCTCAAAAGTTCATCTCTAAGCCATATATTATTTATCCATCTAAGCCAGAATTAAGCCTCCCATTCAAGACATATCCAACAAGAAAACAACAAGCATCTCCTCTCAAAACACCTCCCACACACCAACTCAAAAAGTGCATCCATATGTTATTTTCCCCTCCTCATTTAACAATGGGGTGATTCCAAATCACCATTTGACCTTATCCAATTCGCCCTTCTTAACCGCCATTCCACTCAGCATCAACGATCAACTCTCTACAAAATACTTATGGCATGACCCTCACATTCCAAAACTTAACTTCTACATCCTTCCAAACCCTACAATGGGGGAGGAGGGGGAAGACTTAAAATTTTTATCTGGTGAATGAGGAGAATAAATAATCTTTTTTGAAGGGATTTTTCTTTCCTTGCTAGAAATAAATTTTCTTCCAAAAAAAAAAAACACAAATAATAAGAGAGTTATTATGCTGGAAAGTAATTGATCGACCAACAATAGATTATATCACTTTCCTCTTTTTCTTAAATCTATAGAGCCAAGCTCTCGCTTTAGCAATACATGTCTATCTAGCTTTGATAATAAACTTTTAGTCTAAATTCTTACTTCGCTCAGATTCATCTATCACATGCTTCATTACATTTTATCCCTGGTCCTTCTATCCATAGATAGTATGAAGTACCACTCAGTATTATCCATCTAACAAAATGGGGTTCAACAATAGATAATCATACATTGCAAGATGAAATGTACAATAAGATTAATTCAAATTTGAATTTAGATATTTATGAAAATAATAGATGAAGGGTGGGCTTAATTTACATATAATTGATTATATGATTCAATCATAGTCACACAGTATGATTAGTTTTTATTAATTATATATTTTTGATTAATTTTTAAAAAATTTCCCATATGCTATATAAATCGTATGGTATGAAACAATTTGTATAGTACAATATATTAATTTTCAATTTTATCTTTTTTACCCTCATGTGTGTGTGCTTCGTTATTTAGAAAATCATAAGCCAAGAAAAAAAATACAGTACTCAATAAAAAAATCATAATTTATTTTATTGTGGTAGTCTTCTTTGATGACACTATTTCTTGGCCTTTGATTGATTATGATTTTATGATTGTCTTCCAACATATGTTCAACTATCATATTATCTTCATTCTCATTTATATAAAATTTAATGTTAATCAAAAAGAGACATGCACACAAAAATACATTATCTTAGTTATCAAAACCAATAAATTGTGTTTTCATTAAAACCTTAGTTTTCTTAATTATCAAAACCAGTAATTTTTGATATCAATAAAACCCTAGTTTTCTCTCCAAGCTCATGGGGTCTAACATAACTAAAGTTAAATTATTTATAGGGATTTCATTCAAATCATTTGGTATTATCGATTGTAATAAAATTAATTAGTTTAGCTCATATATCATATTTCGGTCAAATTAAGGCATATGTGTTTACTAGACATAATCCACATATTATGATTCAACTAAAATGATTTAAATGTGTTAGTTGAAAAACTTTGCTTTAATTATTCAAATAAAAAAATTGGCCTTAAGGGGTCAAATAGGATCATTATTGCTAAGCTATGTTAGATTTATCTAATGTAACTATCCCAAGGAAATGGAAGTAATTTACTTGGCCAATTTTGTCGAATTAATAAGATTGGTCCTAGAAAGGAAAATGAATAGTTTTTGTTTTTAGTCACATTAAAAGGTCTTCTTATAACACACAAAAGATAACTTTGCATTATGAAGTTTCTAGTAATTCTTTAATTTTAAACTTTAGGCCTATATTTCCTTAATAAGATCTTATAAGTTTAGTCTAGGATTCAATGGGCTCTATTATAATGGCAAATTATGATTATGCCACTGTGAGTTTAAGGTTTAAACCTACTAATTGAGATATGGATAGGTAATAAGATCATTTGTTTGAATATCAACAAATGTTCATATGAGGTCTAGCATTATATTGGGATGTTTAATAATGATTTGAACATGAGTGTAATTGATTACAAAAAACCTATTAAAAAATTCTTAAAATTGATTACATTACACTAACAAGTAATTGATCAAATGAGAAGAAAATTGAATACTCCTACCATTTGTTTTATTGATTGAGACTAATAAAGGTTGAGTATTCAATAGGTTAACCATATTGAGAGGCAAACATTTAGATTGAAGGGTTCTTACTATGATTACTTCTTGTCCTAAGAATCCTATGGTCATTCTATGTTCTCATTCTATTCAACATTTTCTAAGATTGAGAATTATAAAAGAGGGCTAGGAATCCTAGCAAAAGAATGTGCAACCATGTTTTTATGACTAAGGTTGATTTTGAAGTATTTTTCACATTTTTTGAAGAAAAAAAATCAAGCCTATTAATTATCTCTCTAATTTTATAGTATGAGGCGGTAATGCCTTCAAGCATAACATAAATTAAGTTGTCTTTCTTTCTAACCATATGTGATCATCTGATATCTTTCCTATCACAAGATAAAATTTCCAACTTTTATCTCTATCTAATTCTTACTATGTCATGCTTAAAGCAAATTAGAATAAGATTTTTTTATATTATCTTCCCCATTAGTAAATATAATAGATAAAGCTTATTCTTGACTTTATTCTGCCTATGTACACACATACTTTTCTAGCATGTTGATGGATTTTAAGTCGTTATCTTTTGTTCCCATCAGTCAACACACTAGAAGCTAGGCCCCTAGCAATCATGTTCCCATAGAGTTTAAAGATATAATAATATTAAGGATTTTAACCTTTGAACTCTCGACCACATCATGCTGATGGCTCTAGGAACCTAATGCCGCCCAAACTCTCTCACTTGCACTCAATTACTATAGAGATGTCATTTGAAGAATCATCTCCTTACGATTACAACTTTATGAGAGTGTCATGCCTAGAAAACCTTTTCACTTTTATCTTATATGTGTTATAATATACTTTTTTTTTCAATCATTGGGTATCTTTACCCAATAACCCTTCTTTATGCTCCTTCTCTGTGATATATTATGGAAAATTGGACATCCCCTTTGGCTGACCAAACTATTTTGTATAAATAATATCTCCTAATATTTTTTACGTTAGTATTTGTACATCATTTATTAGAAAAATCTTACCCAAACATATACCTAGTTTTTTTTCATGTCACCAAGTCCAAGGGTCCACACTTATAAGTACTTCTTCAACTTTAACCACATCAATCTAGACTAGGTCATTGACATTTTTATTGGCACATTAGACTTTCATATCCATTAGCTTTTTTGCTAATGGGAGTAACCAATTTTAGTAATATATTCCTATCATATTAACAGGCTCTTATTTCTATGTCCTTTATTGGGACAACATATCATCTTCATTACACATAATTCTTAGTTTTATTTTACTTTTATTGTGAGATGGGGGACTCAATATCATTGCATTCACATACATGCCCAATAGCTTGCCTTAATAATAATAATAATAATAATAATAATAATAATAATAATAATAATAATAATATAATTGAGTGTCAACCAATGCTTGCACCAAATGGTAGTTATCCATGTTGACATAAATTTGCCAACTCCAACTTGACACCAATCTGTATTTATATACAAAACTTATTTTTTCATAGCCATCAACTCTCCACTTAATGAATTTACTCATACTTGATGCTCATCAAATCAAAATTGAAAATTCTTTAAATTCATAAAAAAATTCATACCTTACTAGCTCTTAGTGATTGGATATGGCCACCTAGTACCATACATACCCATTTACTTAAAAAAAAAAAGAGTATTCTAGTTCAATCTATTGACTTACGTACATTTTAAACCAAGTTAGCTACTCTATATCCTTTGTATGCCACCACCCTTCCATATAAATCTCTTCCTAAAACATATACTATAATATTGCTATCCTTTAGTGACATTTTATGGATTTTTTTTTTAACTTTAAATCACATGTAATCTTATGTAGTCAATGTAGTAGACCATTCCTTATAATAATATAGGAAATCATTATACATTCTTGTTCTTATATATAATAGTTGGATGGAAGACTAAGTGTGTGAGGTTCATTGAATGAAATACTTTACTTTTTAATATTGAGCTCTTTTCCTTTTTACTTTTTTCATAAATGTAATTATATCCTTATAATATTTATTTTATTACAATCTTTTGTGTGCATATCCACACATTTAGAAATACACATGTTAGTCTCATAGGGATGATATCCGAGATCAAAATTGTGTAACCCTAATTTCTATTAAACAAATGTGGGGCCTTAGGCTATTATTTATAAATTAAAAACAAAATTAAATAGCATTTGTCCACTTATGGTTTGGAAATATGATTTTTTCAAGTTTTGGATATGTATCACTAAACCTCAACTATAATATCTATATATGAGTGCCTAATCAAATCATATCATACAACACAGTTTAATTCTTGTTAATATATAAATTTAGAAGCATCACATTTATTTCTAACATTACATAGTGAACCAACACGTGCATCATTCTCTATCGGCCAGTTTACCCTTTGTAGTTACAACATCATGGCTTCAAATCCATTTGCATTTACCAAAAGGCTTCAAATCCATTTACCTAGGTCTCTTTTATAATTTTTAGATGGTTCTCACCTTAGATGTTCAAGGAAATGTAAGCCCAACATAGCATCATTTCTTATGATAATTCCATTTGGCATCTCCTAAAGTCAATGATAAGTAGTTTTCCTCTCATTAGGCATTCTTCTCATCATGAACTATAAGCCTCACGTTTCATATTATTACTTTATTTCATTCCCTTAATTTCTTTACCCAGTAATTAAAGCTTACAGATAACCATACTAATTAAAGCTAATATATAATGAATCCAAAAATATGATTGCTCATCTTAATTGAAAGTATTTTTTTAGCTCTATGCTCAGGATGTAATTATCATTGGGGATCTCTCATAATCAATTTGAACCTTACCAAATATTGTACATGTGATTAAGAGAAAATTCTTCTTGTAGTTACACAAATTATTGTCTTGAGGGCCATCTTATACCATCCATGGTAGTATGATCTCTCCTCTATAGGTTTCACTCCAAAAAGAAAAAGTGGTATGCATGACTTAGCCCGCCTTCTGTTAATTCTCATGCTAGAGTATAAAGGCCAACAACTATTTTATGGTATGATTCAAATATTTTTTGTCCTTCCTAATCTCACACATCTTTCTAACGCCATAACATCATGTGGTATATCTTTTGAATTATCTACTAAACACCCTCTAACTTATCTTCACTTGTCATCCATGATGACAAGCCTACTACTTCACACCTACTTTCAAGATTTTGGTATCCAAGCCAAGCACTAGCACAATAACCAAAAGGAGAGGGAGATTGGGGGATTTGTTTATGTAATAAACAAAAACTAATGCCAATAGGGATCCATAAATATGATTGTGACCTACTAGTTAATAATGATTTCATAAAGGAACACAAATATCCAATGACATCATCTGTCTCATAATGTACATGTTATGATTGAAAAGACATGGGTGGAATACTTGTCAATTTTACTTCTATTTTGCATAAAATGGGAGGAAGAATTACAATGGATGTGAGAAAAATAGATATACAAATTTAAACAAGATAAACCAATGGAAATAATAGAAATATCATTCAGTCTTTCTCTAAAAATAGTACTTTCAAATTCTTAAGATGCAATCTTAGAATAAATAACATTTAGAGCAAGGTTGTGAAAAACGAGTTGGAGATTGAATCAGAAGAAGGAGATGTTCAATGTTCAATGGTTCAACCGAGGTTGAATGGGATGATATAATAAATATTAAAAATATTTAAATTTTATTTAAATAAAATAATAATGGTATAATAATCATACAATAATATAAATTTGTTAGAAAAATAAAAATATTTGTTTTTATAATTTTAAATTTAAAAAAATTTAATTTCTATATAAATTTAATTCACATTTAATATAAATTTAATCCACATATAAATTTATAATTTTTTTTACAAATTCTTATTAATTTATGTTATATGTTTAGATATATTTTACATCTATAGATTTTATTCCAAATTTATTTTATTAAGTGACTTCAAAGAATTATTTATATTAAATAATTTATCATTAATATATAGATAAAAAATTATTATTTTTGGTGTATAAATAAACAAATAAATTATTATTATTAACTAAAAAAAATATTATTCACATTATAAATAATTAATTAAAAAAACTGTTTACAATATTAATAAAAATGTTGTGAGCTTCATAAATTCCAGCTCATCTATTTAGTTCCACATCACTTGGGAATTTTGCTTGCTATTGTTTATATAACTTTTTGGATTTTCAAATGTCAAGAATTCAGATGATTAATTAACCTGTTTCATTACAAATATTATTTAATATTTAGTCCAATTTTAAAACCTTGATTTAGACAATAAATCATTTACGCTTGCATTTACATCTTCCAAGTTCCTACTTTTTATTCTTAAATCGTAAAAATTGCTAAAACTATCAGCATTTTTTACAAAGATAAAAACTGAACGTGTGATTTTTTTTTCATTTCAAAAAAATATAAATCCTTTTATTTTCTCAAATCCTTAGCTTGTTTCTTAAAAGAACCTTATTCATTCTTACAAGAAAAACCAATCTCTGTCATTTTTTCAGATTCCAAATATAAATCATTAAAAGCATTACATAATTCATTATAAGATACACTTACATTGGCTTCGTGATCTGAATCTTAATAGGTGCCTTACAATGATGGTGTACATGTTAATTCTCTTCTGTTTTTTGTTTCCCTTCTCTTCCGCTAAATGTAGATGGGATTTAAAATATTTCTGATATTCTCATCCATAGACCTTTTTTTTCCTCTTTTCCACCCGAGATTTGATCATTTTCTATTTAACATCTTTCTTGACATTTTCTTGATCTTACGGGCTGTCTTAGGCTTTGTTTAGGACAGCTCCCCTATTACTTTCTAGTTCAAAAAATTATAAAGCAGCTTTCAAAAGCTATTTTAGGCTTCGTTTGGGACGGCTTTTTTATTGCTTTCTAAAACGGAATTTTAGTTCAAAAATAAAAAAAATTGTACTAAAACTCCGTTTTAGAAAGCAATAAAAAGCCGTCCCAAACGAAGAAAACAATAAGGAAGCAGCCTTAGAATCAACACTAGTTAAATTTGAAAATCTACAAAAATTAACCTGAAATAAAGCTTGCGGAGGGGGCGTTCTTATTTTTTAGGAGATATTGTGGATCACATTTAGTATATTCATTCATAAATTTTAATTACATAAGTGTTATAATATTCACAATTATAAAAACTTACAGAAAGATAAGACAAAGCAAGTAAAAATATTATATTATATATAAAAAAAAAATGAAAGAAGCAAAAGCCAAATGTGCATTATAACCCCAAATCTCAAAATAGTCATCAGTGCTCAACTATAGTTATCGTCCAAGCTGGCCCAAGAAGTGCAGTCAACAGATAATCATACAATAATAAAAACCTTGAGCAATTACAGATTGAAATAGCAAAAAGGAAAAACGCATAGGGGCCATTCTAATCTTCTCTGTAGTGTTCTAACAAAGCCGCAGCCGCCCCATGTATGGGAAGAATTATTCTGTGCGGAGGGCGTCCAAAAACCAATAAAAATGCGCCACGTCACCCCATTGATGGGTACCCAGCTTGGTACCCGCACTCGATACCGCTGAGTACCGCTGGGTACCCAGTGCTTAACCGGATGGTTCTCCCGCTTGGTCTCCGTACATAATAAAAGCTCCATGTTATGGGGCTTGAGAATCTGCCCGCATTTGATGGCTCACCTTCCAAAAGAAAAATGGATCAGAGCTCGGCTTCGGAAAATAGGGAATTAGACCATGTGGTGATGGGCCCTACGCTCTGTGTCCTCAACAAAACTTCCATGTTTTTCCATGTGGATCATGTCGCGGCTCATTTGTGGCATGTGAGCTTGCTCATCTAATTACGCTTTTGCTAACGCGTAAGCCATAATCCAATCTTACACGCCCAATAACAGAGGAAGTTATCAGTTTGCCCCCTTGGAGTTCTGCTCGAAAGCGACTTTGAATCCACCAAAATAAGGGGAAAACGACCAACTCTGTCTTCGCAATTTATGCTTCCATTTGATAACATTTGAGCTTTATATTTTGATTTATGAATTATAAAAGATATGGTGATGTATTAACATTAATGACTCGGTGAAATATCAATATTATAATTTCTTTACGTGGTGCTTTGAGCTGATTCTTCTCTTCTTCTTTTACTTTATTTTATTTTGCTTTTTGATACACCATCAAAATTTGTTTTGATCGAGCACAAATCCGGATGCACATTCTAGTTAGCAACTTTCAACATTAAATGTGAGACATAATCAAATTTAAGTTCTCACTGAGACGAATCCAACGAAACCCAAATCGGTTCTATCATTGTTTTTTTGGTGCAATTATTTTTCGTGTTTTATTATGATAATTTTCATTTTTATTTTTATTAGTATGCATGAGTTAAGATTTTTCGGAGAAAATTTCAATAGTTGCATATTAAAATAAAAAAAAAATTCAAAATTCTCAAGTTTATTTTGTACTTAGCACTTTCAGCCGTATTTAAGAACTTGAGAGGAGTCAAAAACTTCAACCGAGCATGCTGTGGCGGCTAGGGTTTTTTCCCTCTCTTCTTCAATAATTTTCTAGGGCTTCTTGTCCTCTCGTCGGCGTGAGAGGTCCTTCCTCTCCCTTCCTCCATGGCCCTAAATCCAAATAACTTCCCTCCACTTCCTAACTCTTCTATTTTGGGTCTGCCTCCTATTTCCCAAACCACTTCCCACACCAACAACATCATCTCTTCTTCCCTTAAACCAGATGGTTTTCCTATGACTTTGTTCCTCCCAGTCAGAAGCTACCTTTTGTAGCTGAAGACTTATCTAAAGGAAAGGCTCTTTGCTCATTGTACCTTGTGGGATACTCGATTGGTCAAAGGCCTTACTATAAAAGGCTTTTAGCAGCCATGACGAAGGTATGAACTTTTAAAGGCGAGCTTACTTTACCCTCCTTAGCAATTAGATTTTTCTTGCTGAAATTCTCCACAATTGAGGACTACGGCATGGTTTAGTCGGGTGGCCCTTGGTTTCTCCTAGGTAAACCTTTTATTCTTCAGAAATGGTCACCGAAATTCAAACCTAAAAGGGATGAATCTACCGATATCCCTCTTTGGATAAAATTATTGACCTCCCTTTTGCCTTATGGACTCTTTTGGGTATCTTAAAAAATGCAAGTTACATAGGAATTCCCTTGTCCCTGTATTCCCTTATTGCTAATAGAACATGTTTTACCTTTGCTAGAGTTTGTATTCAAGTAAACAAGACTGAGGGTTCACCCTCAACATCTTGCCAACTTCCTCCAAAAGCATTCTACGATCCTCCTAAATCTTCCAGAGCTAAATAAACAAAAAAATCAAAATCCGTCAAGTCCTGATGTCCAATCTCCCTTTTTCTTGTTGGAACATTAGGGGGTTCACTAGACCTGACAATGTGACTGCATGCAAAGACTTGACATGTTCTTACAACTTGAAGTTTCTATGTATTCTTGAAGCAAAGGTTCGGCCTTCTGCTGAATCGGATCCATGGTTTCTTAACTTTCATTTGATTTTTGAAAATGAGAGTAGGTGCAACAATTTTAGTTTCTCTACCCCTGATAGAATTGGGATAAAATGGTACTCCTCTTTTATTTCTTTTTCTCCCTCTTTCAATTCTTCTCAACTGGTTCACACGTTATATCTACTGATCCTCCCCGCCTTTGCTGCTTTCTTTTATTTATGTTTCTAATAATTTTTTGGAAAGCAGATTGCTCTGGAATAATCTTCATGACCTTATTCTGGAATCCACTAAGCTGTGGATTATTATTGGTGACTTTAACTGCTACAAATCGAATGCTGAAAAGCTGGTGGGAATTGATTTCCTCCGAAATGCTGGGAGAATTAATTAGTGTGAATTTTTATTTTGGTGTTCAAAACCATTCCTCTATGGGGTTATACTATACCTAGTTTAATAATAAGGTTGAATAGCCCATACATATTAAACTTGACAGGTTATTAGTTAATTCTAATTTTCTGGAACTTTATCCTGCTGCTTATTATAACGTGGCTCCTCCCTTTTACTTGGATCATTCCCCTTTGATTTTCACGGCTAACTAGCCTAACCAATGCACTACTAGATTCTTGTTTAAGAATTTCTGGGTCCATATGGATGGGTACTAGGAAGATGTTTTAAACTATTTTGCTAGGCATCCCTCGTCAAGTCTAGTTGCTCACCTCTATCAGTGCTTACAGACTTTAAAAAGGAGTCTTAAAGCAATAAATTGGGCTTCTTCCAATTTCTTATCCAACTCTATTCAAGAGCTTAAATTTAAATAACACCATTGCCTCCTTAATCTACAAGATAATCCACTTGATTTTGTTTTAAATTCCTCTTTGAAAGATATTAATGGTAATCTCTTGGAGATGTAAAGTGCTTACAATTCTTGGATTTCCCAAAGGGCTAAAGATAAATGGCTTACTCAAGGTGAAGATGATCTTGGTTTTCTCTTAGCTAATATTAGATCTTGGAAGAACAAAAAAATTTTAAAAGAAATTATTACACCCCAAGGTACCCTGACGGAACCTTTTGATATAGTTGTTGCTATAAATCATCATTTTCAAACCATTTTCAGTTCTCCTAAGCCGGTTAATGAAGATAATTACAACATTCAAGAGGGTAAACTAATCCCTCATGAACTGATGAATTCCTTGATTGCTCCTTTTCTAATAATGACATCAAAGTTGTGGTTTTTGAAGGGCCCTCGGCCTCTGCCCCAGGATCATATAGTTTTACCTTTGAGTTTTTAAAACTCTCTTAGAATCTTATTGGGTATCATGTATGTAATATTTTTCATCATTTCTTCAGCACAAGCCAGTTACTTAAAGGGTAAAAGCTACAACCATCTCATTAATTCCTAAGAATTCTGACGCTTCTACCATTTCAGATTTTTGGCCCATCTCTCTCTGCAATATTTTTTATAAGATTGTCGCTAAACTTCTAGCTAACAGGCTCAAGCCTATTCTCCCTTTTATCATTCATGATAATCAGCCCAGTTTAATTCATAAAAGATTTTCGATGCATAATATTATTCTAGCCATCGAGATTCTTATGTATTTTAAATCCTCCAAGAATTTTTTCTGTGTCGAACTTGATATTAAGAAAGCTTTCGATTCGGTTTCCCCTGAATAGGATGAGGCAAAAATGTTTTCTTAATTTATTCATTAGATGGATCAAAGGGTGCATATCGAATGTTCATTTTTCCATTTATTTTAATAGGTTTTTTCAATTTGACTTCTAGCCTCCATCAAGGCTTATTGCTATCCCCATTTATTTTCTACATTGTGATGGATGCTCTGTCTTGAACACTGATTTCCTTGCCACTTTCGAGTCAGTTTAAAGGTGTTGAATCATATGGGCATAATATTAACCATCTTTTGTATGCATACGACTTGCTAGTTTTTGGGGTGGCCTCTTCTTCTAATGCTTCAACTCTTAAAGATACTCTCACTCGATTTGGAAATTCTTTGGTTCTCTTTATTAACCCAGCCAAGAACACCATCCTTTTTTCTAAGAAAGCTCCTCCCCAACTGATCTTTCATATTTGTGGCATTCTTAATATATCCCAAGTGGATACAATTTTACATTATTTGGGACTTCCCATATCCTATAATTATTTTAAATTTACTAAATTTCAACCTCTCATGAGAAAGATTTTTGCTCTTCTTGAAGGTTGGAAAGTAAAATTTCTTTCTTTTGCAGGCAGGGTACAATTCCTGAAGTTTTGTATTGCTAATATTATAGCTTATTGAATTAGAGGTTCCATCATACCTAAAGCTATATGTAAGGCCATTTTAAAACTTTGTTCTAAATTCTTATATCAAGGGTATATTTAGGGGAAGAAAATTCACTTGATTTCTTATTAATCCACCACTCTCTCCAAACTTTTTGGGGGGTTGGATATTCCCTCCATTGATTCTCTATACCATAGGGGGGTAGAGGCTTACTATTTTTATCTAGTGATTGTATAATCAAAATGCAATTATTAGCACTTAGATTAGAGCTAAGTATATTTCTCCTTGGAAGAAGGCCCCAAAAGCTGCCACTAAATTTTGGAAGCACATATGCCTCATTGCTAGCAAAGATTTTGGATAAATTTTCATTTACTATAGGTCCAAACTGCAATTTCTTGATGTTATTGGACCCTTAGTGTAATGACAAAACTCTTACAGATTTTGGGCAATCCGTGGGCACTACCTGATGTTATTCCTAAACACTTACGTGATATAGTCTCTTATATTCCTATTTTGGAGCAACTAGCAGTTGCCTGGGATAGCTCCAACACACCGGTCTTTAAGAATTTGATTACACATTATTATTCTAATTTTGAGATGGTCCTTTGCTTCAAATTGATCTGGCATAAAGAAAATTCCCTCTACTTTTCTATTTTTACCCGGATTGATGTTCTTCAAAAACTAAAAATAGCAGAATTACTTATTCAGAGATCTATTGACACCAGGCTGAAATGTAGTTTTTGTAATAATGCACATCAATCTCATAGCCAGCTCTTTTCGGTTGTGATTGCACATTTTTGGTAGTCTCTTCTCTATTTTTCCCTCCTTGAATTCCTTTCTACTTAGGGCAAATGTGCTATAGGTTTTTTATTTTCTTGAGCATTTTTTTTATTGAATAATTGGGAGAAAAGGTTTACTTTCTTGGTTACTGCTGCTCCATTTATCACTTATGGAAGCAAAGGAATAAGAGAAATTTCTCTAGCAACTCGAAGAGTCCCCATTCTATTATTTTTTAGCACAAAAATGCAATCAGATTTAAAATCAAAGGTTGAAAGCAGTTTGAGAAGATTAAAGAAAAGCTTTATGTTTTTTTTTTTAAATTATTTTGGAGAATTTACGGGATTGGTATACATTTTATCTCTTTTTTTTGCTATTTTTGGATACAGACTATGATGAGTGTGGTTTTTCCCATACCATCTTGATGTTTAGAAGGCCCTTGTGGCAATCACTGCAAATTTTTTTACATGCTAGTTAGCTCTACGTTCAGCTGCTCTACTGGAGGTCCTCGTACTAGTCATGCTTCTCTTGGCTGGCCCATTGGCAACCGAGGCTCTTATCTGATTGCTTTGTCATACAATGATGCTACAATTACATCTGGATCCTAATGTTTTTTCGGGTTTATTGGCCACTTTACTAAGTCCAGGGATTTTTCTGCTCCGCACTTTGCCTTCTATTCTTGGCAATTTGAGTTTGTCAATTGTGTTTTTTTTTTTAAGTGCAATTTTCTTTTGCTGAGGTTCTCAGCTTTTTATTTTGTCCCTTGTTTAATTATAATTGTTTTTCTTTATTAATTCAAGGTCTTTGCCCCAAATTTTCATAAAAAGGACCTTGAGATGAAGATGGCAGTTTTTATATAATTTAACATAAACTATTTTGATTAATTGATTATGTTATGCAATTAATCAAATTTAGAAAGTGACAGTTTTTATTTTATTTTCTATTCATTTATTTTCTTCTGATTATTCAAAAATAAGAATAAAATTATATATTTGTAATATAAAAATATAATGTTTAATTTTTTAATATTGATTATTGATTGTAGAGGAATTTGACTTTATATCCTCCTTGATTTAGAGGTATTTTTATATCTTGGCTGAAATTATTGATTATAGAGGAATGTTTAATTTGACTTTATTAATACTATTTTCAATTCATTAAAATTAAATTCAAAAATCATCGAACCAAGTTCAAATAATATCTCAACAAGGGTCAAACATGGCATGTTCCTCTTTAAAACTTGATGAAACAAAGATAGAATTTGGTTAAAACCATATTAAGATAGTGTTACTCTATTTTATTAGTTAGATGTCAACAATGTTTTGAATAGAATATATATATCTTTGTTTCATCAAGTTTTAAAGAGGCACATGCCATGTTTGACCCTTGTTGAGATATTATTTGAACTTGCTTCGATGATTTTTGAATTTAATTTTAATGAATTGAAAATAGTATTAAACAAATTCCATCAAGGTTAAATTATTTTAATTTTTTTTTTGACCTAGTTTGATAATGCTCAAACCTTGCTCGACTTGGTTTAATCTTAATTATCGAAAATGCTCTGATAGGTTTGAAACTTATTGAGTAAAGTTCAAGTCAAGTTTGAACAAGGTTCAAGATAGGTTTGAAAATGGTTCCAAAAAATTTTCAATTTTGGAATAACTTAGAAGAATTAATACAAAATATACCTCTTGGAGAAAGCGTTTTTATTGGAGAAGATTTAAATGGACATGTTGGTAGAGAGGTAGATGATTTTGACAGCATTCATGGTGGCCACAGGTTTGGAACGACAAATGAAGGTGGTAAGATCATATTAGATTTTTTTTAGCTTATGATTTTTTGGAGATGGGGGTACTTCCGTACAATGAATCCTAGACCCGAAAATATCTTTCTTCTTTATTGAGTGGGGATTTCTTCGATACCAGAGGCTCAAGCAGAAACGAACTTGTTGTTTGGAGGAACGAGTTTGACCTCGCTTTTGCAACATTCTTTGGATGTTTCTGGTATTATACCTGGGAAATCTCGTAGGTACTAATTCCCCGAAATCGACGAGTTTCCAGGATCGCAGACCAGAGAAATTACTTCATTTTGGGAATAGACAGAGTGTGCCTTACCCACTTCCATATTTTTTGGATTGGTTAAGAAGTGGAGAAAAAGGAAACTTTCCGGTCGAATCTCCTCCATCTTAGTCTCAAGGAGCCCAATACACCCAATATTGTACTCCCCAATGAGATGCCGCAAGTAATTCCCAGCCGAACGCACCCCGACAGTTCCAACACAAAATGCACGACATTAATCAACCAATGGGGACGCGTCCCCGCCGTCCGTCTCCAGTCTCTCCATAATGGTAGTGTCCCCCTCATCCATGAGTTGTTCATTAGCCACCGACCCGGCCTGTCTAGTGCGTGGGAGATACCCCAAAGCACCCAGGCCCGCCAATTCCCGAAGCAAACTCGTCTTTGACTGCCTGTCCTTCTTCCACCTCGGCTTCGCAACACCAGCCTTCCCCGTTCTGGCCGTGAAAACTCTGGACGTACCCATGTGCATCGAGGAGGTAGGGGTCACTTGGGCCCCAATTTCCAACGGCAGCCGCTCCCCCAAACTGGCCGTCCCAGCATCAGCGTTCGCCCTCCAGGAGGCGCCTCCTCCTTAGTCGCCACTCCAGGCCGAGAAGCCCCAGGACTCCGCTCGCCCAAAGGGGGACCCTCAATTCCCCTGTTTTCATTCGAATGGGTCTTAGATTTGGCTTTGCCCGAAACTTTGGAAGAGCTAGAATTCTAACCTTGTGTCAGAACCTACGAGCCAAGGGACAGTCTCAGGTAGACAGTTTCTATGGGGCGTAGACCTCCCAAAAAGTAACGGAGGCGCACAAATTACCCAATCCTGACACGGGGAGGTAGTGACAATAAAGAAAAAGACCGGGCTCTTCGAGTCTGGTAATTGGAATGAGTACAATCTAAACCCCTTAACGAGGATCCATTGGAGGGCAAGTCTGGTGCCAGCAGCCGCGGTAATTCCAGCTCCAATAGCGTATATTTCAGTTGTTGCAGTGAAAAAGCTCGTAGTTGGACCTTGGGTTGGGTCGGTCGGTCCGCCTCACGGTGTGCACCGCCCGCCTCGTCCCTTATGCCGGCGATGCGTTCCTGGCCTTAATTGGCCGGGTCGTGCCTCCGGCGCGAAGAAATTAGAGTGCTCAAAGCAAGCCCCTTCTGGGAAAAAAAGGCGATAGTTGAACTTAGACAAGTTCAAGGCAATAGTTTTCAGAAAAAAAGGGAACGGAGTCCCCTGAGCCACGCGAAGGGAAGGAAGTCGTGGGCTGAGCCGGAGGTCACTTTTCCCGATCCATCCCTCATGTTTTTTCCCTCTCTCCTTTCATGCCCGTCTTTTCTTTGGCTGGTAGACTAGCGCCTTGCTTAAGGCGCTAGAAGGAATTTCTAATATATTATTTAAGAAAAGAGATTATAATCTTATCACTTATAAAAATGTATATATTAAAGCGTAAATTGATTATTTTCTAATAAGAAAATTAGATCATTTAGAATGCAAAGATTATAAAGTTATTTCGAGTGAAAATTTATGTATCCAACATTGATTATTAGTTTTGAACTTTTACATAAAGTGGCAAAAAAATAAAAAATAAACTAAAACTATTTTCTAAGATTAGATGGGGGAATTTAAAGAATATTAACAAAGTATTTTTGAGAGTAAAATTTTAGATCTTAAGATTTTGTTTGTGCATGACAATTCTAATGTTATGTGAGAAAAAGTGACTAGTGATATTAAGAATATTTCAAAATATGCACTTGGAGTTTCGAAGGAAAAAGCTCCTAATATTAAAAATAATTTGTGGTGGAATCCAAATGTGCAAGAAAAGATAAAAAATAAGAAGATTTGATATAGAAATTTATTTAGATGTAAAAATTCTGATAAGTGGGAAAACTATAAGGAGGCTCGTAAGAAATTTAAGAAAGTTATTTGCGTGATTTTAATGATTTAGATTTAAAAATTCCGATATTTGGGAAAAATTTTGATCTTTGCAAAGAGATTAGCTTTAAATTATTTATATAATAGATTAGATATTGAGGGAGAAAGATATATGTATAAGTAAGACAAATAAATAGATAGTTGTAAGGATTTAGTTCAAGTGAAGTGTATTAAGGATGAAGATCAAAAACTACTTTTCTTAGAAGATGATATTCAACAAAGGTGGATGAGATATTTTGCTAAAAATTTTAATGAAGGATGTGAAAATATGATTGACTTTAGTGACTTTAGCACCCTAAATAAAAATAAATATTTTTCTTTATTGACTTATTAGTAAAACCAAAGTTAGAGAGGCTTTAAAGAAAATGAAGTGTGGAAAAGCTATTGGACCTAATGTTATTCCAATAGAGATGTGGAATTGCTTAGGAGATGAAGGAATTTCTTATTTTACTAAACTTTTTTAATACTATTTTGAAGACTAAAAAGATGTCAGATGAGTGGAGAATGAGTGTGTTAATTACTATTTTAAGAAGAAAGGTGATACATAGCAAATTATAGAGGAATTAAGTTAATGTGTCATACTTTAAAACTATGGGAGTGAGTTATGGAGCGTAAGTTAAGACGTGATTCTAATGTTTCTCAAAATCAATTTAGATTCATGTCGGGTAGGTCTACTATAGAATCCATACATTTATTGATAGGTTTGATGGAGAAATATAGAGAGAACAAGGAGGATCTACATATAATATTTATTGATTTAGAGAAAGCTAATGATAAAGTTCCAAGAGAAGTGCTATGGAGAGTTTTTGAAAAGAAAGGAGTTAAAAACACTTATATTCAAATCATTAAAGATATGTATGCAAAAGCTATTACTGTGTTTAAACACAAGGTGGTTTGACAAGGTATTTTACTATTTCAGTTGGATTACATCAAGGATTAGCCTTAAGCCCATATCTTTTTGCTTTAGTCATTGATGTTCTCACAAGACATTTGCAAGAGGATGTACCATGGTTTATGTTTTTAATGATGATATTCTTCTTGTTGATAAGACTAGAGAGGGAGTTGAAGGTAAACTTGAATTATGGAGGTGAACCTTAAAGTGTAAACTTTTTTGCATGAGCAGTTCTAAAACTGAATATATGGAGTGTAATTTTAGTAGCAGTTGACCTAGTGAGGGGATTATGACTTTGGGCGATCAAGTAATTAATAAGAGTACATATGTTAGATATCTTGGATCTATTATACTAAGTGATTGTGAAATATATGGGGATATTATCAGGATAATTCAAGTTGGATGGTTGCAGAAGAGGAATGCATCAGGCTTGTTTTTCAAAAGCAATGTCCCCCTCAAACTTAAGGAAAAATTCTATAAGGTGGTGGTGAGACTTGCAATGCTTTAAGGTGTCAAATGTTGGCCATTAAAAAAGAAGCATAATACTAAGTTAAGTGTTACATAGATGAGGATGCTTAGGGGGATGAGTGGTGTTACCCTTAAAGATAGGATACAAAATGTGCATATATGTGAGAAGGTCAGAGTAGCTCCAGTGGAAGATAAGATTATAGAGAGTCACCTTAGATGGTTTGGTCACATTAAATAAAGGCCTTCCAATGACCCAGTTAGGACAGTTGAGGTATTAGAATTGACTTATGTTAAGAAAGGTAGTGGAAAACCTAAAAAAAATTGGTTAGAAAATATTAGAAATAATCTTTCTTTATTAGATTTAAATCAAAATTTGACTTTTAACATGACACAATGGTGAAAGGGTATTCATGTAGCTGACCTTACGTAGTGGGACAAAAGCTTGATGTTGTTGTTGTTGTTGTCCACTTGGTTGTTTCTCCACTTATATTATTTTTTCTTCTGATTATAGCCAAAGCACTTTATGGAGACATTTGAAGATTCATGTTTTAAAGGCTATCTTAAGGAGGTCTTATGTTCCTCATAGATTTAGCTAAGGAGTCTAGGGGTTAAAATCTATTCAAGGAAAAGATAGATGTAAATGTTTCTCAATTATCCTATAAAGAGGTTTCTCCATGTTACTAGGAGAAAAAAAAAGAGTACTTGTGGAAATCCTAAGGAGAGGCCTTAAGAAATGGACATAAACGAAGTTAGCCAAATCAATATAAATTTGTTTGCATATTCATTCTCTTCTTATTTATTTATTTATTTCCCACATTCTTTTATATGTTAAATTGTGTTATCATTATTGGAATCCATATTTAAAAATAAAACATTTTTTTTAACTTGTGATAGTTCATACTTTTTTTTTTCTTGTTATATATATATATATATATATATATATATATATATATATATATAATTTTAGTAAGTAAGTAAATTTTTGTTTTTACTTACGAGTGTTTATAAGAAAGGTACTCTTACTTTCATTATTTGTATAAGATAAAGAATTGGTGTTTTAAATTCCTTCAATTGATTTTTTTTTAAAAATATATGCTAATTCACTCCCCCCCCCCCCCCCCCCCCCCCTTTCCATATTTCAATTGGTATTAAGGAGTGTTGCTTGCTAGATAGGTTTTAACAACTTAAATAGAATCATCTATGGAAAATTATGGAAATAGGAATTCATCAAATGTGTATTTGATTACCTAATTTTTGCTATTTGATAATAACCTTTTTTAATTTTAAAAAGTGTGCATGGCCACTTTTATACCATCAATAGACTATAGAATATGAAACCTTGTGCAAGTTGGGGATGCACTACCCCATATAATAGAAATTAGTATAAAAATTAAACATTTATTCAGAGAGTGAGACTTCAAGAAAAGAGATTTTACATAGCTTAGTTGTAAGTGTTTAAATATTTTTTGTGCTTTAAAACCCAATGATTACCTATGTATTTCTACTTGTACTATTGCAATAAAAATTTGGGATGGATTGCACATAACATATGAAAGAACAAACGAATTGAAATAATCTCACTTGAATATTTTGCTACATAATTATGAACTATTCTGCATTCAATGAAATGAAACTATTTTGCAAATTTATACACATTTTACAAAGATTATTACTTCATTACAAAATTTAGTTAGAAATTTTACTAAGGCTAAAAAGGTAATCAAATACTTTGATACTTGCCATTATATAGGGATGCCAAGGTTATGGCTATTTCTAAATCAAAGAATTTAACTCTTTATTATATTTATCATCTCCGTAGTTCATTGATAGATTATGGACAAAATGTTAGCCAAAGGAAGGCCAATGTTGGTGAAAAGAAGAAAGATAAAGTAATAGTACTAAATGCAGATGAATATAGCAACAATGACTTAGAAGGCATTGATAATGAGGACATCGTAATAATGATTAGGTAAATTAAAAAACCTTTTTAAAAAATAAGTGGGAAAGATACATTGACAAATAGAAGTGTTTTGGTATGGTTTTGTTTATCATAATTTTATTTGAATATTAAAAATCTTAGTCACATTAAGTGAGAGTGTCCAATTCTGTAGAATCAACCGTAAAACGATAAAGTTGTAGAAAATGTGAAAATTAAACTGAGTAAACAAAATCCCAGCAATCCCTTTAGGCTCACTTTGGTTTAGAATCTTTAGAGACTAAAGTGGAGGATTTCATTTTGTTAACCTTCTAGCCTGTCCAACCACAAAATTCTATCATAATTCTCTTCATTGAAATAAACTTCTTTGGTAGATGGAATAAAAAATAATAATACATCATCTACATATAGTAAGTGTTAAATTTTTTACAAATTTTGGTGCTAGCTTGATTCCCAATTTAGAACTCCTTTGATAAATCAAATTATATAAAAGCTGAGAGCACATTATTTATAAGGGGACAATGAGCATCCTTTCCTAAACCCACTTTTAGCTTCAATCCAGTCCGAATTTCTAGCATTGATAAGAATAGAGAATCAAACATTTTGAACACATTCCATAATTATGTTTAAGAATTCAGGAGGAAAACCAAACCAAGTTAGCACCTTAGCTAAATTTGGCCAACCCATACTGTCATATGCCTACTCCATATCAATTGTAACTGCCATAAATTGTTTCTTGGAACTAGAAAATCTGAGCTTATTGAAATTTCTTGAACCAAAAGATAATGATCTGACATGGATCTAACAGTTACAAAAATAGCTTGATCTTCAGTGATAATCTTAGGCAAACACCATTTTGAATGGTTCATAATCATTCTAGATACCAATTTATAAATTTATTGACAAAGGTTAATACGTCAAAACAGGGAAGGTTCCACCAGATTCTTCACTTTAGGAATGAATACAATCAAACTATACTTCCAATATGGATGAATTTCTCCTTTGTGAAGAAACCATCAACTAATCTCCACAAATCCTGTTTTACAACTCTCCAAAAGAATTTAATCAATGATGAGGTAATACCATCCAATCTCATAGACTTGTTGTTTCCCAAATTCTTAACACCTTCAATTAATTCTTCTTTAATAAAATCAGCATTCAACAATTTCAAGTCAAAATCATGTATTTTGTGATAATTAAAAACTTTTGCCCAATCCGAGAATTTGCATTCCCTTGGCTTCCATTTCTAACTAAAAAATTTACAAAATGATGAGGTGATACCATCCCTCTTTTTTCTTCCTTAGAAAAGATACAATTAAAGTCCCATCCCTCTACAGAAGGAATACCACACACCACTTTCTTCTCAAGACTCTCGCATAAACTTCTTCTAACAAACAAATCCATACTCTCATACACCGTAGCTACATTCCAACATCCCATATTCAGAATTTTGAGGCACCTAAACACCAACTGAGATGAATCATACACCACATCAAAACTACCCTTTGACCTCTTCCATAATAAAGGAATTCCCCTAGATGTACCATTAGATAAATGGTGGGAAAAGTCCCAATCCTCCCCCAAAGACTCTATCCACTTCCTTTGTATCAATACAAGATAACTTAGTTTCTACGAACCCAAAGAAAAAGACAACATTATTCCTCATTATCTCAGTAAGATAAAGGGAATACTCTCTCTTTTTTTTTTTTTGCTCCTCTTCAATTCCAAAATAAAAAGGAAGACATCAAGAACCCAATGGGGAATGGTCCCCAGCACCACGACAACCACCCACTTCCCCATTCCTCTTCCTAGGGATATCATCAATAGGCCCTAATGATTTAAGTTCTTTAGGTTTCTTGTGTTTACTACTAAAAGAACATACACCATTATTTATTATCTTGTAGAAGTGAGGAATTCCTTGCTGAATGCACATTACCATTTCCATCGCACTTATCACATAATAAACCACCATCATAGTTGGCATCGGGGTATCATCAAGACTAGAGAATTTGATATCTTCAATGTTATAAGAATTGAATTCAAATACAACTGAAGTATTCTAAATTCCAGCTGAACTTGACATATCCATGTCCACACTTTTATAGGCTTCATTAGCATCACCTTCCCCCCTTCTGACTATTTTTTTTTTTTTGTTAAAACCCACAGAGGGGCCTACATATTAAATATAAAAAATGATTACAAAGTCCTTAAGGGAGACTAATCGCTCACTATGCTCCAACGAGCTACAAAAAAAAATAAAATAATTCCTACGAGTAAAAAGTCTCCACTAAGCAAAATTACAGAAAAACCTAGGAACATTCTACAGATGCTACAGGGAAGCATCCAAAAAAGAAAGCTATAAATGTAGAAATGAAGCTCGAGTTTCTACAAAAGGGGTGAAAAAAGCATGAAGCCAATTCACCTGCAAAACAAAAAAGATGTAAAGAAAAAAAGTATAACAACAAAATATATAGGTGAAACAGTACGAAAAGCAAAAACTAAGATTAGAAAGAGAAACAGATTATCAAAGCCACTGAAACATAAACAATCAAAGCACCACTGAAAGTCAAAGGAAGGTTACAGATTATTAGAGCTCAAGATTAAAATATAATAAATAGCTTCATCAAGAATATCCAAATGGCACTCGATCCAACCTTCAAGAGATTAAATCATCCAATTCCCTAAGTGACCCGAGCAAAAGGGTTAAGCAGAAATAACAGAAAATTAAAATAGGTACAAAGAAGCATCCATCCCAAAAGCACAGCAACACCATAACAGACCTCCACAACTCAACCAACAGAACTTCAAGCTATAGAGAGCAACGACCAAACCCTCCACAGAATTACCATATAGAAAGCCAAAGACATTCCAACATCTAACATGAGGAACCTGCCACCCTAACTCCCCAGTTAAGAGGAAATCGATTAAATAGCAACCCAGAACCCCAGTCAAATGAACAAAAACACCCCCAGCATACCAAAATAGCAACCTGAGGGAGGGAGAGCACCAAAGGGAAATACTCTCAGAAAAAGTAACATTGTAATCATAGCTCAAGTCAATAACCCACCAGACAATAGCTATAATGAACAAATCAAATAGAAACAGCCAACAAGAATAGAATAAAGCCCCATAAAGAATATCTAAAAAGGGGAGATCCAAAATATGGAAGTAATATAAATCAATTAACCAAAAGCACACAATGGGCCAGCACTGAGAGTTCCAGACTAGAAAAAACTAGCACAGAGATTCCTAGAATAGAACGAGAAACTTAGTCAAAATCATATAAACAGCAGTCCAGATATCGAAACCCCCAGCAAAGGGAAAACCAAACCTCCAACTAAAAAAATAACAGCAGATATAGAAGGCCAAATTAAGATGTAAAAGAGCCTCCACACCCAAGATAATCCAACCAACACAAAGCAAGTTCCAGGAATTATAGAAACGGTGCTTAACAACCCAGTCAATTAGTCGGAGAGAGCAATAAGCCTAGTCGTAAATCAAGGACCAGCTAACAAAACTCCAACATAAAAGACTAAATCCAAAGACCAAAAAAGAGACAAAACAGCTAAGATCTAACATAAGGACAACCATAAGCATCAAGATTAAGTACACCACGAAGATGGATAGGGCTAGTGTCCCAAATAAAACTAGAAAAACCGCACATAGCCATCCAATAGGCACACGAATTACCATCCTTGCTGATATGGTGAAATGAATAGTTCAGGAAAAGCATCAGGTTTTTAATTTCTCTAACCATATAGAAGAGGTTCGGGGAACAACACATCTCATCCTCAGCTTGAAAAAGGTGATAATCAAAGTCAGAATTAACCTCAATATGAAAATTAGTTAAGCTAAGAGAGATGCACAATTGAATACCATACAAAATGGCCCTAAAAACAACAGTAGAATAGCTACCTTAAACATGACCCACAAAAGCAAAAATGAGGCCACCATTACTATCTCTAATCACATCACCACAACCACCAAGTAAATCAGTACTAGTGCCATCCACATTAAGTTTAAAGAAATTAATGGGAGGTTTATGCCAGTAGATAATATTTGAAATGACAGGAACACCCTCCAACTTCAAACCTAAAATATTACCAACAAAATAATAGTTTTTAAAGTTCTTAAAAGAAATTAGATTAACAGTCAGCAGAGCTAACACCTTATCCTTCACATAATGAATAACATTATGATGGCTCATTTTCACATTATTGAAAAGATATTGATTCATTTCTAGCCAAAGAAACTAAAGAAAGAGGGAAGGAATAAGGTTACGTATGTGACCTTTGGAGTTAATAAACCATAACTTAAGCATATATTTAGGAGGCAACTGAGAGTTAAAATAGTTCAGTTGAAACATATCATCAAAATAAACCAAAGTTTTAACAGCAACAGGCCCCGATAAAAAACATGATGCTTATTCTCCTTATGAAAACAACATTGCATTTAGAGGCCAAGATCCACCGATAAGATTATCATCCGTATGAATAAATCTATGCAGAACTCTCCAAACAAAAATAGAAATAGTAGAAGGAATGCTCTTATGCTAGATATTATGGAAAATGCTATCAATATTTCTTTTATCTCTAAAGGTATGCCAAGCAATCTTTAAATGAAAACCACCATCTTTGGAAGGATCACATAACATAATATCTCTAGAAGCAATATTTATTGGTAAGTTTAAAATACTATGTAGGATACATTCAGGGACCTCATTGGGAAGCTTATTATAGTCCCAGGAATTATTATTAAAAAGTTATTGACCTTAACCAAAGAAGTAGAAGAAGAATCCAGCATATAGTTAATAGAAATTTTACCTAACCATCGATCCTGCCAAAAGAAAATATTACCTTCACCAAGGCCCCAAGAGATGAAGCGCTCAACCTCGCATTTAATCCTGCAAAGCCTTTTCCAGACTATAGAATCACCTAGTTTCGAAAAACAATTAGTAGGATGCTTACCAATACAACACTTAGAAACTATAAAGTTAGCCCAAAGACTAGCATTAGCCCATAAGTTATAACAAAGTTTAAAAGAAAAATCCTTAGCAAGGTCATTAAAGTTTTAACAACCAAGACCACCTTTAGCCAAAACACCATAACATTTCTCCCAAGAGGCCCAATGAATTTTAGAACTAGAAGAAATGCCTCTCTAGAAAATTTATAAATAATCTTGTGTAGTCTATCACAAACAGTTTGAGTAGGAAAAAGAGAATGAAAGCTATAAAATGAAAAAATATAAAGAACACTTTTAATAAGAACAACTCTACCACCAACACTAAGGAAATTATATTCACACGGTAACAGACTATTTTGAACAGAAACAATGAGATCATCAAATAAAAAGGATTTCTTTATGCCAAAGTAAAGAGGCACTTTAAGATATTTGATAGGCAATTGAGCATGGCAAAAGCCAATAAGATTGGTAATAGATAAAATATGATCATTATATATTCTCTTAGTGGAAATGAAACAACTTTTACTTTTGTTAAAGGGTAAGCCACTAATCTTCTCAAAATGTTCAAAAAAATCTACAAGCTTCTAGATTTTATTAATAGTCCCATTAGAAAACACAGTAAAATCATCCACAAAACATAAATGAGATTGAGGTACACCTCCCAAAGTTCTAAAATAAAGGTTAGGATAGACATTGAATAAATTAGTAAGACCCCTAAAAAGAAACCCAACAACAATAATAAAGAGAGCAGGGGAAATAGGATCATCTTGCCTTAAACCATGAGAAGCTTTGAAAAAACCATTGTTAGAACCATTAACAAGAATATAAAAATAAACATTTTCAACACAATTTTTTATAAGCTTGATAAAGACAGAGTTGAAACCAAAAAAGTTCTAAAATAAGATAAATGAAATTCCAATCAATATTACAATAGGCCTTGGCAATATCCAGCTTCATAATTAAATTACCACCTCTTACCTTAACATCTAAGTCTTGAAAGAATTCTTGAGCCAATAGAATGTTATCTGTAATGGCACTATTTTTCACAAACCCCATCTGATTAGGAGTAATAATTCTAGGTAAAATGGCAGTCAGACGATTCACAATAATTTAGAAATCAACTTATTGAAGAAAGGCAGAGACTGATAGGTCTAAAATCATTCCAGTTGATAATAACATTGCTTTAGGAATAAGCACAATAGAAGTAGATATAAGAAACTTAGGGATAGGATTACCAGCAAAAAAAATCTAAAATAGCATTAAAAATATCACTACCAATAATATGCCAGCATTTTTGAAAAAACAGAGTGGTAAACCCATCAGGGCCAGCCATAGACTCTTTATTCATATCCAGTAGGGTCTCTTTAACCTCCTCAAAATAAGGAGGACTAGAAAGAATGATATTCTCCTCAAGAGAAATAAGGGAAGGGATGAAAGAATGTTCAATAATTTGATTCAGAGTAAAAACTTTGTTAAACCTGGTGTGAAAATGATTCAAAGCTAAATTAGCAATCTCCTCAGAATTTTCAGTAAAAGACCCATCCTCCCTTTGGATTTTATTGATATTGTTTTTAACTCTTTTTCTCTTGAACAAAGCATGGAAATACTTAGTGTTGTTATCACCTTCAAGAAAATGCTTAGAGTTAGATTTTGGCCTCCAATAAACTTCTTCCTGTGCATGTAAATTAAAAAGATCCTCTTTGGAATTCTTTAGGAGGGAAAGATTAGTATCAGTAGGATCATTGTTACAAAGCTAATTCAAGAGAGTTAACCAGATTCTCAGCTTGCAGAATATTAGAGAAATTATTTTTAAACACATGATGTTTCCACCAATTTAAAACTTGTTTAAGCCTTTTCAATTTAAACCAGAGTCTCTTCATGCCAGAAATAGAATTATTACAATGGAGAGGAGCTAGCCAATTAAGCTGAACAACATCCAAAAAAGAAGCATGATTTAACCACTTGTTTTGGAATCTAAATTGAGAAGAGACATTACCTTGTTTAAACTTAATGCTAATAAGTAAAGGGGAGTGATCCAACAAAGTTCTAATCAAATGCTACACATTAGTGGAAAACAGAGAATTAATCCAAGGGTCATTAAATAACACACGATCCAATCTTTTCCATAAATGGCTCCTATTCCAAGTGAAATTATTATCTACAAACCCAATATCAATAAGATTCCAAAAGGTAATCATATTATTAAAATCCTCCATAGAACAAAAAGGACGGGAACCTCCAATCCTTTCAGTAGGGTTAGAGATAGTTTTAAAATCACCACCAACAAGTCAGGCAAATTACATATATTATGAAAATAAAAAAGTTGCTCCCAAAGCATTTTTCTAGAATAAAGAGATGAAACAGCATATACAAAAGAAGCACAACAATTAAAATTAAGAGCCTCAACCTTACAGTGCAAAACTTGGGTAAAGTCACCAATAACATCAATTTTAACCAATCCTTCAAAAAAACTCAAATCTTGTTAGCAACATTGGCAATAGCATGATTAAAGCCCAAAAAATGAGAAGTACTAATTAACCTAGCAGAAGAGATAAGAGGCTCAAGCAAAATAAGAATAGAAATATATGAACACGACATAAGTTCTTAACACGAATTCTAGAAAAAGGACAACCAATGACCCTCACATTCCAAATAATAGTATTAAACATAAAAAACCAAATTAGTGAGAAGTATGCAATCTAGTATTTCAAGGAGGTTGAAGAGAAATATGCTTAGGTTTCCTGCCTCTTTTACTATGAACTTGCTAAAACTAAAATCATTATCATCTCTAGCAAAATATTTAGTAGCAATATCTATTTCCTCAGTATCAGTCAAAGCATCATTATTATAATAAGAACAAGAGAGAGTCTTACTACCTCTTGGATGTTCCTTTAAAGAAGTTAGTTGAGGACATTCATCCTCCATAAACCTTTCTTCCTCATCAAAAACATCACAGTCTCTCACTACAAGTTCTTTAATGCGTTTTGGAAGAGGAGAAGCATTTTCCATAATAACAAATTCTCCTTCCTCTAAATATACATAATTAGGGGCCACTTGAATAGCCAAAGCTTCCTGATCGTTTAAGAGATTAGTAGAAATAGAAACAAGCATCTACCATTAAAATCATTAGCATTTACAATATCAGTGCAAGTAGGAGTACCAAAACATTAGTACTAGTAGGAGCTTCATAGTTAGTCGAGTCATGGTCCTTATTATTTTCACAAGCAATATTATTATTAGCATAAGGTTTAACAATATGACCTTGATCAAGATTCAAAGAACCATCATTAGTAGTAGAAATAATAGGGTCCCCCTTCTGACTATATTATGCGTAATAGTCTGATTCCCTTCAGGAACCATGTACCATCAACATTCTTAACTTTAGAGGGGAAAACAATAAGTACCTTTAGAATTTTAGTTTCCACATCATCATTTTGATAATCCTTATAAGCACTAGGCTCAGCAAATGCAATATATATATATATATATATATATGAAGCAAAATGCAAATAAGCTTCTTGATTATTCTTTGCCTGGGAATCATCACTTGTACCAAAAATACTAGCTCCCTCTATTTGAATGGCAACTGAACATCCCATCACCTTATCATCATGCTCAACTTAAGATGGAACATTCAGACTAGGTTTATTCAATCACTTCTTACTAAGATCCTTATTTCTAAAGAATCTTCCCCTCTTATTCTAAAACTTAACATTGATTTAAGGTCCATATTTTCCTTAAATAGATGGACTTTTGTTTAGAATATGCATATTACCTTCCGCTAGAACTAGAATAGAAACATCCTCACTATAAGATTTACTCTTTTCAACAGCATCAGCATCTTCAATACATGAATTAACCTTACGCTCAATCTAGCCACATTTAAAGCAAAATGAAGCAATTTTCTCATAATCAATTTTTTTCATAGTACCTTCCAAACAAACCATCCACCTAAATGCCTCCTAGAAATTTTACTTCCAGATTAATTCACACACAAACTCTAGCGAATTCCCTCCTTCCCTATTTGCACATATTCCCATTAAGAAGCACTGACATGCCAACCTTTAAATATATTCTTTATATATTAACCTCATCCCAACATTGCAATGGGAGATGAGGCAGTCTTATCCAAATAGGAGAAAATAAACCCTTCAAGGATAGTAGTGAAAAATTTGGTGACCATTTATAAATTCAAACAATATGACCACCTATATACCAAGGTCCTCCACTCATCACTCCCTACAAAGCTTCACTAGATTGGAAAGAACATAAGATCCAATATAATCCAAATGATGATAAATGAAATCCTCCAAATTTGCTCAATTGCTTTCTTAATTCCACACTACAGTATGAAAAAGGAATGTTTTTCCCCAATACTTACACAACCACCAAATTCTTTAAAACTTGAGCATTGACAATTTCCTTATAAAAATTAAGCTTCACAGCAATTCCATTCCAAACATTTCTATTGATACTAAACTCAGATTAATTCTGATATGAGGATTGAAATTCCATGAGTTAGCCATGTTCTAATTATGCAAGGAAATCCAAATAGATCAAGAACCATTCATATGATTTTTATTATTCATAGCATTAACCTCAATAATAGGATTAAAAATAGAAGAGGAAATATCAAACTACTGAGATAAATTACCTATCCCATGAAATTTAGAAATATTAGAATTGGATGACATAAATCTACTGAATTTCAACTTCAAACCAGATGTTGAAGCTTCAAAGTCATTCTTCCCTATTTTTGGAATCTTTTTCCTCATATGTGAATCATTTAGAATAATTAAATTTTCAACAACCTTCTTTCCTTTACCTTCAACCTCCTTCAATTGCTACTAAGGGGGTCAAAAACCTTCTCTGATAACCAAAGCTTAACTCTTCAAACTTGTATTCCACAGCCTTCCATCAGGGAGTGATGAACAAACCTTGATGTTACCATTTGAATCAAAATAACCTAATTCCTTAGTTGAAGATTGAGGAAGACTGGGAGAGATGACAGTCGTTGAATGCCTGTGGTCATCTTCTGCCATAACCATCATCAAACAAAAAAGCCGAAAGAGGAAAATCTGAAAATAACTTTCTCCCTCTAGAAACTCTCGAAACTTCTCTCTCTAGAAACAAGATGTCTCCTTTTAGATTGACTACTTTTAAAATGTTTGGCACACACTCATTGACAAGTATAAAAGTGTAATCATGTCAGACTTAAAAAAGATTACATCAAAGAAGATCATCGTAGCAATATAATTTATAATTACATTTTTCATTTATGAGATCTTATAAATTTTCTTGGTAAATGATTTGCTAAACAACCAAACACACTTACATGACAAAAAAGTAGGTTAAAAAAAAAGAAAATTTGAAGTTAACATATCTTATTATAAAAACTAGTTTGTATTGTACAATAGACATGGACTAAGAATAATTTTGAAAAATTAAGGTGTTTTAAATAATAAAAAATATAAATAATAAATTATTAAAACTAATCATATTGTATGACTTAGGTTAGACCATATGATCATTTATATTTAAATTAAACTCACCTTTCATCTATTATTCTATAAATAAATAAATTCAAATTTTAATTGACAGTACCACTTATTTTATAATGTACTATATTATTATCTATGATTTTTACCTATTTGTTACCTTAGAAACGAGGATGGTTTTTAAAATATAATTCAACAAAATTTTATATGGTATGAAAAAGATCCTATAGATGAAATGAACTAAGAGTTTAAATCATGCTAACCATTTATATATGAAATGGACTAATCATGCAATCAAATCAAATAGGGAATGATTTTTATTTATTTAGGCTGATTAATCTAATCATATTATAAAATTTCCTTGTAAAATTGTACGATCATGCCGGCATTTATCTCTTTTATGATTTTTTCATCCACCCTATCAATATTTAATCTCTTAGAACTCTAATATATATGAAGATTTTTTAGAGCTGAGGGTGTCTAAAGGCTCTGAGAAAGATTTTTTGTGACTTTATAAAAGTCCTTGGAGAGGATTGAGAAAGGAGTGATTTGAGAAGTGTATATTTACAATTTTTAGAGCATTCTTGAATTTTTAGTGACTTGTTCACTTAGTTGTTTCTCCAATCAAATTCTTTGTTCCACTAGGTTATAGCCAAACCCCTTAGTGAAGGGCTTTGAAGAGTCTTATTTCTATGAAGATCTCAAGAAGGTCCTATATACCTCATTTAACTAGTCGAGTTGGTTTGGGTCATTTTGAGGAGAAGAGAAGTGTAAGGGTTTCTCCATTATCCTATGAAGGAGAGAGACTTATCTACCTTCTTGGGAGCAAAAGAAGAGAGTATTAGTAGAAATTATAGGGAGAGGACTTAGAGAGTAAACATAAGAAAAGTTGGTCGAACTTCTCTAAATTGGTTTACCTATTCCCACTCTTAATTATATTTATTGACATTTTGTTGATATATGTTATTATGGAGGCCAGCCTTAGAGTCTAAGGTTTTCATTTGAGTAGATCTAAAATTTAATTCTTGTAGTGTAATTTTAGTAGTAATAGTTCTAGTTGGGGTTTTGTGACTTTGAGTGATCAAGTCATTAATAAGTGTACTCAATTTAGATATCCTGGGTCTATTGATTAAAATGATGGTGAAATAGAATGAAAATTATTAGTAGAATTTAAGTTGGATGGTTGAAGTAAAGGAATGCTTCAGGTTTCTTGTGTGATAGAAAAGTAACACTTAAACTTAAGGGAAAATTTTATAAGATTGTGGCGAGATCTGCAATGCTTTATGGTGTAGAATGTTAACCATTAAAAGAGAAGCATAATATTAAGTTAAGTGTTACTGAGATGAGGATGCTGAGGTGGATGATTTGATTTACTCTTAGAGATAGGATATGAAATGAGCATATCCTTTAAAAGTTTGGAGTAGCTCTAGTAACATATAAGATTAGAGAGAGTTGCCTTAGATGATTTGGTCATGTAAAATGGCAACCTTTTAATGACTCTATTATAAGAGTAAATGTATTAGATTTGGCATATGTTAACAAAGGTAGGGTAGGCCTAAAAAGACATAGTTAGAAAAAATAAGAATTGACTTTTCTTTTTTTGATTTAAATGATAAGTTGACTCTTAAAAAGACTTAAAGGAGAAAAAGGATTCATGTAGTTGACCCCAAGTAGTGGGTTAAAGTGTTGTTGTTATTATTGCTGTTAATTATATCTTGTGTAGTAATATTATTATTGAGATTAATATTTTAAAAAAAAATTAGCCTATGACTATTTGTCCTTCTTTTAAAAAAATAACAAAGCAAAGATATATATATATATATATATATATATATATATATATATGTTTTATCATCTTTGCTTTATTATTTTGGTACCTCACTTCAAACTTTATTTTAACTTATAATTATTTCTAAGAAAATTTATATCACTTTAAATATTTTGTAATTGAGAAAATTTGTGTTTTAAAAGGATTGTAAATAATGAAAAATTTAAAAAAAATATAACATATCACCATCCCCTGTTGACCTCATTTTTTAATGAGGTAAAATCTTTCCGCTTTTCCTTCTTTAGTGCTTAAGGTCATCCTACCTTAGTGTAGACCCAGTTTATAGGAACTATAGGAGGCAACCCAAGGATTTAGTCTTGGAAAACCTTAAGTGACATAAAATTCTCTATGAACACCTCATAATGGCATTAAAGAGATTTCAAATCCTTTTCTGACCAAACCCAAGGGCCAAGCTTAGGTTCTATTTCAAAGTTTCTTATAGTTAGCAAACATGCCACTCAAAGTGACGTTGCAATTTAAGCCCAAACCCATGCCCTTGGGAGCGAATCAAACCAACCAAAATGCACGAAGCAATTTATTTGGCTCATCCAAGACTATTAGCCAACCCAGCTGATCATGTTTTACAAATATTACCTAAAATGACCTTTATGTCTTAAAGTCCAATTTCTTTTAAATCCTTAATCAACCTAACCACCCTAGTCCTTGGAATTGGATCTTAAATGTCCTAAAATAAACATAAATACTTCATAAACTTATCCCTATCCATGGTCAACCCCTGAACCATGGTTAAAAATTAGAAATTCTAAAACACCCTAAATATCCTAAACCTTTATAAAAGTCCATTTCCTAGGTTAGACCAAAATCTTTCCTATATGATAGCATTATAAAGATTTGAAACCATTGATAAAACTTAATTAATCACCTTTTAACCAACCATGTTCAATGGTTGACCAAATTATTCATAGTTAACTCATGTGACTCGTATGGCATTCCCAGTTGATATAGTCTGAAAGTTCATGATGGTTGTTAAGAGAGAAAAGGTGAGGTTTATGAGAAGGGGAGAAGATCCTCGTGGGTTTTAAGAAAGTGTGTGAGAGAGTTCCACAAGGTTTCTTTGATGAACTTGCACCATAATTCCTCCATTTTCCAAGGTTTATCTTAAGGGGAGTTTTGGGAAGAAGATCTCTTTAGGGTCAAAGGACTACTCCGTTGCACCGGGAAGGGTGAAAGGGATTCGAAGTTCTCTGCCTGTGTTTTATTCCAGTTCTCTACCATCTCTAAGAGAGAGAAAAAGGATTCAAGGTTCTCTACTTGTAAAAAGATGTCAGTTCTGTGCCATCTCCATGAAGGAGAAAAAGTATTAAAGGTTTTATGCCTATGAAAGGATTATGATCCTCTACTGTACTTGATTGGTGGAAGAGATTTTGTAAGGGCTCTCCACCTAGCTCTGGGTGCTAAATGAGTGACACTATAATGATAGTGCAATACCCAGCGAACAGGACTCTAGGGAGTGGCCGTAGGTCATGGTTTGACTGAACCACTATTAATTTGGTGTGTTCATTGTAATTTTTACTTTCTACACTTTTTTTGAATTTTATTTTCTGTTATAACAGCTTAGTTGAAAATTTAAGATAAATTTTTTATTTGTTGACTAGAATATCATCACCATCTTTGTAACTTTTGATAAGTATACTATCTTCCACATCAAGTGATAGTATTGCTTTTATCTTAGTGTGCCCTAGGGACATTTCATTGGGATCTTACAACCTCCTCAAACTTACATAATTCTCATCCCTCCAAACCAATGGACCTATATCAGTCCATTATGTACCTAAGATCATAGGCTAACTTCCCTAGCTAGCCCTTACGTTGTTTAACTTGTGCTAATTAATTGGTAAAACTAAAGTTAGCCCAAATGGACTAAAACCAAATCTAAGCTTTCTTATTCAAATCAAACTCAACCCAAATAGCCTAGATCCTACTTGATGCATTCTTGACCTAAGCATAGCTCAAATGGACACCTAACTGTCCATTGATGGCTGGAGAATAAGAAAACTCAAGCCCTTCAATATTTGAATCATAGAATTACATTCAATCAGCTCACGCCAACTCTTATCACATTTCCAACTACCTGCTAGCACCTCATTGGACACATCCTCACCAGCCTATTAGCCTATTACATCTCCTTATGGCTAGAATTCCACCCATGTTCAATACCCAAATGCCTATTAATACCCTCACTTCTAGCTTCACTAGTTTTTGAGTCTCGCTTCCTCAAGTCTCCCGAGAGTGAGAGCTTCCCTCCCCCTTTATCCCAAGCCTCCAAAAGCCTTTCAGCTTGAATTCAAGTGAACTTCATTGATCAACCCATGAGAACTCAGGCTTTTGTTCCACTCCACTCAAATAATAACTCTTTGAAGAAGGATTGTTCTCTAAGTTCAAGTTATCATATAGCCAACAATTAAGTCCCTAAACATCAATTCATAGAGGAAAGCCTTAAAGCCAAGTATAGGTATTTAGGGGTTTGGAACATTGTGAAATAAATTATTAATCCATGGTAATATAGAAATTAGATTGATCATTATTGTCACAGTGATCCTACTAAATCTAGAGTAATCTATGCAGTGGTACATTCAAGATGTTTTATACGAATGGATCTTAGATATCACTAGAGGAGGAAGGTGAATTCATAGCCATTTTTTTCATTTAATGGCTTCAATTTTTTCAAACCAAATACATAAGACAAACCCATGGTTTTTAGTGATTAAATCATAAATGCTTGATTCTTGATCTAATTGTTATTACTTAATCCTAGTTGTTACATATGTAATCGCTTTTTAAATCTCTAATATAATGGTTTTGGGTGGAAATGCAGTGCACAGTCAGTGGCTAACTTTGTAAATCCTTTAATTTGATAATTTTAATGAATAAATTCTATTAAAACTTTTAAATTTGATATTTCATAATCAAGTGAACAAAATGAAGTGAATGATGATTCTGTGGGTTGATAATTTAATTCTTTTACCAATGAGTACTTTCCCAGCAACTATTGATTACTATATTTTAGTAAATAATTTATTTACAAAAGTTTACTAATTACTCAATTATAATATGTAGACTCATTGGACATGCCTCAAATTGGTCTAAGGAATTCTTGGTGATGTGAAGACCATCCCAAATGTTTCCTAAGGAGTTTTGAAGAGCTCTCTATCCATCATGAAATTTCGAAAGCCTTATGTCATTATTTGACATAAAAGTTTTGTAATTTATAACTATAGATGCATGGAGAATTTTGGAGTGACATTTTTGTGAAATGTATGTTTATGTATAAACCCTAATCCTCTGCCTACTTTTTCCCTAGAGAAATCAATTAAGATGTAACCACTTTAGGAAAATTATAAAAAATTATAGACATGTTTAAGTGATATCAATTTTTTATGGGAGTCCCTTAAGATACTTAGAGATTTTTGAATTTACTTTCATAGGAATTTGAGCTCATTTGTCTAGTCAATTGGTAATCACTAAAATTAGCCCAATTAAGGAACCCTAAATGACTATAAATATACCCTATGTTACATAATTCTATTTACAATAATAACTCTTTCTTTTTCTTTTAGGACATTTGAGCCAATCAAGGGAAACTCGCACATATAGCAAATACACAAACTTCTAACCCAAGACATTCAGTTGGTAGATAAAACTCCTAACAAACAGACCAAGATGAGCTACACAATAACTTTAATTCTAATAACAATATTACTAACTGTTTAAATTTCAATTATTTACATACAAGAAGTACTATATATTAGTATGGAAAATTCTAAAAATCTAACTCTACAAAATCTTGTTACTTTGTAAGTTCCTTCTTATTAAATGCTTGAAAACTCATATCCCTGGTCATGAAAATAGAGGTATTCCCATTGGGTTATTATTGAGGATATGGATGGATTTAATTCTATTAGGGAAAAAATGAAATAATTGGAAGTTAATTTTGTTAGAATCCTTAATGTATAAAATTTAATTCTTTTGGAGCCTTTGATTCTATTGATTAATATGATTTAGTTAACAAAAAATTAATTGGATTTTTAAAAAATTATGGCTTAATTAAAAAATTTTGTTGTTTTTGATATGGTGAGTTTGATGTTAATATTTTTAGTGACTTTATTCGAATTTTGACATGATTCAAAATAAATTAAAGTCTCTTTATGAATAATCTTATTTCTTTAAATAAATTAATTCTTCTATGAATACATGGAGTTTATGGGTAGCTCACCTTGAAAGTTTAAATCCTAAAATTTCAACTTTGTTACGTCCTAGAATATTCGTGGCGGTAGAGAAATATAAACTTTAACATCCTAGCTTTATATGAAGTGTTATAGATCTGATCTAAGCTCTATTATTTTGATGATAATAAATATTAATGTGTATGCTATTCCTTTATCCTATCTTATGATATTGTGTTTTTGTTTTGTGTGTACCAACGTTTCAGGAAGTTAGTCTATCGTTCAATTGCAATTCAGATCAGCTTAAGACTATATAGACTAGGGTTACAACATGTAATTTTCAATTTATTATGTATTTTTTCTTTCTTAAGTTATTTTCTTTTTTTGGGTGGATATCTTTGCTAAGAAACCTTGCACACATATAAGGGGAGATAGAAAAGTTTTTTGAGAGAGTTTGTTTTTTTAAATAGTTCATACTGTATGATTTCTTTGTATGATTTTTATTTGTACTGTACGATCTGTTATGCTCTGTCAAACCCTTGTCGCCAAAGTTAAGAAAGATTAGAATTCTATTATGATCGTATAGTATGATTTGGATTGCATTTTACACATAGATTAAAATCTTTCTTACTTAATCCCTTGATATCAAGCAATCAAATCATGGATATTTATTTTGATTGATCATACTGAATGAAATAGTTTGTACTATATGATTACCCATGTACAAAGTTAGTTGTCCCTTGGATCATACCAAACAAAATCCATGTTTTTGTACTAATCATACCATATGATGTCCATAGTGCTAGACGATCACCCGTGTATGAAGTTAGTCATCCCAAGGATCGTCCCAAATGAATAGAAGAAATATTTGCATATCATATTATACGATGTATTATAAAAGTTGACCATTTCATATAAATAATCTTGTTGGATGACACTGAATTGAACTAATTGTACCGTACGATACGTCTATCATACTGTATAAACATAAGATGGATGGCTTAGAAATTAGGATTTTTTGAAGACCTCTATTTAAGGATATCTAACACTCTTGTTAGCATGGAATGGTGATTAAAGGGACCATAGTCAGCATGCAATAATGATCAGAAGGACCATATTCATTGGATAATAGAGGCCATAGGAAGCATAGTCAGTATGTGGGAGTGGTTAGAAGGACAAAAATCAATGGGGATGGAGGTTGAAGGGGCAATAGTAAGTGGTTGAGAATGGTCAAAGAGACCATAATCAGCGACAGTGGTTGAAAGGATCATAGTAGCGGGCAATGGAGGTCAGAAGGGCTATTGTTGAGTGATGATGGTTGGAAAGGTTATATATAGGCTATAATGGTTAGACGAATCTTAGTCGACAGGTGATGATGCTTAGAAGAATTATAGTCTGGTGATGATGTCGAGAGGACCATAGTCGAGCGACGGTTGTCAAAAGAACCATAGTTACAATGGGACATAGGTCAAAAGAATTATAATCAGGTGATGATGTTCAAATGGACCATAGTCCAGAAGCAATGGTCAGAAGGACTATAGTCGGGTGATAATGGTTGGAAGTAGCATAGTCAAATTATGATGGTTATAAGGAATGTAATCAAATGATGGTGCTTAGAAGGATGGTAGTCTGTAGTTGATGGAGGTCAAAAGGTTCATAGTCAGGCGATGATGGTCAGAAGGATCATAGTCGGCAAGAAATAAAGGTCAATAGAATCGTCATCAGGTTACAAAGGTTAGAATGATCGACGTAGTGTAATGATGGTTAGGAGGATTGTATTCGGGTGATAGTGGTTGGAAGAACCATAATCAGAGTGTGATGGAGTTCAAAAGTACCTTAATCGGGCGATGGTCGAAGGGACCATAGTTGGTGCCCGAAGGAGGTCGGAAAGAAAGTAGTCAGATGATGTCAACTCATCCCTCAACCAAAGTTCAAGGATATAATAATATTCTGAAGAGATTTCCAAACTTTAGAAGAGCAGTTCCCTTGACATATTTTGAATAATATAAAATGTTCCATCAATGTCTTATGATGGATGAAGATTCAATATTAATCAGTTGTTCGGTAGATGTCTGAAAATATTTTATTGTTAGAAAAAGATCCAATAACAACTATTGAATAGTTGAATGCCCTATGATGGTAGGTGGTCGGAGTCTAGTGATAGTCGGTGTTCGGGAAGATATCCGACTAGTGGTGCAAGCTTGAGAAAGTAAGAGAGATCCTTCATTTTTCTTCTTTTTCTCCCCCTCCTTTGTGAAGAATGAGGGGTCTTTTATAGATTTTTGGGAGTGGTAGGCTAGTAAATTGAGAGAAGATCAAGGGCATGTTGGGAATGTTTCAATAGATGATTGATTTAAACTCCATCATTCATGGATTATTTATCAAGTATTTTAGTATCTTAATGATATCAAAATTTGGCGATCTAGGTCTTCTTGGATTCATCTAGTCGAGTTGCTTGATTTGATTATAACCATGTTAGATTTGGATAACATTTGGTCATCTACTTACTCTTTTGAAGCTTTCAAATAAGCTTCAGACCCTTGATTTTGACCTATTTGGGTTTGGATTGGACTAATTTTTGTGTCATTTGGTTAGTCTCTTTGATACATTCAGTTTAACTATAAGCTTGTTGAAAACGGAGTCTCGATGATCCCTAATTTAATTTTGAAAGTTTTTATTCATATTTGCATTGAGACTCATGCATGATCATGATAATTTTTTCTTGACATATCAAACTTTAATATTATCTTGAGATCTATATCAAATAATTGATTTTCTTTTTAATTTAATTTTACAAAAAATGGATAGCATTAAAATATTAATTTATTGATAATACGATAGTTAAAAAAGCTTTTGAAAGGAAAAGAAAAATATGATAGTTAGAAATGCTATTTCTATTTTGAAATAAAAATATGAAAAAGGAATACTTAATTTTTTATGGGATTGTTTTTACTGATTGACAACTTTGATCCATCCAAAATATTTTATGTTTGAAGATTAGCATTGTTGCATGTAGGAATATTGGCTGAGGTAGAGGGATAAAGAGTTTAACATCCTAATTTTATATGAAGATCCATCATACTTGAAATTCTTGCTATATTGTAGTAAAGATCAATGGTTATAAAGGCCAATCAATCAAATCACAAAGCCAAACCAGCCACAAAGAAAGCAAAAACATACTACACAAAGAAATTATCCTCAAGAATATTAAGAAATTCTTGAGGAAAATGTAAATAAAAAACATCTCCAATATTCCACAAAAATGTCCAAGCTTGTTTAGCACAAAAATTTGCTGCCTTATTGCTCTCCCTCAGCCTATGAACAAAACAACTGAATTGAACAATTTAATCCAACTGAACTGATCAATATCTTGAGCTTTAGTCTTCCAACTAGCCTCCTTACAAAATTTATGCATATGTACAATAACACTTGCACAGGAGTGTGTGAATTATAGAGAAATTAAGTTATTGTGTCATACTTTAAAACTATGGGAGCAAGTTATGGAGCATAGGTTGAGGCGTGATACTAATGTTTCTCAAAATCAATTTGTATTCATGCCGGATAGGTATACTATGGAAGCCATACATTTATTGAGAGGTTTGATGAAAAGAAAGGAGTTAATAATGCTTATATTCAAATCATTAAAGATATGTATGCAGGAGCTATTACTTGTGTTCAAACACAAGGTGGTTTGACCAAGTATTTTCCTATTTCGGTTGGATTACCTCAAGGATCAGCCTTAAGTCCATATCTTTTTTCTTTAGTCATGGATGTTCTCACTAGACATTTGCAAGAGGATGTACCTTGGTGCATGCTTTTTGTTGATGATATTCTTCTTGTTGATAAGACTAGAGAGGGAGTTGAAGGTAAACTTGAATTATGGAGGTCAACTTTAGAGTCTAATGGTTTTCGCTTTAGTAGATCTAAAACTGAATATATGGAGTGTAATTTTAGTGGAAATAAACCTAGTGAGGGGATTGTAACTTTCAGCGATCAAGTCATTAATAAAAGTACACATTTTAGATATCTTGGATCTATTATTCAGAGTGATGGTGAAATTGATGGGGATATTATCAACAGAACTCAAGTTGGATGGTTGAAATGGAGGAATGCATCGGGCTTATTGTGCGATAGAAAAGTCCCCCTCAGAAATTGATGGGGATATTATTAGTAGAATTCAAGTTAGATGGTTGAAATGGAGGAATGCATCAGACTTATTTTGCGATAGAAAAGTCCTCCTCATACTTAAGGGAAAATTCTATAAGATGGTGGTGAGACCTGCAATGCTTTATGGTGCTGAATGTTGGCCATTAAAAGAGAAGCATAATACTAAGTTAAGTGTTGCAGAGATGACGATGCTTAGGTGGATGAGTGGCTTGACCCTTAGAGATAGGATACAAAATGAGCATATACGTGAAAAGGTTGGAATAGCTCCAGTGGAATATAAGATTAGAGAGAGTCGCCTTATATGGTTTGGTCACATTAAACAGAGGCCTTCTGATGACCCGGTTAGGAAAGTTGAGGTATTAGATTTGTCTTATGTTAAGAAAGGTAGAGGTAGACCTAAAAAGACTTGGTTAAAAAATATTAGAAATGATCTTTCTTTATTACATTTAGATGAGAATTTGACTTTTAAGCGGACACAATGGCGAAAAAGGATTCATGTAGTTGACCCCACGTAGTGGGACAAAGGCTTGATGTTGTTGTTGTTGTACAATAACACTTGCATTGCCCCTTTCAATCAATACTCCTTGCATTCCAAACATCCATCTTTGAACTACTTTTCCAATAAATTACATAGCGAGAAGCTCCACCTGTAAGCTATCCCAATGCACAAAGCTCCATCCAGCCGCCAACAGCAATTTGCCATGGCAATTTCAAATCACCAAACCTATCTTGCCTTCATTATTACCATTAAGAGCTCCATCAATGTTACATTTCAGCCAATTCGAGAGGGGAGGGGGGGGGGGGGGGGAGACCATGAGTAAGTACACAACCCACCAGGTTGGATAGAATTCCAGTGCTCCAAATTGCTAAAACTCTTTCTCTAATGCATCATCTCCATGATGTTCCCAGCAGTCACGAGAGAAGAGGGATAAACATTACCATGTTTCTTATCATTTTTGCTCTTCTAGCATAAGAACACCCAATTGCAGTACAAAATAGCACAAGCGAACTACTGTCTTCTACATATTTTAATCTCTATTTGTAGTTCTTCGGGATTTCTGAATATAGGCAGATCAAATCCCCATTTACCAAGTGCTAATAAGATCATACTTAGTTGCTTACACCTTGATGTAATATGGTCTAAATCCTCACTATCACTATAACCAAAAAGACATCCCACACTCCCTTGTAGACCAAGCTTAAGTAGCCATTCTATAGTAGGAATAATCCCTTTGTACACCTTCCATAATAATAGTTTTACTCTCTGATTAATATTGAGCTTGTAAATACTATTCACCAAATATTTTGCCATCTTGAACCCCTCATCAAAGACAATAGAAGATATCGATCTACCAATTGGCACCTATATAAGCTCTATATCATCTTCATCTTAATTCTCTTGGACAGGAATATAACAAATCACACCCACTAAAATCTCCCAAAACAGGTTTACTATCTTAGCTTTATGCCATCTTCCATCAGGAGTTATCAAATGAGAAACCTTCATACCTTCTAGCCTATCCACATTAAAAAAATGGGCCATACACCAAACCCTTACCTGTTTTAGAATATCATTGCATTTCCCATCCTCGACCTTCCATCTAATACACCGCATCAAGCAATCTGCTCCATAACAAATAATCTTCTAAGAAGCAGAAATATTCCTCTTAGCATTATTCATCCAAGGCTTATTACCATATTTAGCACAAAAGCACTTCTTTAAGATACCATTGAGTTTGGACAGAACATTTCATGCAATCATGACTCCAAGCAGCCCATACCATCTAGAAGAAGCATGGATACCCAAACCACCCAACTTTAGGGGTCTAAGTATTACCATCCATGCAGCATAGTACAATCCCCTTTTATAAATTCCCTTGTTCCAAAGAAAATATCAAGCTATTTTTTTTAGCTCCCAAAAGAACAGATATTGGAAATAGAGTACAAGTCGTAGTGTACATCAAGGATGGCATCATCGTAGAATTTATTAAATTCAATCTACCCACCATCGATAACTGCCTACTATCCCAAGCCTTTACAACAGATTTCATTTTTTGGATAAGAGGATTGAAGTGTACTCTTCCAACCCTCTTTAATGATAGTTTAATGCCAAGGTAATCAAACTCCACCACCTTTTTAAACCCAAGAAGAGTAGTGAACCTCTTCTTCATCCATTCCGATGTAGCTTTACTAAACATTACAGTATATTTGTCATGGTCAATTTTCTGCCCCGACCATAAGCAATAGTCGTGCAACGTATTAAGAATATATCCAATCTCAGCTCTAGAAAAACCTACAAACACAATAATGTCATCAGCATATAACAAGTGAGAGACACAAGGTCCCCCCCCCCCCCTTGATATTTGAACACCCCAAATGTACTCCTTTTGATGCAACGTGAAAGAAAGCAATTCATAACAGAGGTTGAACATGTATGGTGATAATGGACACCCTTGCCTAAACCCACATTCTACAGTAATCAAATCAATTAACTAACTATTAACCAATAATGAAAACTTAAGATTTTTAATACAATTCATCACCCAACTCCTAAACCAAATTGGAAATCTCATCCTGATGAGAAACAACTCCAACGTCTCCCAACTCATCTTATCATATGCTTGTTCCATATATATTTTCAATGCAAACATCCCACTTTTAGCAGTTGATGTTTTGAATTTGTTAATCACCTCTTGAGCAATAAGGAAATGACCAGAAATAGATCTACCAGGCACAAAAGCACCTTGCTCCATTAAAATAATCAAAGGAACAATCAACTTGAGCTTGTACATGATCACCTTGGCAACAATTTTATATATAGTTTGGCAAAGACTAATTGGTCTCAACTTAGAAGGATGGTTAGCTGAACCACCTTGTGAAGTAAAATAACCACTGTTTCTTTCCATTCTTCTATCTTAATACCCATTATGAAGAACTCCAAACAGGCACCCGCTACATGCTTATGGACTAAGCTCCAAAAGATCTTGAAAAAGGAAGTAGTGATCCCATCTCTTCCCGGAGCTCTATTTATGCCAGAAGATTTAACTACCTCTCAAATTTCTACTTCAAACACATCTCTATCATGGAATTCTCCATAGTTACCAACAATATCCTTGTACTTGTTCATATTATGCCACCCCTCACCAATAATATCTTATCTACTCCATTTTATTTTATTTTTAAAATCAAAAATGGTTTTGGTAATGACCTCTCCATCCCTTGTAGAGTCACCCTCAGGGGTCTTCAGCTCCTTAATTTGATTCATCCTTCGATGGGCTGAGGCAAATGTATGAAAGAAATTAGTATTCCTATCACCTTCCTCCTTCCACCAAATTTTTGCTCTATCTCTACCAGTTAAACAGTCTAGCTAATCCATTATTAAGCTTCTGCACCTTATCTTTCATTATCTTTGTTTGGGACTCCGATAAACCATCTCCTTCACATTCCATCTATTGCAAAAGCATAATGTCTCTTTCAAGTTCTTCCTTCTCGTTCACAATTTCCTTGAATTTATTTTTGCTCCAAAAGAATAGTGCTCTAAGAGTCCTCTTGCACTTCTTTTTTAATTTGTGAGATTCAAAACCGACATCATTGACATTCCACTATTTAGTAACTATCCACCAAGTAGCCGGATATGAAAGCCAAACATCCTCAAACTTCATCCAAGATGAAGACCTTCTACTGTTTCATAAATTATCCCAAAGAAGCAACATATAATGATTTGAAGCTACCCTGTTAAGGTGTCTAACTTGCATATCTTGGTATAAATATATGAATTTAGAATTAACCAAGAAACGATAAAGTCTGCACCATATCTTACATCTCCCATCTTTATTACTAGACCAAGTAAACTTGGGTCCAATAAATGGATCAATCAAGTAATTAGAGAACATGAAATCTTCCATCTCCTTATCACCTAAGGAATATTTAAATGGCTTACCAACCCTCTTCTCCTCTTGAGAAAGGATACAATTAAAGTCACCACACACCATAAGAGGCATATCTATTTCATGATTATAGAATATAACATCCCATAAATCTTTCATGCTTACCCTATCATTGCAGCATACACCACCACAATCTCCCAACAGGCCCCATCTACATCCTTCAGTGTTCCCATCACACAGTGCTGCGTTTGTACTTTAACCTGAAAATATACATCTCCATCTTTCTAACAAATAAGAATGCCCTCTGCTAACCCAACAACAGGCTGGACCATAAAGTTCTAGCCTCTCCCAATCAATTTAAGCACATCACATTTACTGAATTCTTCTACCTTAGTCTCAACTAGCCCAATGAAATTCACTTTATTTCCCCTCCACTATGTTCTTTATATAATTGCTCTCCAAAGCCTTGCGACCCTCTACAATTCCAGCAGAAGATGCTTTCCATTAATTCACCAATGGAAACACGTCCCCGCCAATCGAACTGTTCATCCCAACAACCTCATTACTTATCTCTAAGCAGGAATTCTCATACTACTTGTCTCTTCCAAACCTGAACAATGGCATTTCAACAAAAGGACTGAGGCTTTTTGATTCTTTAGCCTATGGCACAATAAATATTTTACATTTCTTACTCTTTTTAGATGCGCTCCCAACTCTATCAATCTTATTTTCAAGAACATCACATATTGGCAATTCCTTCAAAGCTCCATTGTTGACACGCTCCCTGGCCATCCTCACATTATTTTCCTTCCCTCTCTTCTTCTTCATCCTAGCACTCCAGTTGTGCCATTCCTAGTACCTAAAATAGCCAAGACTCTATACAAAATATTATGAGAAGTAGACTTAACACAATAACTTTTATCCCTATGCTTTATCCTGATACTCTTTGTCACAATATACTCATCACGTCCTTGCTTATCTTCTCCCTTAGGAGCATTATTCTTTACTTTACTAGTACCCAACCTATCCACATCTTCATCCATTGAAAAATTTTCAATGATTCTTTCTCCCACATCCTTCTTAGGAACCTCTCACAAAACAATCATTCTTTTAGATTCCTACAGTGCCTTCTTATTATTAAATATTCTACCTCACATTCTTGTGACCACTGCCTGACTTCCAACATCATCATTTAGCTTCTCATCAATTATTTCCTACTCACAACACTTCTCCTATTTGCCAGGATTAACTATTCGATCCAAACTACCTTCAGCACCTTCCCAGATAACTCTCCCCTTCCTAATAATACCCAAGGACTACATCTACAAACCAATCCCGCTTAACTCCCTGCAAAGCTCCACCCTATGCCCAATCATTCCACAATTAGTGCAATTGACTCAAATCCCTTCGTATTCAATTTGTTGGATGAATCTTCCTCCGAATCTTTGTGCCCAAACTCCTTTGTGCAACCTTTTTCCAAGGTCAAGCCTAACTCATACCCTTGCATAGGAACATCTTTCCCATGAACTCATGTGAGCATCTATCATACATAGAGAAAATAAAGGGTGTAAGAGTTATAAAATACACTTGACTTTTTATATAGAAAACCCTTAAAAAGTGAAAATCTACTGGGTCTCGCTTAGTTGAAATGATTCCACTAGTATTTGTCAATGATTGCAAATGATGTTTTTCCTCTTGGGTGGGGAGTTGGGGGAGGAGTTGGCATAATGTAGCAAATATACATCATATAGAGACAGTATAAGGTTAAAGTTGGAAAAATCCAATGGCATGAGAGCTATTCTTAAGAGATTCTTGGAATATTTATTTGGTCGGTTGGACAAAAGTTGAGTGAGCGAGTTCGTAGTGATTGTAGTCAGGATATGGAGGTCCATGAGATCATAATAAAATAATGGTGGTTGGATGGATCACAATAAGGTGGTGGTAGTTAATATAATTGTAATATGGTAAGGAGGCCAGAGGGATATTAATTAGGCAACGACGGTCAAATGAACCATAGTCAAGTGATGAAGTCGGAGGAATTGTAGTCTAGAGATGGTGTTTGTAGGTCACATATTTTTGCAACAATAGTAGGAGGGGTAATAGTAAAGTGATGTATATTAGAGAGAAAGTAGTCAGGAAATGGAGATCAATGGTATCCTATCTAACAATGGTGGTCAGAGGGACCGTAGTTCATTAGTAGAGGTCGAAGGGACTATAATTATACAGATAGGTTGGTGATACTATTATCGATCAGTAGTGTTTAAAGGGACTATGGTGTTTATTCCGTATAGGTTGTTAAACCTAAGCAATTGTCTTAAGGCTAACCAAGAGGGGGGTGAATCGGTAATTTAAAAATTCTCTTGGATTTATTAATAGAAACCATTTTAAATTTTATAGCAATTTGATTTTAGATTAAAATAAGCTTTTCAACCACAGTAAACAAACTGCAAAAAATAAATACAAAAAATAAAAATACATAAAGATTTATAGTGGTTTGGTCAAACACGACCTACATCCACTCCCTGAAGACTCCCTCTTCATGTATTGCACTATTACCAGAGTGACTCTTCCTTTGCTCCCATAGCAAGGCAGAGAAGCCTTTATAATTTTTCTCTTCCATCAATCCCCGGTACGGCAGAGAACTATTGTCCTTTCATACCCTCTAAGTGTAGGAAGAGAGCCATCATCTGTTCACACTCTCTAAGTATCAGCAAAGAATAATTGTCCTTTCACACCCTCTAAGTATCGGTAGAGTATTATCATCCTTTCACACCCTCTAAGTGTCGGCAGAGTATTGGATCTTCTTCAAAGATCTTCTCACGAGTAACTAGAAAGAAGAAAATAAGAGTAATAACCAAAAATATAAAGAGATCCTTATATTTGAGTAACCTTGTGAACCCTTCAAATTTCACTTGCAAGAAATCTCTCTCAAACACTCTCCCATAATCACTCTTTCACTTACCCTTTAAAAATCATGAAGAACAATTCTTTTTCACATAAGTTTTTAAGAACCTTTTAAATAAAAGATATGAAAAATTGTCTAGAAAACTGAAATTTCACATTTTGAGTGTGTACGATCATACAATACGATCATTTTTGTATGTACGAACAATTTAAAATTGTTGCATACGAACCTTTTATTAATATGTATGAAATGTTTTTGTACACGATGATCATCCAATACGAACTAAATTTGTATTGTAAGAACAGTTAGAAAAATTTTCATCTTCGTCGGGACTAAAATGTACCACACATCATACAATACGAATGGGGTATCGTACAATACGATCCAATTCATACCCTGGACGATGTTTGTACGAATCGCATCATACAATATGATCATGTCAAAAAAAACTTTGAATTCATCGAGATGAAAAAAGACCCATCCAATTCATACTCTCGACGGCGTATGTATGAAGGAAGCTTCGTACAGTACGATCAGTACTTAAAATGAATTTCTACATGCAGTTCGTTTGACTGTTCGTAGGGGAAAATAACTGAACAAATCGTCCCGTATGAAACGAGTTCGTACAGTACAATTAGTTTAAAAAAATTATAATTTTAAACACTCCCCTAATGTGTGTGTGCATAGTTACTCAATTATAGTCACACTATCTCAGACTTAATAAAATGAAAAATACAAACTTCATTCACAATGATCCTTAATCTAATCTGATTTGAAGTTTTCAACAATCTAGAGTATAATTTTCCTGAAATATTAGTAAACAAACAACAAAATAATACATCCAAAATATGTTAGGAGAAATTGTAATTAAAACAATAATATTTGGAATCATAAAAAATATACATGTTGCATGAATCTCAACAATTGAAAAAACTAAGTTGCAACAATCTTAACATGTGGTTGATCGACAAAAGGTCAGATGACGATAGCTAAAACGATATTTAGGGACATATCAAGCATTAATGTGTTCGTGCATTTACTTTGACATTCAACTAAACAAAATACATACATTACTAAGTATTTTAAATAAATTCTAAAATATTTTTTTATACATAATCTAAAAAAAAAAAGTTTACACGAATGGCCATTCAAATGAAAAGCTCTCCATATGGGTGTCAAAATGGAGTAACATTTTGGGTGTAGGTTTTGACCTGAAATTGACCCAACTCAAATCCGGTCAACATAAACCCAACCCATTTAATAAATGGGTAGTGGACCTATACATAACCCACCAACCAGCTAACAACCTGAATGACTCAAACTCGGTACGAAAAACTATTATCATTATTTCATTTTAAAACTTGTTAATAATGAATTTAAAGTCAATTGAGGAAAACAATATCATACAAAAAATTTAAAATAATTAATAAAAACATATTGAACATATCATTTTTTGGTTAAAATCAGATTGGTAGTTAAATCCGAACCCAATCCCTTTAATAAATGGATCAAAATACTGGACACGAACATAAATTTGATCGTTTATTAAATTGATCAATCAGAATCTAAATTTTTTGAGTTGTATGTGATTGCTAACTCTCCTGAGCTTTGATATTATTCATCATGGAAGTGGGAAATTAAATTTAACAAATTAATAATTTAGATTAAATTTACTTAACTTCATAAAAACCAATTAACCGCCAAAATTAATAAATTATAAGTACACGCGATTTAATGCAACATGTGCCTCACTCCAAACTTGTTCCCGCGCTTCATAACTTCCCACCCAACTCCGCCCTTCGACATCAACCAAAATTACACCATTAGCCTCAGCTGGCCATATCGTCCCCACCTTCTGATGTCACCGCCATCCGTAAACAGCATATAAAGGCAACGTACTCGCAATTAACGTCTCCAGCTCACTCGCAGTCCGAGCGGAAGCGATAATGGCTGCTTGTTCTTCTTCTTCCCACCACTACCACTTCATCTTCTTCTACCTTCTACTTGCTTTCGCTGTTAGTACTTCCACCGCCGCTTCTTGCTCGGCCGCTGACCGAGCTGCGCTTCTCGAGTTCCGATCAGCCCTCTCCGACCCCTACATCGGTGTTTTCTCCTCCTGGACCGGCAGCGACTGCTGCTCTCAATGGTACGGGGTGTCTTGCGAACCGTCGACCGGTCGCGTGGCCGATCTTATTCTCCGCGGCGAATCCGAAGACCCAATCATTACACGCGCCGGCCGATCCGGCCTCATGACCGGCCAGATCTCGCCAGCCATCTGCCGCCTCAACAGCCTCTCGTCTCTCATCATTGCTGACTGGAAGCAGATCTCTGGCCCCATTCCCCCTTGCATAACCACTCTGACCTCCCTACGCATTCTAGATCTCGTCGGTAACCGCCTCTCCGGCCCTTTACCTGCCGACATTGGCAAATTCTCCCAACTCACTGTCCTCAACGTCGCCGACAACCAGATTTCTGGCTCAATCCCCAAATCCCTAACCCAGATTACGGGCTTAATGCACCTCAGCCTCGGCAATAACCTCTTAACCGGTTCGATCCCTTCCGACTTCGGCAATTTGAAAATGCTTAGCCGGGCTCTCCTCGGCCGGAACCAGCTGTCTGGCGTGATTCCGACCTCAATCAGTTACATGAACCGCCTCGCCGACCTCGACCTCTCTAATAACAAGATCTCGGGGTCAATCCCAGCATCTTTCGGATCGATGCCGGTGCTCTCCTCGCTCTACCTCGACAGCAACCTCCTCACCGGCGGGATTCCGGCGGAGGTTTTGGGGAGCAAGGGATTGGGTATTCTGAATCTAAGCAGAAACGGCCTTGAGGGTTCGATTCCTGATGCGTTCACATCGAGATCGTACTTTACGGCGATGGATCTCTCGTACAATAAACTCACCGGAGATGTGCCAAAGACTTTGCTTACGGCGGCGTTCGTTGGCCACCTTGATCTAAGTCATAACCATCTGTGCGGTCGGATTCCCACTGGTTCGCCGTTCGATCACCTGGAAGCGGCGTCGTTCTCCAATAATGACTGTCTCTGTGGCTGGCCGTTACAGTCCTGCAAGTGATCAATTTACAACGGTTGGGACATCTTGGCCGTTCGATTGGATTGGGAGTCGTTGATGTCTGTGGCTAGGCTATGTAGTATTTGTACTTTATGCGATTTTATTTATTATTATTATTATTATGTATGAAACTCAAGAAAAAAAAAATGTAAGAAATATTAATGGAATGGATTAAGTGGGTTGTAGTGCACGTGGAGGTGTCAGTGCTAAATACTCGGTTTGCTTTATGATTTGGGAGAAAAAAGCGAGAAGGGTTATTATAGTTCCATGTTCGTTTTGAATGTTTCAAACCTTGCAGAAAATAAGTGAGCCAGCTTGAAACGTTTCATGCGATTGAACCAGTGATTTGGGTCTCTTAAACTCAGTTTCATTTGGTTCGAATTGATTAAGCCAGTATAAGTTGCATGGCTCTTGAGTCTTGAGAGCTAGTATAAGTTGTTCAAATAAACAACAACAAGTAGTCAATGCCATACCTCAGTAAGTCTACAACTTCTTATACTAGGGTTTCATTTAGGATAGTTTTCTTACGGTTTTCTAAAGTAAATTTTTAGTACAACAATTTCATGAAATAATTTCTTTTACTAGAAAGCTATTTTAGAAAAAAATAAAAAAGTTGTTCTAAATGAAATTTGGATTAGCAACTTCTTTGGATAAGTTTGTGAGTCCTTCTAGTATGTTAGTTACTTCATCCACAAAAAAGTAGCCGGTGTACAATTTTTATATCTTATATTTTAATGGATACATTTTAGGCTATAGGCTTCATCAATTAATATGTATTTTGTTTGATATGGCCTTTTCTTTTGTGCTATAAAACCAATAGGTTATTTAGTGGACTTTGTTTCCCATATACCATTCCCTTTTACATTTCTAGTGAAAATAAATCCCAAAGCCCCTATCTCTCTCTCTCCATGTTACAGGGTTTTCAAGCTTATTTCTCTCTCTCTCTCTCTCTCTCTCTCTCTCTCTCTCTCTCTCTCTCTCTCTCTCCTTGGGCTCTTTCTCCCCTATATTTGATTTGCTTAAACCTTCTAAGTCTTGAAAGCTTTGCTCGATTATCATTGTGGACTTATCTGGATATAACATCGCCCATAATTACTACGTCGACTATGCGATAAAATCACTAAGTCGTCCAAATTAGTAAATTGAATTTGGTTGTGTTGATTAATAAATTATTCACCCACAGAGAATACTCACATTAAGTGCACTTTAGCTAGCTAACTATACTAATCCAAGGTGCCTGTTAGTTGGTATGTGGATTTCACTTTTTTCGTCTGAGTGCCCTCCAACTCATTGTGGTTTGATGATAATAAATATATTATCAAATAGTTTAGTAAGTGTTCAAAGATTAAGGTACAAACAAAATCATGATAATGATGATTTTTTAAATATTTGATTGGAGCCTTTATATATTAAAGATGGGCTCAACAAGAAGAATTAATATGTTATAAATTTGTAAATGAAGATTTTAAGAAATTAGCTTAATCTATGCAAAATTTTTTATGGTTTATTTTTGTGTTTCATTCTAGATATCTTAAAATTAAGTGATGAATATAATAAAGATCTAAAAACTATGCAATATTAAATTATTAATTTAATTAAATTATGAAACTCATTATAAGTATTTAAAAAATGTTAGGACCTAATTTGAATGCTATTATACATGTAAATTATAAATGATATTAGTACACCTTACACTAGCTTTATAAAACTAGGTAGATAAGTTCAGTCACTTTAAAATTACTTAATAATATTTAGTGATTTCCCCCCTTCTTTTTCATTAGAAAGCCCTATATGGCTTATTTTATTATAATAGTTGGTTGTTCCAATTCTCACTCTTAAGAAGATTAGGGATATGGTTTCTTGGGTGAATGGTATTAAGTATTATAGATTATACCATTTAGTAGATTGTGTACCTATTTGGATTATTATGGAGTGAAATATAAAATTATATTCCCTATACTATGTGGAGAAGAGTGTAAGAGTGCGCAATATATTAAAGATTTCACGAAAAAAGTAAGAATAAATCGAGCATATGTTTAGTAGCCTTAGGAGAGAGTTTGTTGATCTTATCTTACTTCTTTTTATTCATATGAGGGAGATTATAATTGTGCTAGTTGAGACTCAAATGTCTATTATAGTCTCGCCACTTTCATAAACTTTTAGTAGCATTATCATGTGGGTCTCCGAAAGGGGTGCTCATGGGGGTTAGAATGAAAATAGTATAATCAAATTATTCTATAGGACAAAATAGTCGCATTCCTTTACATTCTACGCAAGTAGGCCAATAAAATAGTAAATTGAATCATACATCCAATTACCCATGGAAAATAATAACTTTCACCTACACATCTCGATAAAAAATGATATATATGATTCAAAAGTCACGAGATTTATCCCATTTGATACATTAGTTTGAATGAGGTTTATTTAATGTGGGTATTTGCTTCCCACGGGTGCAAGGCCCTATGGTTAATTATATCTTAGGCCTCAACATAAGAACACTCTTGATTAAGAACATTATTTTATTCTATTCATGGTTTGGCACAGTGGGAATCTTAGGTTGTTCTAATCCAAAGGAGGTAGGCTCAATGGGCCATTCAACACACACAACGATCATGCAATCATTTGGTCGATTTGAAGAAATCAAGAGAGAAGAAATCACCATAAGGCATACATGGCAGAAATATGGAAGAGATGTTATTAGTGTGATGTATATAAGTAGGAATTATAGCCTCCCAAGAATGGCGAGCTCACCCAATGATAAGGCATGGAGTGATATATTCATAACGCAACCTAAAATCCTAAATCTGTAGAGGGTGTACTGAAGTACTTACACCCTAGATCTTGCTAATATAAGATGATGAGGCCAGGGACTTATAACTTAAATCCTACTACGAACTTAAAAAACCTCAACTTAGATTTACCATGTTACAAAAAAATGGGTACTAACAAAAACTCCCGATATTATTTTAACTTATGCAGTCTAATATTATGCAAATATTAGAGTGGTTGGGAGTTATAGAAGAGGAATGGTCCTCAGTCCAACCATGAATTGTACTATGTTAATGCTTTAGTAAACTATACCTCTATGTAATAAAATAAAATCTATATGCTTGAATAAGGACATGTATGAAGGGTAAGGCTAATTAGAACTTGTCGAGAGCCATTATAAAGTGGACTAGGGTTTTAATACTAGTTGTACTTTGAAAAAGAGACACAATAGAAGTCATGTATTAAGTTTTGAAAACATGGTTGATTTTAGGCCATATATTTCTTTTATATTTATTATCTACATTTTATATTTTATATAAAAAAAAAATTAACAATCAAAGAACCTAACGTGAAAACTTCATTTGAGCCACCCAAAAAAATAATAATAAAAACTTCATAAAAGCAAGTAGTTTATAGTGCACAAATTAAGTAAACACATAAATTATCCAAGAATAAATAATAAATAATAGTCGAGAAGAGCGATTGGTTTCTACAATACACTCCCAAAAAAGAAAAATAGGTTGCTGAGCTATACCATAATTATAACTCAGCCTAAAATTACAAATGAATGAAATGATATGTAGGGGGTCTAGATTAATCTTCATATTTGATATGCTGCCTTTTGAAATACCCACATACCTATATAACTTTCTAATGGGGGTGGTGGAGTAACCTAAAGAGTTGTAAAAGTAATTTTGGGCTCTATCAATCCCTAAACATTGCTTAGGCTTTTTTCAGTACAAGAATTATTAAAATTTCCCTTACCATACACAAGTATATGTATCAAATCAATAATATAATGATAGAGTAGAGTATCGATTCCATGGGGAAGAATATATACTTACAAATATTAGTATTGCCTATTATAATTAAAATAATTAGCATACTCAGTAAAAATAAGTTTTGGTTGAGATTAAATCACTTAGTTTAAAATTAATAAAAAATTTAAATAAAACACTATTTGGATAAATATTTTGTATGTTAAGAGAGTTGTTATTTGCATGTTTTACATTCTTGCAACTTATATAATTTTGATGATTCCAAATATTATTATTTTATGTGTAGTTATCTCTTAACACATTTTGGAACATTTGTTTTTGCTCTTGTGTGTACTAATATTTCAGGAAATCGAACTCAAAACTATGAAGACTTCAAATCAAATTCAGCATACAATCCTTTGTAAATTAAAGCTTTAAATTGTTCTTTAAATTGAGAGGGAGTAATTGTAATTGAGTGAATAAAAAAAACACACACACACACACACACACTTAAGGAGATCTTACAAAATTTGTACTGATCGTACGGGACGAACCTAGTTCGTACGGAACGATCAGGTCAGTTATCTCCTAGTAAGAGCAATGCGAACAAGAGTTGGAGGAAATTTTTCTATGTCCTGATCGTCCAGGGCGAAATTATTTTTTTCCCAGGACGAGTCAGGCTCTGTAAAAATTTCATCCAGACAAAATCCAAATCGTCCCCGGACAAAGTCTTCTTTGAAAAATTTCATTTAGACGAAATCTATAATCGAGCAAGGATGACTTGGGCTCTGTAAAAATTTCGTCCAGACGAAATCCAAATCGTCCTCGGACGAAGTCTTTTCTGTAAAAATTTCCTTCAGATGAAATTCATAATCGTGCTAGGACGAGTTGCCCTCTGTAAAAATTTCGTCCAGACGAATTCTTGTTTGTCCCAGGACAATGGGAACTGACTTAAGTAAGTTGGTTACATCTTGAAGTAATTTGGGAACCGACCTATGAAATAACTGTTTGTCTGGACGAACCTAGTTCGTATGGGATGATGATCGTGTACGAATATAGTTCGTACCAATATTCATTAGGATCGTTTCCTTCACTTTAAGTAAAATCATCCAGGACGATCCACGATCGTATGGGATGATCCATTTCGTGTTGACTTGAATATTTATAGTTTTTGGATGGTTTTTCTTGTCTCTCCTATATAAGGTCAAATTTTTACTGTCACCTAATCTTTTTGTTCTTTGATCATCGTGCCTATAGAAAGAAAAATCAAGAAGAGAGTGTGAGAGTGCATTCAAAGGAGGATTCCTACCATTGGAGCGTGAAGGCTTCACTTGGTGTTCAAAGGTAAGAATATTTACTTGTAATTTGGGATTACTTCACTCTTTTCTTTCTTCCTTCTTGAATTCTTGTGAGAAGATCTGTCAAGGAGATCCGGTTCTCTGCCGACACTTGGAAAGCGTGAACAGCCGCGGGTTCTCTACCCACACTAGGAGAGTGTGAAAGGATGAAGAGTTCTCTGCCCACACTAGGAGAGTGTGAAAGGATGAAGGGTTCTCTGCCCACATTAGGAGAGTATGAAAGGACGAAGGATTCTCTTCCAACACTAGAAGAGTATGAAAGGACGAAGGGTTCTCTACCCAGCACTAGAGATAGTGTGAAAGGACGAACGGTTCTCTGCCAACACTGGGGATAGTTTGAAAAGGATGGACGGTTCTCTACCAGCACTAGGGATAGTATGAAAAGGATGATGGTTCTCTGCGAGCATTGGGGATAGTGTAAAAGGACGACAGTCTTTTGCCCCACCGGGTAGTGGTGAAAAGGGTTTTGTAAAGGCTTCTCCATCTTGCTATGGGTGCAAAAGAAGAGTCACTAGTGGTATTAGTGCAATACTCGGAGGGTGCCTGCGGGGAGTGGATGTAGGTCTGGTTATGACCGAACCACTGTAAATCTGGTGTCATTATTTTTCCTACTTTTTATTTTTGTGATTTATTGATTTAAAACTGTGGTTGAAAAACTATTTCTATAAAATTCATTAAAGTTTAATTTCAGTTTAAAATACTCAAAAGAGGGATTAATTTTTTAAAATACCAATTCACCCCCCTCTTGGTTAGCCGTGGGACATAAACTTTGGCTTAACAACCTAATTCATAGTGAATGAGTTTCAACAAGTGGTATCAGAGCTTTGTTTCAAAATCATAAGTTTAGACTACTTTTTGATTAACATAGATGGCTACATTTGGAAACTGAAACACACCTGAGGGTTACTCTATAACTAGACCTCTACTGTTTGATAATATTCCTTTTGATTTTTGGAAAAATCTTATGTCTACTTTTTTACAGTCACTTGATTATCGTATGTGGATCTTAATCCAAGAAGGATATACAAAACCAACTAGATTAGTTGATGGAGTTAAAGTTGAAACACCTTTTGTAGACTGGACAGTAGAAGAACGTGACTTAGCATAACTAAACGTCAAATGCTTGAATAGTTTCTTTTGTGCTTTAAAATCAGAAGACTACATGCGGCTTTCCACTTGCAAAAGTGGAAAGGAGATATGGGATAGACTTTGTATAACATATGAGGGGACAAATAAAATTAAGCAATCTGGACTTAATATCTTGTTGCATAATTATGAACTGTTTCGCATGAAATCAAATGAATCTATTTCTGATATGTACACAAGATTCACACAAATTGTCACCTCTTTACATGCATTGGGTAGGGAGTTAACAAATGCTGAAATAGTTAATAAGATTCTTCATTGCTTACTTACTGCATATGATACTAAAATTATTTTAATTACAGAGTCTAAGGATTTAAACATTTACTCTATTGACAATCTTTTTGGTTCGTTTATTTCTTACGAGCAAGGAGTTAGCCAAAGCAAGGTTGATGTAAGTGAACCACGAAGGGAGAACAACATAACACTGAATGTGGAAGAGTCTGAGAGTGAACACTCACAACCTAAGGATGAAGGCGATATCGCATTGTTGACTAGATAGTTCAAAAGCTTTCTGAAGAGGAAGCAAAAGAGACGCCAACAATGGAATAGAGGTAAATTCAATAGAAATGCCAAGGTTTTAAATGAAATTATTTGCTATGATTGTAGAAAACTTGGACATATAAAGACAAATTGCCCAAAACTCAAAGCCAATCATAACAAGGAGAAGGTAGAGGAGAAACCATTTGTGAAGAAGGGCAAGAAGAAGTTCTAACGAGCTTTTTGGGCGGACTCGGCTTCGGACTCATAAAAAACAGAAAAGGAAGAGGAAGTCACTAATCTATGCTTAATGGCTGACAATCTTGATCAGTTAGATAAAGAAGAGGGTCGCTCTCACATAAGACCTTATGAGAGCATATGGTACGTGGACAATGGATGTTCAAAGTATATGACTAGAGATACTACTCAATTCATAACGCTGGAAGCTAGGAGTGGAGGCAAGGTTACACTTTGAGATAACACTATAAGGAAGGTGGTTGGAACATGTATGATTGGAAATTTTAAGAATTTTTACATAGACAATGTGTTATTGGTAGAAGGCTTAATGCATAATTTGTTAAGTATAAGCAAGCTATGTGATAAGGGTTATTATGTAAAATTTTTTTCCTACTAGCTACATATTAAGCATAAATGATAGAGATGTTTTGAATGGAAAAAAGGTAAACAATGTTTACATGCTAAATTTAAATTGCATTAATTCTCCTACTACTTTTTGTTTGAAAACTGTATCTGATGAGTCATGGCTATGGCATAGGAGACTTTGTCATTCTAGCATGAAAAACCTTAGGAGGATTACCCAAAAGAACTTAGTGAGAGGTATACCTAAACTAGACTTTACTAAGGACCAACTTTGTGATGCATATCAACTAGGAAAGCAAGTGAAGTCCTCTTTTCAGTCCAATAAAGATCTTAGAACTAGTAAACTATTAGAGATTTTGCATATGGATCTTTTTGGACCAGTTGAAACTGTGAGTCTAGGAGGGAAGGTATACGGATTTGTGATTGTGAATGATTACTCAAGATTCACATGGGTTAGATTTCTATTTCATAAGAGTGAATCATTTAAGAAATTTAGAAATTTTTTACTTGGATTCAAAGAAAACTTGGGTGTAAAATTATTTCTATACAAAGTGATCATGGAGGAGAATTTGAGAATGATAAATTTGAGGAATTTTGTAAGGAGAAATGAATTTATCATAACTTTTCTGCACCTAAAACCCCTCAGCAGAATGGGATAGTCGAAAGGAAAAATAGAACATTAATAGAAGCAGCCCGAGCAATGTTGGCAGAATATTCACTTCCTAAATATTTTTTGGGCTGAGGCGGTTAGCACTGCATGTTATGTTTTGAACAGGGTGAATGTGAGATCAAAATTAAATAAAACATCCTATGAGTTGCTAAAAGGAAGAACACCTAATTTATCTCATTTTCATATTTTTGGTTGCAAGGTGTTCATTCATAATAATGGAAAATCTATCTTAGAAAAATTTGATCCAAAATCAGATGATGGAATTTTTGTTGGATACTCAAATATTAGAAAATCTTATAGGGTATTCAATAAAAAAACTTTGGTAATTGAGGAGATCACACATGTTGTATTTGATGAATCTAAAAATATGAAAGAGCTAAATGTTGAAGAAGAAGAAATTGAGATTAACTCCCAAAAGATTGATAAGATAAATTTGGAAGAAAATTTAGAAATAGAAAACCCTTTGCCTAGAGATTTGAGATTTTCTAAAAACCACCCAAGGGAATTGATTATAGGTGAACCAAGTGAGGGTGTAAGGACTAGGTGTGGATAAAACAAGGAAGTCAATCATTCAGCCTTTATTTCAACTATAAAACCCATAAATATTGATCAAGCACTATCAAATGAATTTTAGATTTTGGCCATACAAGAAGAGTTGAATCAATTTGTAAGAAATAAAGTTTTGGAGTTAACTATAAGGCCAACGGATCAAAGTGTAGTTGGAACTAAGTGGGTATTCAAAAATAAAATGAATGACTCAGGAGTGGTCATTAGAAATAAGGCTAGATTAGTAGCTAAGGGGTATAATCAGATTGAAGGGATTAATTTTGAGGAGACTTTTGCCCCTATAGCTAGACTTGGAGCAATTAGGGTTTTGCTAGCCTTTGCCTATTTTAGAGTATTTAAATTATATCAAATGGATGTCAAAAGTGCCTTTTAAATGGAGTAATACAAGAGGATGTTTTTGTAGAACAACCTCGAGGATTTTAAAATTCAAAATACCCAAATCATGTTTTCAAGTTGAAAAAGGCATTATATGGATTGAAACAGGCACCTAGGGCTTGATATGAGAGGTTGAGCACCTTCCTACTTGAAAGATCATTTGAAAAAGGAAGTGTGGATACAACTCTCTTTTTGAAGAGATGTGGAAAGGATATACTCATTGTTCAAATTTATGTAGATGATATCATTTTTGGATTTTCAAATAAAAATCTTTGTGATGATTTTTCTAAAATAATGAGTAGTGAATTTGAGATGAGTCTAATGGGAGATTTGTGTTACTTTCTAGGATTTAGCATTAAGCAAATTGAGTAAGGTACATTTCTTAGTCAATCAAAGTATGTTAAGGACATCCTAAAAAATATGAAATGGACAATGCTAAACATGTTAGTACACCAATGAGTTCCTCAATTTAGTTGGATAAGGACCCTAAGAGAAAATCTGTTGATCAAAAGAAATTTAGAGGGATAATTAGATCTTTACTTTACTTAATAGCTAGCCACCCCAATATCATGTTTAGTGTCTGTTTGTGTGATAGATTTTAATCAGATCCAAAATAATCACATTTGACAGCAGTGAAAAAGATTTTAAGATATCTGTTAGGAACTCAGAACTTAGGAATTTGGTATCCTAAGTTTAGCTCTTCATTTGAAATAATTTGTTATTCAAATTTTGACTTTGCAGGCTGTAGGGTGGATAGGAAAAGCACTTCTGAAACATGTCAATTCATTGAAAATTCTTTAGTCTCTTGGTCCATTAGAAAATAAAATTTAGTAGCCCTATCTTCTGCTGATGCTGAATACATTGTATTAGGATGTTGTGTGGCACAAATACTTTGGTTGAAATAACAGTTGAATAATTTAGGATTAACTATAGACACTATACATATTTATTGTGATAATACTAGTGCTATTTGCATTTCTAAAAATCTTATTCAACATTCAAGAACCAAACACATAAACATAAGGCATCATTTCATAAAGGATCATGTTTCCAAGGGAGAAATTGAATTCATTCATGTTACAACTAAAAATCAACTTGCAGACATTTTTACAAAATCTTTAGCCTTTGATACTTTCAGTTCATTAAGAACAAGGCTTGGTGTGATTGATTTAAATGCTTAAATAAAAATGTTTTCTGCAACATTGATGTTTATTTTCTAGTTAATGTTTTTGTGTTCGTTATGAGTTTTTAATTTTATTTTTGTGTTATTTTTTTTAATATGTGTTTTATTGTTATACATGTTATTTTTAATTTGTCTTTTGAATTTTAGTTTTGTTTGTGTTGTTATTATTTTTTATTTATGTGTTAGTTATTATTTATTTTTTAGTAGTTCGATGTATTTTTCTTTTATTTCAGATGTTTTATTTTATATTGATATCCTGATATATCATTGTAATATCTTCAAAGTGATATCAATATTAGTTCTTGTGTTTTGATTTGAACTTATTTTTGAAATGTTTATTAGTCTTTATAAAAATCATCAGATTTTTTAATCTTAAATGTACTATATCCTGAATTATAAGTTAAACTTAAATTCATTAGAAAATCTAATTATTCTAAATGTAAGTTTTGATTATAACTTGATATTATTTAGATTATCAATTTCATGTATCTTATTTAGACTACTTTATTGTTAATATTATTATTGCAATTGTGATGTTTTTCTTATTTTGTATTCCACTTATCAGTTAATATTTTTGCACTTAGATAAATTTGAAATTTTAGATTATTGATTTTGGAAAGAATACGATTACTCTTGAAAAATGTACAATTGTACAAAAATCAAAAGAAATGCGCAAAGGTTTGAAATGTGAAAAATAAGCCCAACATAAAAAAGGGGTGCACAAAATGTGCCACATATTTGAAAAAGATGCCCAAAGCGCCATATGTGGTAGTTATTTCTTTCCAGATTCTTTTAATCTCTTGATTCAAATTGTTCTTATGTTCATTTATATTACATATTAACATTTGAAATATACAATTTTTCTATTCATCCTTCTTGCAATGATTTTCTTTATCTTAATGTCTAAATAGACTCATGTTTTGATAAATTCTTTTCAGTTTCTATGTTATATCTCTACTTAAGTTCTATGAATTTTTATGATTTGACTAATATTTTAATTTTATTTACATACATTATTTCAATCACTTTCAAGGTTAAAGTTTCAAATGATTCTTATATTTCTTCTTACATTTCAAGTATTTTTCTTCTTCACTTTTTGATGTTGTCAAAAAGGGGAAGAAATTATTTGTTGTGTCTTGTGTATTTGTGTCAAGTGTATTTTTGTATTTTTTTTTATTTGTTTTATCGTATGTTTTCGTATGTGTGTTTGATTATTTTTGTTTTATCTTTTGCGTTGTTTAAAATGTTTTTTTGAAAAATAATTTTTTTTTTAATTCAATTACCTCCTTATTTTCATGGGTTTATCAATTCAGGGGGAGTTTAGGAGATTCTTAGAATTTGAAATCCTACAAATAATAATTATTTTTCCATCATCAAAAAGGGAGAGATTGTTATGAGAGTTGCTATTTGCATGTTTTACATTCTTGCAACTTGTATAGTTTTGATGATTTTAAATATTATTATTTTATGTGTAGTTATCTCCTAACACTTTTTGGAAGATTTATTTTTGCTCTTGTGTGTACAAACATTTCAGGAAAATCGAACTCCAAACTATGAAGACTTCAAATCAAATTTAGCATACTATCATTTGTAAATTGAAGCTTTAAATTTTTCTTTAAATTGAGAGGAAGTAATTGTAATTGAGTGAATAAAAATACACACACACACACACACACACACACTTAAGGAGATCTTACAAAATTTGTACTGATCGTACGAGACGAACCTAGTTCATACGGAATGATCAGGTCAGTTATCTCCCAGTAAGAGCAAAGCGAACATGAGTTGGAGGAAATTTTTCTCTAAGTCCTGATCGTCCATGACGAAATTATTTTTATCCCAGGACTAGTTAGACTCTTTAAAAATTTTGTCAACACGAAATCCAAATCGTCCCCGGACGAAGTCTTCTCTCTAAAAATTTCATTCAGACAAAATCTATAATCGTGCTAGGACGACTTGGGCTCTATAAAAATTTTGTCGAGACGAAATCCAAATCATCCCCGGACAAAGTCTTCTCTATAAAAATTTCATTCAGACAAAATTCATAATCGTGCTTGGACGAGTTGTCCTCTATAAAAATTTCATCCGAACGAATTTCTATTCGTCCCAAGACGATGGAACCAACTTAAGTAAGTTGGTTACATCTTGTGGTAATTTGGGAACCGACTTATGAAATAATTGTTCGTCTGGACGAACCTAGTTCGTACTGGATGATGATCGTGTATGAACATAGTTCGTACCAATATTCATTAGGATTGTTTCTAACGCTTTAAGTAAAACCATCCAGGATGATCCACGATTGTAAGGGACGATCCATTTCGTGTTGACTTGAATATTTGTAGTTTTTGAACGGTTTTTCTTGTCTCTCCTATTTAATGTCCAATTTTTACTGCCACATAATCTTTTTTTTTTCATTCAACTTCGTGCCTATTGAAAGAAGAGTCAAGATGAGAGTGTGAGAGTGCATTCAAAAAAGGATTCCTACCACTGGAGCGTGAAGGCTTCGCTTGGTGTTCAAAGGTAAGAATCTCTACTTTTGATTTAGGATTACTTCACTCTTTTCTTTCTTCCTTCTAGAATTCTTGTGAGAAGATCTATCAAGAAGATTTGGCTCTCTACCGACACTTGGAAAGTGTGAACAGTCGCAGGTTCTCTGCCCACACTAGGAGAGTGTAAAAGGATGAAGGGTTCTCTACCCACACTAGGAGAGTGTGAAAGGACAAAGGGTTCTCTACCCAGAGTGTGAAAGGATGAAGGGTTCTCTACCCACACTAGGAGAGTGTGAAAGGACGAAGGGTTCTCTTCCTAGCACTGGGGATAGTTTAAAAGGATGGATGGTTCTCTGGCAGCACTGGGGATAGTGTGAAAAGGACAGACGATTTTCTGCCAGCACTGGGGATAGTGTGAAAAGGACGACGGTTCTCTGCCAGCACTAGAGATAGTGTAAAAGGATGACGGTTCTCTGCCACACCGGGTAGTGGTGAAAAAAGTTTTGTAAAGGCTTCTCCACCTTGTTGTGGGTGCAAAAGGAGAGTCACTAGTGGTATTAGTGCAATACTCGGAGGGTGCCTTTGGGGAGTGGATGTAAGTCTGGTTTTGACCGAACCACTATAAATCTAGTGTCATTATTTTTCCGTAACTTTTTATTTTTGTGATTTACTGATTTAAAACTATGGTTGAAAAACTATTTATACAAAATTTATTAAAGTTTAATTTTTGTTTAAAATTCTCAAAAGAGGGATTAATTTTTTAAAATATCAATTCACCCCCCTCTTGGTTAGCCGTGGGACACAAACTGAGGCTTAACAACCTAATTCATAGTGAATGAGTTTCAACATTGTATTGATGGAATATAAAAACAATATGTTTCCTAACAATTCTTTTTTATATTGATGTTATTTATAGCATATGCATCATCGACCGCTCAGTCATGTATGAAGATATAAAGGGAAGATTAAAGTTTCTAACCTTAATATCATTATAAACTCTCATAGTCTTTTCCCTATAAAAATTTTAGAAGTGTAAGTAAATCATATATTGCAAAAACTCTCTCATTATAATTCATCTCTCTAAATTTGGCATATGTTAAGCACTATGCTAATGCTTACATCAAACCAATCCAATATACTTGGTTGTACCTACTTTCACATTCATAGGCTTCATATTACACCTAATATTAACTATACATATGACTACTATGTGCATTAAATAAAGATCTTATATATTAAAAATATCATTAAATTATTAATGATGAAAATTCATTAGTATTCCATATTCCCTTTACACCATCAATCCAAAATTATAGAATTAAGCTAGACATGATAAACAAGTGAAACAAACTCATTTTCATTAATTACATAAAAGAAATAAAACATGGGTAAAAAAATATCATCAGATTGTTTTAATGATCTTCTCTACATTCCTCCTTAAACTTTTAGAATTATTTCCATAAATAATGACCAAACACTCTTATGAATTGGATCTAGTGCCCCCTAAATTCTCTTAATTGTCACTCCTAAGGAAATTGTAGAGAATTACTATGAAGATTGAAATTAATTAACTGAAATCTCTTACTAACATTACAAATAAACTATTTATATAAAAATATTGAAAATGAACTCTAGCACCGTGGTGCTCTAGACACTTGCAATGCGGCATCCATAAAATAAACTAACGCCACAACACAAAAGAATTTCCTCCTCTATGGGGCTTGGTGATGAGGACCCGCTATTTAATAAATTGATGCATCGCTTCACTGGTAGATCATGTCTGGGTTGGTTATAAATATAGTGCTATAGCACTATTAATGGTTGAGCACTACGAAATCCAAGTGGCACTCCCCTTAGCTTGGCGAAGTTGGAAATTGGTGTCATGATGCTATGTGGACAAAGACTAGCCTTTACCGCATTATCTCGTCCAACACTGCAAAACTATCTAACATATAGTAGGCACTGCCATGTTCATATTAGGTGCTCCAATGATGTCAATGATGGTGCCATGGTAGTATAATATTGGACATCACAATTTTGTATAATACTTGAAATTATATGCCTTTCCTGTATTTTCACGCATAAAATAACTAAAAAAATGATTTCACTGATAATTTAACATATAAAATATAAGATTTATTACACTCATCATTTTCTTAACTAAAATTATAAATAAAAATGAAATTTATATAAGCTCCCTATAAACTTAGAGATTAACTTATAATATGATATTTCTGTTCACATCCATACCTATTTATTACGACCACATTCCAAGAGCTTAGTAATCCTCACAGTACCTATTAGAGAGTGCATTCATAATAATTATAACATTTTATTAGCCCTTTGGGAATGTGGCCACCTATAGAAGTTATTTGTAAAAAATATTAACCACTTAAGTGTAAGTACCCACTCATCAATCCATAAAATAAAGAATAAAATAGTGATAAGGAATCCAAAATAAAGCACCACATCTTAGTATCACAAATATAAAGTTAAAAAATAATAAACAAATTAATAAATTTTTATCCTAGCTACACCCTATCCTAATATACCTATAAAATGTGTGTTATCCAACACCTAAATGTGTACGAAGTTAACATCATATAGATATAATAATTTACGTAAAGGGTTCAAGTTACAAGGTTAAGTATATATTAATTAATTTATTAACTCAAAAAATTTTCTTTAAGTGGTTAGGAATTTAGTGTTAATTAATTATAAATTAAGTTTAAAGTTAAAATTTTAAACATTAAGTTATAAAGAATCCAAAATATAAGGGTCCTAGCCTATGCTAGAGTTATAAAGAACTGAGGGGTATATAGCCTATCCTAAATCCTTAATATGAAAAGGTTAGAATGATTATAAGGCTACAAGGGTGGTTAATTCCTCTATAGTGTCCTATAACTTGAGGTGAGGCCAATAGGTGACAAACTAAAGTGGGTCTATTTACCACCACATAAATCTTAGGCATCCTTTGTCTAAGGTTAAAAATTTTTAAAAGAATGACATAGGAATGAAATACTCACAATATAAGAATATAGAAGGGTTCAAAAATACCTAAGGTTTGACACTTACGTGGCATAGGAGTTGGATTGGGCTCTTATGTGTGGCTTTGAATTTCAAAAGGGAGTGATTTCTGCAAATTTTAACCTTTCTTCCCTTAATTTTAAGGAATGTAGTATCATAATAAGGGGTAGGAGGATCAAAGACTACTTAAGAAATGTAGCTCCTCAACCCAAGGATTCCAGCCTATATACCTCACATCAAAGAGAAGGATACATAAAATAAATACAAAAAATATATGGGTTAAGGAACTAATTCTTGATTTAAAGTACATTTACTTATCTAACATCATATGTCAAATATTTAAAAACTTTTAAAATATAATTTTCTTTTTTATAAGATTTATATTTTAACACCTAAATTCCATCAATTCATTTAATGTGTTGTTGCAACGGGAATAAAGATAAAAGCCTCCTCAAGATACATATCTCCGCACCTCGAGGTTTCCAGCCTATACACTTTATTAATGGAACATTTAATATATATACACGTATATTCAATCTTGTAATATTTGAAATAGTAAATGTAACTCAAACATAAGAACATAGGTGAGGTTGAACCACGGGAGTCTAGTCTATTACTTATTGAGCGACACACTACATAAAGCTAGCACATAGATCAACCTACATGCTAAAGCTCCAATTTTATTTTATTTTTGACATTCTTGAAATATTCATGGAAATAAATTTTGAAAGCTCAAAATCATTAAGGAGATAATCCTGATATTTTATTAAGTATTTTATTAGTAAAATTGAAGAAAATATTCTACTATGGTTCACTTCAGATAAAAAATTATATCGATGCACATTGCACAAATTGGTTGCCTACACTACATGCCTAGTTGATCACATGAAGGTCACTAAGGTTCATAGAGGGGGCATTTCTTGGACAATAAGGCCAAGGCTTCATTAATGATCTAACCTATGGCCAATATCTATTACATCTTACCACATGTATTTAGGCAAAAGTAAATGCCATCCAAAGTGTGTGTGAGAGTGTCACCAAGTCTTTTACAATAAAAGAGGAGGTCTTAAAAAAGTTATAAAAATTATACCTTGCCTAGAAGCAAGTTGGTGAATATACATATGGCCCGACACAACTAAGGAGCCTCTCATGAGGTCCGGAGAACTACGACACAACAATCGACATGCTAAAATGATGTTTGTCACCATTAAATAAAAAGAACATGTGTGTAATTAAAAGATGTGTAAATGAAGTATGAATATGTGAAATGATACGTGTAACAAGATAACATAGGTCTACATGCACTAAGAAATGTAATTTTTTAAAAAATTTTGGTTTAAATAATGAAAATAAAAATATAAAATTTAGGGGGTTCACCAAACCCAAAAAAGATTTGGGGATATGGGGAACATCCCTTAATTTACTCTATTCAAATTTTAGCCCAAGAAGATGCTTGATTAGATAGTAATTTATAAAATACCATATTATGTTCAAATATAAATTAATCTCTACATATTTATCAAATCATGTTGGTTTTATTTTTGAAGTGTAGGGCTTGTTGTTCTTGTTCAATAGAGTCCAAAATTAATAAATTTATTCTAGAAATAGATTTTTGGTGAATTTTTTAGGTTTTGGACATTTTTTTAATAAGAAATATATTTTTGAATTTTTTTCTAGCTGTATGGTGGGATATCGTGAAACATGTTAGTGGTGGGGAATATCATCACATTGTATAGAAGCGATGATCAACCACGCATAACATGCAAAGGCAGTCGCTTAGTAGTGGCATTCAACGTGGGTGGGAACACCAAGTCGGGTGTTATAATGCGGGAGCACATTGGCAGTCACATGGGGAGCAAGGGCAAATGTCATGTATGGGGGAGTGGAGGCGGCCACTTATCCATGTAGAACTTGATCTAGTCCAACTTATCCATACAGATTAGACCTATGTATGGGGGAGTGGAGGCGGCCACTTATCCATGTTTATATTGTTCTACCATAGATCCAAACAGAAAGTCTTATAATAGAGTCTTTACCAACTGTAGGATAAATATAGAATAAAGGAATACTCATTAAACTCCTTAACAAGAAATAGAAAATAGGGGGAAATAAGAGGTGGTAAAGTATATCCCTAAGATATTACAATGCAACCAACTAGAATACCTAAGGATCACTGGACCATAGGCTTAATTGTAGGATAAAAGGGAAGCTCATCATCTATCTGACCAGAGGATTGATGATAGGATGAAGAGAAAGATCCACCTTTACTTGACTAGAAGCCCAAAATAACAATGTCTCTAATTGACCATTGGTCTGATGGTAGAACAATATAAAACTCAATAATTACCCGACCATAATTCTGATGGTGAAGTGAAGAGAAAAGGAGTCACCTCTAGTTGACCATAAGCCTAACAATAGATTCTCTATCATATCATAGGTCTAATCATAGAATAAAGAAACACTTAATAACCACTCAACCATAAGTCAGCCTCTGAAGTGAAGAGGAAATAAATCACCTCGGCTTATCCATAAGCTTGATAGTAGAGTCTCTACTTTATAATAGGTCTGATGGTATAACAAAAAAAGACTTGAAAACCTCTTTAGTAGGAAATATAAAATAAGGGGAATGAAGAAGTGTTGAAGTATCCCCCCAAGATAATATAAGATAACCAACTAGAATACCCAATGTCCACCTTACTATAGGCCTGATGGTAGGATAAAAGGAAAGCTTAACATCTATTTGATCATACGTTTGATGATATAATGAAGAGAAAGATCCACGTCTACTAGGATATAAGCCCAAACTTGAAAAGTCTCTACCTGACCATAGGTCTGATGGTATAACCAAGAAAAAATCAATAATCACTAGACCATAAGTCTAACGACAAAGTTAAGAGAAAAGGAGTCACCTTTACTCATTCTTAAGCCTATTAGCAGAGTCTCTACCCAACTATAGGTTTGATGTTAGAATAAATAAAAGAGCTTCAAATCTCTATATGACCATAGATATGATGATAGAGTCTTTACCTGACCATGGGTTTGATGGTAAAATTAAAAAAAAAACTTCTTAAAAGGAAAATCTAGAAACAACATCGAATGGAAAATACATTACAAGGGCCTATCAATAGAGTGTAACCATTTAAATAAAAGATGAATACTCTCATGTGAAATCAAGGTAAGGTGGTCATAGATTTAGTATGAGAAAGAACATAACTATGCAATAACATATAAAGGTCCAAGGGAATGAATCTAGCAGGTTAATAAAGGGAAAATTCATAAATGATGAACTGTCCAATAGAGAGAAAGGAATATCTCGATTGAGAACATACTTTTCAAGCATAAAATTATATTTTCTTGATGATATATAATAGGAGAAGTGTAAATGTAGGATGAAAACATATGTAAACATCTTTGAAGGTGCCCAAGACATTTTAAGCTTAAACCATAGTCCCCCCAAGGTAGAGGATAAATCATTGTGGTCATATGGGTCTAAGCATAAAAAACATTTCTTGAATAAGATTGAGGCTATCACATATAATTATATAAAGTAAGAGAAGAAGTACTAAAGTAATGTATCTTTCTTGGAATAGAGAATGAGATATAGGCTGTAAAAAGTAGAAGTGATCCCATGACGGGGAGGACACTAAGATAGTAAGAGAGACACACTTGCAACCAAGAGTGAAGATCTATAAGAAACCAATACTGTCACTAAAGAAATATATAAGCCGTGACCAGGTTGGATAATGGGAATTTGAGAGAGAAATGGGCCACTTTGACATATCAAAAGGATCACTCTTGTGGGGCACCAATGGGGAAGAATATGTTGCTAAGGAGGCAAAGGAGTAGTTTCCCAATAAAGAATAAGAATATATGTAGAAGTAATGTTAATGCCTAGAATAAGAAATACCACATCAGTGATGGGGAGCACAATACTCTAACCATAAAAGAAAAGATTACTACAGGGTCATCTCTAAGACACTCATAAAATACCTCAAAGGCGAAATAATGATAACACTTAAAAGGAACATAATCTTCTATGAAGTGTGAAGCCGGGTTCCTCCTATGACAAGGGCAAAATAATCCACAAAACTAGGTATGGAGTGATATATAAGCTCTTAGAGCGTAGAATCCGGTTCCACTTGTGATAAGGGAAACTAGTTTTGCTCAAATAAGATATTTTCCCTATCTTTATTATTATTATTATTATTATTATTATTATTATTATTATTATTATTATTATTATTATTATTATTATTATTATTATTATTATATTTATAGTTATAAATTGGGTCCATCCCATACTATTAAAGATAACACATAGTAGAGGAAACATTTACCATATCCATAAGTTATTTAGTATGTGATATCCTCTAATGACTAGAACGTAAAGAGAGATGATGTTAGCATTGATAACCCAGGTTATATTCTCCACATGAATAAAACTAGATTAAATAAATCCATTGTATTCGGTCTATAAAAGAATAATAGATTAGTTTTGATAATCTAGGCCACATTTAACTCATATGAATAAATTGGACAGCATAACTATTACAAAGAAAATAGTGCAGAAAGGAAACACATGTTAGGAAAATAGCTCAAAAACACCATACCTAGCAAATATAAGATGATTTTGGATCCCACATCACATTCTATAAGGGATCAAAATGAATGGTTTTAGTATTTTAGACCACCGTTGAGGGTGACAACTTAAACTTGGGAGCTAAGATCATAATGAACTTGGAGATACTAAAATTTCATGAGGGGTTCCTAATTAGATGTTCAAATCATACAACTCATAATGTGAATAAAAGTAGTACAAAAGATATAAAGGAATAATTAGACTCATGCTGGGGAATGATGAGAACCCAAGGGAGTAAAAAAAATTTGTTTTGGTAACCGGGACCACACTTAAGATGATGAGTGAAATAGGAGAAATCAACCCTCACAAGGGATAAAATAAAGATTCCATACTATTTCACTATGATAATCAGTGTACATAGAGATAAGCGTAAATATTCTTGCATCATATTTTCATACACTATTAAAGAAAACCTCATACTTTGTATGATAAATATTACATGGTGGAGGATAAATTATTGTGTCCATAGACTGCCAAAAAGTTGTAGGAATCAGCTCAATCATTATCTATACAGATAGATACTCATGATGTGCAAAACTAAGGCATAGTAATTTCTCAAGTACTGGCCATTGATGACAGGCATGGAATGAACACCACTTTTTATCTACTAATAGGTAAGTGTTGCCATCATATACTTGCTCTATGGTGAAGGGGCCTTCCTAAATTTGCTCAAACTTACCACCTCAGTGGTGATGTGATATGATAGACCTATGTAAGATAAGAAATAAATCACCTACCTGGAAAGCTCGAGGTCGAACAAGGTAATCATGTGCATGGGCCATACAAGCCTAATATAACTTGAGGTTTGCATGAGCTTCTAAATGTATCTTCTCTAAACCATCAAGTTCTTTCAGCTATAGTTGGGTGTTATCCTCGGGAGAAATATTATGGCTTACTTCCATACATAATGAGGGGAGCTCGACCTCAAGTGGAAAGACTACTTTAATGTCAAAGGCTAAAGCATATAGTATGTACTGAGTATGAGTATAATATGTGATCCTATAAACCTATAATGCCTCAGGTAATTTTTCATTCCATTCTTATTCATTTATAATTAGTTTTTTTTTAGTCGGACCAAAGTTTATTAAATGCCTAAGCCAAACAAATAGCTCTAATTTAATAAAGGGAGGAATAATACAAATTGATGTTATAATGAAGGAAAATTCTAGCAATTTTTGTGGTTCTAAATGGTGTACAATTATTAAAATTATTTAGTGTTCAACACAAAAATGATAGTCAACATGATTGTAAAAGAAGTGTATCTCTTCCTCTGACTTAACTTCCTTAAGGGGAATAGCTTCTGCTACTTAGAGAAATAATTAGTGGTGGCCAATAAAAATCTATGGCCCTTATAGGAATGACACAATGCCCACTAAATGTTTGCCCCATCTCTCAAATGGCTAAGATAATATGGTAGGGTATAACAAATTAGGGAGTTGATAAATATTTATAGTATGGATCTATTATTAATGGCACTTTTTCACATGCTCCATACAATCATGGACAATGGTTAGCCAATAATTAAGGCATTTAATCATAACCTTCATCTTAGATCTAGAAAAAGAGCACTATAAATCCCCTCATGTATCTCTTCCATAACCTTGCAAGCCTCCTCACTGTTGACAAAACATAATCATTTTTTATGGAAAGTTCATCGATATAAAACATCATTCAGTTAAGCGAATGTTAAAGCTATACTTATAATTTGAGCACCAAGAGAGTGATCATCTGGAAGCCTACTATACCTCAAGTTCTTAGTTAAAGTGGAACTTTAATCTAATTTTTTGTTGATAATAAACACTATGAGGGTTTGATCAGGATTAAACAATATTGTGGGGCATAATGCATATCAATACTAGATAGTGATGGACATTGGACTTTAGTTGGGCTAGTTAACTCCTTTGTAAGTTTTGACAATACATCTATTCTTTCATTTTTAGAATGGGGAATCCTAGCTAATGTCACCTCAAGGATAAGGCATAAGAGCTCCATTAGTTGATTATGTTAAAAGTAAGAACTCAAGCTTGAGGAATATTAAGATCTCAGATACTTGATTAATAATTAGTTAGGGATCTCCCAAAATTATCACCTACAAAGTATTCACCTAAATGGATAATTCAAGTCCAAAATCAATGCTCATACTCAGCTTTATTATTAGTATGTGGTTCTGACATACTATAAGAGTAATAAAGGGTGTGGCCATTCAGGGATTTAAAATCAAAACCAAATCTATCCTAACTATAAGAGTGTTATGAGTGTTGTATGATTTGATCAAGGATGCACCATCAAAGTAAAACTCTTAGCTAGGGGCTTCTATTCTCTTACACTCATGACTATTTCATCTTGTAGATCTTCATTGAGTGGAGAATCTATAGGGATCGAGTGAATAGTAGCAAAAAAGCTAGAGCCAATCCTTTGACTACCCATTGATTTTGATCTTATATGAAAATATGTAATGTTTAAGCTTCTACACAATTAATTAAGATCAAAGATAAACATTTCTTTTCTATAAATGGGTACTTTAGCTTTGTTGGAATCAAATGTCTACTAATAAAATAAAGGGCATTTTATTTACCTTTCTCATTCTAGTGAGCCAAAAGTACACTAAGTGACTCATCAAGGGTTATAGTGTAAAAGATCAATAGATGGCTTGGAATTAGTGTAGATAACATAGGGGGATTCATTAGGTAGCACTTTATGCTCTTAAATGCCTCCTAAAAATGCTTATCCTAATGAAAATAATTATCCTTCTTCATTGGAATAGCGAAGGTATGACACTTATTAGAAATATTAGAGATGAATCTCCCCCAGAAAGCAAGCTTCCCCTAAAAAGATGTCAGTTATGTAAGACTCTTTGAGTGTTACAAACCTATGATGGACTTAATCATAGTGGAATTGATCTCTATGAAATGATAATAAATAATGAAATTAAGAAACTGCCCTATAATAATTGCAAATGTGCACTTTTGAGGATTTATCATGAGATAATTCTTGTGCAAGCATTCAAAAATGATTCACAAATCTTGAATGTAATCTCTATGGACCTTACTTTTGGCCACGAGGTCACCCACATAACACTTAACCTTCTCATGAATCAGGTCATTAAAAATGAAATTTATGACACACTGTTAGATGACTCTGGCATTTTTGAGGATGAATGACATTACCTTATAATAATATACACCAATAGAGGTGTGAAAACAATAAATGACTCATCTTCAGGGTTCATATTTATTTTGTTATAGCAAGATAAACCATCCATGAAGGAGACTAGGTTATGATATAAAGCAATGTCAACCATCAACTCAATAATGGAAAGTGGGAAGATATCCTTGGGGCATGCATTATTCAAATCAAGGAAGTCAATAAAGACTCAGATTTGACAACTCTTCCTCTATAATAGAATGACATTGACAAGCTAAGTAAGATTCTTCTCTTTATGATTAAAGACAGCCTTTATAAGATACTTAGTCTTAACGATCACTTATTTTTTAATCCACAACCTCATCTAATGAGGTGGTTATTTAACAGGAATTACATTAGACCAATAACTAATTTATGGACCACTATATTTAGGTCTAAATTGGGCATCTAAGCATAATTTCTTACAAAATAATATCAAAACTAAAGTAGGAGTTTAATGTACTTCTATGCTTTTGAATTTGATAATAAAGAATTATGGAATATAGGTCAAAGATCTGACACAATGCCCAAATTGACTTTATATAAATCATCCATAGTAGAGCTAGTGCCATTTTTGAATTCATATGGAGTACAATGGACCCTGTCTTTATTATCATTTGAATACTCATCATCTAAGATGATAATAATTGAATACGAATAAAAGTCACCATGATTGTAAGCAAAAGTATCTTAATCTTTCTTAGAAAAGCCTAAGCCTTGCTTAGTCTGAGATAGATCAATTTTCCAAATATGAGTTTACTATAGAGTATGATTCTCAGACCAAGTCAAAGGAATAACACACAGCTCAATATAATTATTTATAAAAGGGGAAAGTTAAATGGAATAGGCGTGGCCTCATCATCCATATTAGATTCTATGAGACCCAATATGTCAGGATCCTATGAAGAACATAAACTTTGAAACAACATCTGATGCCCACTAAACTATGGCGGCACATAAAAAGTGCATAGCTCATGCATCAAATGTCTAGCAAAGTGTAGTGGAATGTGTACACTAGTGGAAGGTGTGAGAGGAGTTTATCTATAAGATCTCTTAACTCTCATTTCATATAATTAATAAGAAAAGCATTGTTAAATGGTATTATAATATGTGACATCTATGTAATCATTTAAGCTGCTATTATTAACTAGGCTGCCCTGAGGTATTTGATCCCTATGGAATATATGATAGGGATTAGAATTATTAACACTAAATAATAATGATAGAGATAAATGATGAAGAGTATAGTAATTCGTCAGTTAATGTTGTAGTGAAAAGACCCAAAGCAGGAGGAATTCTTATATCTAGGTTTTTTATGAGAGTATTTAAATCTCTACATCATCCTCTACCATGTCTTTCCAACCCACTAATAGGGGGAACATCATGCCTTACAATAAACTAAAAAGATGATCCAACATGATCTATAATAGAAATGTCTTCCCTAATACGAACCTATGATAGACTATGTACTAGTGGTTGTATAGGATCTTATGCAAATGAATGCATAGGACCCTGTACAGTAGCAGTAGGTCTCATTGGTAACTTTATGATGGGGGGTCTACAAATCTTTTTGAGGAACATAATGCTTGGAATCATCAAAAATAGAGATCTTTGGTATTGTAAAAGATTGAGTATCCCTGAGAATGGAATACGCCATCTAATTCCACATATACTTCATGTAATGGTTCAATTGAGAGGGCTCCATCTCATGCTCATTAATCCAAGTACTTCCTAAGATAGACTAATATATGGAATTTACCTCAATGATATGAAAGTTTGGATCAGTTTGGAGCTCTCTAAATCACAAAGGAAAAGTAAAAAACACTAAAGCATGTTTGCCCTGATTATTAAAAGCATTTAATATGATATTATATGAGGTAAGCTTTAATTGTCTGAGGGAGATACTCTTTAGAGTGGTATAATTAAGGATATTAATTAAAAGCTATTTGATTAATAAGGATCCTATTTAACTTGTGATCATTAACTTTAGTAGTGACATACAAGGGATTGTTGTGCTTAGTGTTTCCTTAATGAAGATCATGATCTGAGAAGGTGATGCATGTTATTTCTTTCAAATAAAAAGTATTTTTAGCATATTCAGTGACAAAAAAAAGCTTGATAGGACTCTAGTTCTAGCAAAGCCTTTACCAAAGATTCACTCTAATTAGAGGGTATCATGAGTGCATCATAAATACTAAGAAGGGAAGGAATGTAACTGAGGACCTTTCCCCTTCTCCTTAGCAAGTGCTTGCGAAGGAGGCGTAGGATCATCCTATTAGGTTACAATATTTTATATCTTTTTATTTATTATATTTAGTCATTTTAAGAGGAAAAATTTTCATGAACTCAATTAGACCATAAGCAGTAAAACTCAACAAAAGATTCACTTGGTTTAGTGGTTATAGCCTGTGTTGGCTCTATGAAAAGTGATTGGAGTGTATCTATGACTCATCTTCAAATTCCAAGTAATAAATACCCTTAGAAAAAGTAAATATAGGTTCATCTTCACAATTTAACTCATCTTCATGTGAAAGGTTATCATCACCATCCAAAATATGTAAAAAATGAAAAGAAAAAGTTTAAGAATGGGTAGAGGTAGATAGAATAAAAGATTAAAAGTAACCAAAATCATCTTCTTCCATTAATTCATTATAATTAGGAGGGGGGATAGAAATATCAAAATAATTTTCTTAACAAATAATTTAAAGATTCTATACACTTCCCTCTTAAAAAGATATTCCTGGTTAAGCATCACTTATGAAGATTGCTAACTCTCTAGAGTCATGTAGAAGGGTTTGGAATGCTATTGGGCTTGTGATAGTGATTGTGTATATGGTTGTGCCTATAGTGATGGTAGTGGTCACTATGGTGCTAAACTAACCCTAGGTCTCTTTCTCCTATCCTGAGACTTAAAGGTACTATGAACTTCCACCTTCCTGAGAGGTGGTACCCCTGGAAACTCCTATCTTTAAAGTCTATAAGAAGGTTCACTAACAATATTTAATTAGAATATGATGGGCATGTTATCCTATAAACTAGTGGATTTTGTCAATAACTTCTAAAAGATTTGAATACTAAACTCATTAAATAAGGAGTAATAGGACCATGAATATTCTTCGGCAGGATCTCCACTACATGTTGCTACTAAAGTTATGGTTCATATTGAAGGCTAAGGTTCCTCCATATAATAATATATATAGGCAAGGATTCATAAGGGCGTTGGATGGTCACTACTAACTCATTAACTCTAACCTGATGCTTAATATTGATATAACTCTGATTGAATATTTACTTGGGATGTATATTCACATAATAAATCATTAGGGAGATCAGCATATCACTTAAGTATTACCCAACTAAACTACTAACAAAAAACCTATACCTAAGTGTGTCGTTCCCTCCAATATTACAACAAAATGACCATATGTTGATCTAAGTGCTTCTTGGGTTTCCCCAACACATTAAAATGTAAAAAATAGGGAGGGATAAAGCCAACGGGGTATTGTACCCACACTTATTCTATCGGGTAAGGATGAACTCCTCCAAATTAATTCTCTAAACTTTATGGAGGACATGGTCTACTTATCCCATAAAAAAATCATATCTTAAATCTTGTTGGAATATAATTGTATTGATTGGCTTTGCATTTGAACACTAAAGGGTATTGATGAAGACACAACTAGAACTACTACTTGAGCCCTATCTACTCTTCTATGTTCTAACAATAAGAAATAAGGTATGGATTGGGAAGACTATGAAATTATTGGCTATGCCAATAAAGTACATATAACTACTAACTCATCCCTATATGCTATAGGAGTGCCTCTATCGAATGCCTAGGGTGTATGCCCAACACCTTCAACTTGGAAGCCTTTGCCACTATGGCTTGACAATCTTAGTGTGAAACCCTTAAAATTTTCAAGAATTTTTTATTAATCTAGAGAAGTCCAAATCACAATCCATCTTCACTAAAACAATTATAATATTGTGTTTTACCTTCCCTAATTTTTTCATAAATTTTGGGCACTGTAAAAAGTTTTTAAGAATTCGATACCTATCAGTACAAGTACAATTTTTGGGACCATTAGTTATCTATTTTGAAAACCAATTTCATAAAAAATTTCTAAATAAAATGACCTGATTTATGAATATTTTTCTATAATTTTTGAAATTTCTAAGAGAATTTCTATTGAAAATTAATTATATTAATATTATTATATTATTATATATTATAAAATCAAAATATCTTAAATCACAAATATCCTAAACCCTATTTATTTAATTTCCACAGCTAACAGAGAGCTTTTAGAAGTTTTTAAGAGAAAGTTAGGAGAGAGAAAATGAAAATCCAATTTTGGATGACTTCCAATCATATGGAAAACTTATTCGTCTCGAGGTAAGACACATTATACTCATCTTAATTTTCACAAAATGCCCAAGTTTTATCAAAATTTTTATTTAAATTTTATTTTTGTTAATGAAATTTGTGAATAACTTTGCATCGGTAAAACTTTCCCTATGTAACATTTTGAATGTTGTAGAGATTAGATTATATAGACTTTGAATATTTTTTGGTAATTTTATGATGGGTTTTTTAAATTTGTGGTTTTCTTATTTAATAAAAATTATCTGGATTTTGAAAAGATAGTGCTTTAGTACAAAAAAAGTCTTAAAACATTATTTTACATAATTTGTGGTAATTTTGTAATTTTTTTAAAAATGTGTATTTTAGCTTAGTAAGATTTTTTGTTGTATACCATTATACAACACTATGAAATTTTGATACATGCTCAATTATTCTTTAATTTCTATAATGTTATGATATATGAGATATGTGATTAAAATGTCTATGTTGGGAGCCATAAGGGGTCAGAATTCTCTAAGATTCTATCTATGTTAGGGAATTGTTGGGAGTTATAGGGGGTCACAATCATTTGATATTTTGTTTGAGATAGGGATATGTGCTATGTTCTTGTGCTGTAAAAAAAATAAAAAGGAGTCATAAGGGGTCAGAATCCTTTGAGGTTATTTCTGGGTCCGGAAAATGTGATATAAATTACTATGTGATATGAATTTTAATTTATTTATTTTTTTAGTATTATTATTTAATAATTATTATACATTTATTACTTCTCTCAATATGGTAATTTATTTAAACTACATTTAACTTTTTTTAAATATTAAGAAAAATATTTCATAAAAAAATATTTAAAAATTTAGATTGGTTTGTGTGGCTTGCTGAGCTATTGTAGCTCACTGTAATTTTGGATATGGTTTTCAGAATCTAGGAATAGGAAAGAGATTGTGGACTAACAGTTTATGAACAGATCTAAGATCATAGGTTTTCTAATTATTTTGATTTTTGAATAATCATTGCTAGTTAAATTTTTTTTTATAGCTCTTATCTATAGTCTTATATTATAGTGTAGATATTTATTTTGATGAAATGGAAGAAACTTTACTGATGCTTTTTTTAGTATTTATATATTTTAATAGCTTTATAATTTATCATTTATTTCAATGAATATTGGAAAAAAATTAAAAAAAAATTCCAAAGCTTAATCTTAGGATTTGTTTATCATGACTTTACATGATAGGACCTATCCTGGTCAGGTTGGGTTGTGGCAAGCTTTATGGTATCAGAGAAATGGTTTTGAATTAGATTGTAAAATAAAGCTATAAGAATTGATCTGAATTTTAATGGTGTAGTTTCAAGTCTATCGAGGTGTTCATTATTTTTATTTTATGTGTATGTATGTTTAGTTGCATATTTCATGTCATGATGGATCCAACACACTAAGATATGATAAATAAATAGGGTGCTAGTTTCGCAGCTCTTGTATATTGTGTTGCTTTGACTATTGGTTCAAATATAGTTTCATAGCTTTATACTTTGGTAGCCCAAATGTTGGGTAAGGCACAAAGTATGGTTCATATTATGAGATTTGAAGAGGTAAACAAATATCTACAGATGTTTTTGAGATTAAAGCCTCCTAGATTTGAGAGTACTATTGAGCCGAGAGCAATAGATGACTCGGTGAGGAGATTTGAAAAGACATTTGATTATATGTAGTGTCCTAATGAGTGGAAGGTATCATTAATAAATTTTTTTCTAGATAGAGAGGTAGAGCATTGGTGGATGGGCTTGCAGGAAGAGAAATTTTAAGGGAGATTGAATTCTTTGATTACTTGGGAGGAGTTCTCCAATATGGTTAGAACCTAGTTTGTAACCTCTTATGTATGATATCAAATACAAGAGTCTTTTTTAATTCTTGTTCAGGTGAGTAGGACAGTTATGTAGTATGAGGTAGAGTTCATTGCTTTGGCTAGATATGCTCTATAATTGGTTAGCACTCCTGTAGAAAACTGCTATAAGTTTCTGAGAAGACTTTAGGATAGTCTGAGATAGGCTCTTGTTCCATTTCACATTTTTGGTTTCCATAAGATTATGGAGAGAGCTCATTTGATAGAGAACAATCTGATGGATACTCTACAGCGGTGGACTGCTAGTAGGAAGAGGTTCAGTGGTGAGACTTCTAGTAGTTACTTTTTTGGGAAGAAGAGTAGTTTTACACCTAAAGATTCCTAGAGAGGTGGATAGTTAGTAGTCTATGGTAGTTGCAGTATAAAAAATTCTGGTTCTATTAGTAAGGGACTTATGTACTAGAGTTGTGGTTGATGCCATTCAGGCTAGTGCTATAGGATGACTGGATAATGTTCAGATGCGGTCCAATAGGGCATCAGGTAGTAGAGTGTCCACAAATAAGATTTGACAGATGTTTTGAGTCTATACCTGAGAGCTTTGTCAGAATAGCAGAGAGACCAAGGGAAATTCCTCTTTGTACATTTTTTAGGGATCATCTGGTAGAGCTGGTGGTTTAGGTTTAGTGGAAAGGAGACAATCTGGTAGTGGTCAAAGAAAGCCTTGTAGTTCTATTGCTCTAGCTCTAATTATGCTACATGTATATAGTTTGACTCAGAAAGAGGCTCAAAATGCTCCATTTGATGTGAAATATATTGTTTATATTTTTGAACATACATTTCATGTTTTATTATATTATGAAGATATTTATTCCTTTATTTTTTAGCATTTTTTTGATTCACTACACTTGGCTTCACTTACATTACATGTTTCATGTTCTATTATTTTATCAGTTGGTGATAGTAGGATAAATAGTAGATTCTACTTGTGTGATATTGAGATTTTTGATAAGAAGTGAAAATACAATTTGGTTTTATTACCTATTTCCTCATATGATGTTATTTTGGATATGAATTGGTTGAGTTAGAATGGGGCTCACATTAATTACTTGAAGAAGTGAGTTATGATATTTATGGGCAGTGAGAGTTGTGTATTCCAAGGCGTTAGAGGTATTTTATCTTGTTTAATTCCTACATTGGAAGCATATAGATTATGGAAGAATGGTTGTATGGTATTTCTAGCATCAGTTTGGGATAAGTGTATAAAAGCTGGTTCTCCTTATGATATCCTAGTAGTACAAAATTTTTTAGATGTATTTCTTGAAGAGTTAATCAGTTTACCTATAGATAGAGACTTAGAGTTTTATATTAACATATTTTTGAGTACGACCCTGATATCAAATGCTCCGTATAGGATGGCACCTAAGGAGTTTTAGAGTTAAAGGTTCAGCTTTAGGAGTTGGCTGATATGGGATTTATTCGCCCTAGAGTTTCTCCCTAGGAGGACCTATTCTATTTGTGAAGAAAAAGGATACAGTTGAAGCAACACAAGAGGAACTATCCAACATATAGTCTAGAGTTGGCTGTTATTTTATGTACTTTTAAGATTTGGCAGCATTATTTATATGGTGTGAGGTGTGAGATTTTTATTTATCAGTAGAGTCTAAAATACAAATTCACTCAGAAGAATCTAAATTTGAGGCAAAGGAGGTGGCTTGAGTTGATCAAGGACTATGAATAGGCTATTTAGTATCAAGCTGGTAAGGCTAATATGATGGTAGATGCTCTAAGAAGGAAGTCTTCTTGATTATTATATATGCAGATCAATTTTTATGAGTATTTGATATGAGATATAAAGAGATTATAGTGGGAGATAATTTCTTCTATTGATTGGGGTTATGGTATATTTACTCAGATGATCATTCAACCTTCTTTAAAAGAAAATATTCATGAAGCTTAAAAGTTAGATATAGAATATTTAAAGTTATTTTATCATATCAAGTATGGTAAAAAATTTGAACTATGAGTTTCTAATTATGGTATAATTTTTTGCAAGGATAGACCTCAGATTCCCATTTTTGGATATCTGAGGCAGGCGATTCTATATTAGGCTCATTATTTAGGCTATAATATTCATCCAAGAAGTAGGAAGATGTATAGAGATTTGACAGGTATGTTTTGGTGGCTTGGATTGAAGGACATAACAGATTTTGTATCGAAGTGTGAGGCATGTCAGCTAGTAAAGGTAGAGCATCAACATCTGGGAGGTCTTCTATAGTGGTTAACAATTCCAGAGTGTAATCAGGAAGAAGTTTTGATGGATTTTTCTATAGGTTTTCCAAGATCGTGGCAGGGGCATGATGCTATTTGGGTTTTTGTTATTGATTAACTAATAAAATATGCCCATTTCATTCTAATTTGACAGATATATCCATTGGACTAGTTATCACAGATCTATGTTAAAGATATTATCTAGTTACACAGTGTGCCAAAGGTGATTTTATCTGATCAAGATGATAGGTTCACCTATAGATTATAAAGAGGCATTCAATAAGGATGGGGTATGAAGTTACACTTAAGTACAACTTTTCATCCACAGACGGATGGACAGCCTGAAGGGACTACTTAAGTATTAGAGGATCTTTTGAGGTTATGATTTTTAGATTTTGGGGGCAGTTGGGAGGTTTATATCCCATTGTTATTATTATAATATAGGCATGGCTCCTTATGAAGCTCCATATGGAAAAGAATATAGGACTCTTTTGGCTTTGAAAGAGGTGAGAGATAGGCACGTAATAGGTTCAGCCTTGGTGAATGATACTACTGCAAAGATCAATTTAATTAGAGAAAGGTTAAAATATGTATAGAAAAGGCAGAAGAAGTATTAAAATCAGAAGCATAAGTTGGTTGATTTTTAGATTGGCGACGTGGTATATGTTAAAGTCAGCCCTATGAAAGGTGTTAGTAGATTTGGGAGAACTGACAAGCTTAGTCCAAGGTATATTAGACCTTTTGAGATAATCAAGCGTATTGGTTATTGTTACTTGAACGTACATCCTATATGCATAATATATTTTATATATCTTATACAAGAAAGTGGGTGTTTCATTTTAAGAAGAGATTATCTACTGATGATGTTGAGGTTCGTCCTTATCTACAATATAGGGAAGAACCCTATAGAATATTTGCCTATGATGTGAGAAAATTGAGAAGCAAATAGATTCATATGGTCAAAGTACAAAGAAAGTATAGAACTGTTATAGAGGCTACGCGAGAGAAGCAATTTGACATAAGGTAGTTGTATCCAGGTTTATTCTAACTCATTCTGCTTTAGAAATGTCGAAGACAACATCTTTTAAGGTGGGTAGATTATGAAACCCTTAAAATTTTTAAGATTTTTTTTGTTGACTGAGAGATATTCAAATCATAAACCGTCTTTGCCAGAATATTTATAATATTGTATTTTAGCTTCCCTACGTTTTTCATAATTTTATTGGCACTATCAAAATTTCTATGGAAATCGGAACTTATCAATACAAGTGGAATTTTTGGGACCGTCATATATCCGTTTGCAAACCGATTTCACCAAATGTTTATAAATAAAATGAGTTAATTTATGATAATTTTTTTTTTGTAATGTTTGAAATCCATAACATAATTTATATGATTTTTTTATTGAAAATTAATTATAAAAAAATCAGTATATTATTATACTTTATAAAATCAAAATATGATAAATCACTAATATCCAAATGCCTATTTATTTCATTTCCACAATTAAAAAAGAGCATTTTGAAAAACTTTTACAGAAAGGGAGGAGAGAGAAAACCAAAATCTTATTTTTGGCAACTTCAAGCCAATTTTGTCTATCGGCTTAGTTAGGAAACTTATTCATCTTGAGTAAGGCACATTATGACCATCTCAATTTTCAAAAAATGCATAACTTTTGGCATATTTTTTATTAAAATTTTGTATATATTAGTGAAAAATCTTGATAACTTTACACAAGTAAATTTTCACCCCATAAGATTTTTTATTTCAAGAGATTATGATTATGCATTTTTTGAATATTTTCTAGAAATTTTATGGCGGTGTTTTTGAAATTTGTGCTATTTTTTTTAATAGAATTTTTTTTGGATGTTGAAAAATAGAGTTGTAGTACAATAAAAGTATTAAAATATCATTTTATACCATCCTTAGTAATTTAATAATTTTTTAAAAATGTACTTGATAATTTGTGTAGTAAGAATTTTTTTATCTACCATTATACATTTATGTACAATTTTGATACATGCTTTATTACTCTTTAATTATTGTAATATGATGATATATGTTTATATGTGATTAAATATATGTATTAGGAGCCATTATGGGATAGAATCATTTGAGATTCTATCTATGTTAAGGAATTGCTTGGAATTATGAGGGGTGAGAATCTTTTTAGATTCTATTTAAGACATGAATATATGATATGTTCTGGTGCTATAAGCATAAACAAAAAGGGAGTCATAAGGTGTTAGAATCCGTTAAGGTTCTGTCTGGGTCAAAAAAATATGATATGAACTACTATGTGATAAGAATTTGAATTTATTTATTTTTTTAGAATATTATTTAATAATTATTATGCATTTATTACTTTTCTCAATATGGAGATTTATTTAAACTATATTTAAATGCTTTTAAATATTCATTAAAATATTTGATAAAATAATATTTAAAAATTTAGATTGGTTTGTGTGGCTTGTTGATATTTTGTAGCTCACTGTGATTTTGTATCTAGATTTCAGGATTTGGAAAAGGGAAGGAGATTATGCAATAGCAATTCAGGATTAGATTTGAGGCTATAGGAATTTTGTTATTAATGTTTTTGTACAGTCATGGTGATATTTTATTTACATGCAGCCATATATTATAATGTACATATTTATTTTAATGAAATGGAAGAAACTTTATGGATGAGTTTTTATGTATTTATATATTTTAGAAGCTATGTAGTTTGTTATTTATTTGAATGAATATTGGCAAAATATTTGAAATATTTCCAAAACTAGATTTTGGGATTTGTTTGTCATGACTCAACATGATAGAACTTATCCTGGTCGGGTTGGGTTGTGACACATAGCTATCTAAGCATGTTATTTTAAAACTATAGCCTTCGTGTCAATAGACTGAGGAGAACCACCCTTTTTAAAGTAGGAGGCGCATCATCCTCTCCCTGCTTTTCCATCTTAACATCTAGCTCTCCCTATCCATCTAGTATACATTTAAATGCAATAATATAAATATGATTAACAGGGATATTGTCATTTGACTTTTGTCTTAATAAGTCATCCCTAGGGAAAGTCTAACAAAACAGCATCAATGTATGAACCTATAGGAGGCAATATCCTTAGGGGACTGGGAGCAGGAATTGACTTCAATCGAGTCATGGAACTTTCCAAAAGAATAATATCCTCATGATTTATAGACGTATCATAATCCATTAAAACTGTTGCTGGCACAGATGGCTAAACTATGTATGACTGCTGAGCTGTAGTTACTTCTTGCACTATCTTTACAAGCAAGTATATCTTTCTAAACCTTCACACCCATCTACGATGATGGGATCCAGTATGAATGTCAAGCCATGATTGGGAAAAATAATAATGGAATTGAGATGAGGCTATGTTGACTGTGGGAGATATCCATGATGATGTGGTCACCATCAAATTATAGGAATACCTATTTGATGCATGGTTATAATAACTATGTTGCCACTCTCCTAGTGTTGTGGCTTCCCTCTCTACCACCTGAAACTCTAATGAGCTATCTAACATTGATTTTGAAAGTTGTGAGATATAGCAAAGTAATCTCACTTTACTAGTATGAACAATGCCCTGTGCTGAGAAGATAATGCTCCTAATCCTTCGAGATGGGATCCAAGCATATTATCCCTAGGGACTCTAGTAAAATTACTATATGGATAAGAGGGGGGTGAATTGTGAAAGTTTTATAGCAATAAATAAAACCTAAATAGGAGTTTTAATATTTTTGATATTTTTTAAGGTTTTAACATGAAAATAAAGTGCAACAATGGAATCATGTTCAATCACAATATTTCACCAAGTAACTATACTGAAAATGAAAATGCACGCAAGAATAAAAATGATAAGGAAAAAACACACTAGATTTTTATAGTGGTTCGGTCAAACCATGACCTACGTCCACTCCCCAGAGTCCTCCACTCTGGGAATTTTACTACAAGCAATAGCTCTCCTTTTTCCCCCCTTGGCAAGGCAGAGAAGCCCTTACAATACTCCCTTTCACCAACCCGAGGTGGCCGAGTGCCAAACTCTGTTTTAACCCTCCTAGCGACGGTAGAGAACCTTCTCATTTTTCTCCCTCCTGGAGAAGTCAGAGTACCCCGAGGTCACGGATGTAGAAGAGCCTTCCCCTTGGAGATCCTTTCACAAATTCTTCTAGGGCCACAGGAGGAGCAAGATGCAGCAAGTTCGGAGCAACAGTGTGATCTCCCTCACACCTTTCTCCCTCACAACACTCACCTTCTCCTTCATCTCTCAAACCCTAAAGAACTTCTCAAGAGCTCTCTCCCTTGGAATCCCTCTCTAACCACGTTCTCCTCTCTGATTCCCACACTAAAAACATAACTATTTTGACACCTTAAAACGAGCTCCAAAATCCCTGAAATTTCAAAGTAGCCGTTACTATCATACAGTACGATTTCTAATCGTATAGTATGATATCCTGGTATGAAGATGTACGAACAGTTCAAAATACATCATGTAGTACGATAATAAATCATACGGTATGATAATCAACATTACAAATCATACAGGACGATAGCCGGGACGATCAAATGTTGTATTTGTTCATCATATTGTACGATATATATCGTACAGTAAAAATGGTCAAAATTCAAAGCATCATCAAGGATGAATTTCAGGACAATCAAGATTCGTCTCTGTTCATCGTATAGTACGATCTACATCGTATTGTACGATGAGGAAAAACCAATGGATCGTCCAGGACGATATCCGGGATGATCAGAATTCATCTCTGTTCATCGTATTGTATGAACTGGGTCGTACAGTATGATATTCAATTTTAAATTGAGCCTTGAATTATTCCACTAATCACGGGTTAATTTAAGTAAGTATTAAAAATACATCGTACAGTACGAATTACTTCGTACAGTACGAACGACGGAGAAAATACTTACTTAAGTTAATTTGACAGCTAGGGTTTTGGATTTGAACATATCGTATAGTACGATTATGATTTGTACCGTATGATCTATTCACAGCATTATCCTACAAGCTAAGATCATACGGTACGAAATAAATTCGTACAGTACGATCTACAAAGAAAGAAAATCTCCAAATTTTTCTTTTAAAAAACCCTCTCCCCCTGTGTGTGCGCATGGTAGCTCAGACTTTTATGCATTTTGTGGCCAGACTCAAGAAAATAAAAATGAAATAAATAAAAATATGATGTCATACTCGTACTCCTAATCTACCCATTCATGAGTCTTCCTGTCGTCCTGAGTAGCTTGTGATCTTCCTGAAATGTTAGTACTCAAGGATAATAGCAAAAAAAACAATATTCAATGAATAGATAATTCATACGAAACTATTTGTCATCATTAAAATCTCAAACTCGGGGTCATGGGTTGCAACAATCTCCCCCTTTTTGATGATGTCAAATAATATTTGTTGTAGGCAAGTTTGAAGAATTTTTTTTTAAACGAAAATGCAATAAAAAGAAAAATGTAGTACGAGATAAAAAGAAATATGCATTTAACCATAGAACAAACTGCAACAACCTTCTCCCCCTTTTGACAACACCAAAAGAGGAGCAAACACTAAGAAAGAGAAAAAAGAAAAACTACAATACAAAGATAATTTAAAGTGGAGGATCCTGATCAGTTGGTGGTGGAGGTGCGTGTGGTTGGAAATACTGAATGAGAGCATCAAATCGGTGATCAATAGCGGTGAAGCGTTCCCCAAACCATTGCATGTCAGTCTCGTGTTGCTGATGTTGCTCTTGAATGTGAGTATCAAGACGAGTCTGAAGTTGGTCGAAGAGTTTGACCAAATCATTGTGAGGCTGTGCTGGTGCAGGTGCTTGGGGTAGTGCATGTCATCGTGGACGTGCTTGAGCTGCGGCCTAGGCATCTTCTCCTTCTTCTTCATCAAAGATAGGTTCTTCTAGCTCGTGGCCCCGGTGGAAAAGAATACAGAAAGAGGCATCCGTATAAAAGATAGGAACATTGTCGGGTTCACCAGGATAGGTCAATTGATATTTATTTTGGAGGATATATCTTATAAGGTGACCAAGAGCTAGATTTTGTTTCTGTCGAGTTGTAGGGAGACGAACAAAGGTCATATGGTGAATGTAGTTAACAATTAAATTGACCTCATCGAATTTTGTGTTGGACATGATGAGACAGGTAGCGATAGATAAAACAGGGGTCATGTTGATCCAGTTGCCAGCTTTGGGTATTATAGAGGTTCTAAGGACATGTTAAATAATTCTGGCATTCCGATTTAGTGATTGGATGAGGGGCTGGTGTTGATAGAATGTGGTGTTCCTAAGGACTTGATTAACATCGCTCCAATCAAATTCATTTGAGAGGAAGGAACAAACCCTAGGACCTTCAGTGGATAGCCCAATATAGTGGGCGATGTCGGCTCTGGTGATTTCTATATTTTGACGATAAACAAAGGAGTGGAAAGTTATGTTGTCGACAGTGTAGGTGAGATTTGCTAGAAATTCTAATAAAAGTTCGGAGTTGTAGGGAAAGGCTAGGGTGAGGAGGAACTGAAAGGTGGTGGAAGCAAAGAGGTTCAGTACCTCAAAATTCAGGGCAGCCTGATTGAGTATTTTGGAAGGGTTAATTTTGCAGGCTTTATACTTATGTAGGCTTCCTCATTTTCAGCACTCAGGAATCAAGCGCTGTGACAACCAGAAAAAGATGAACTTCCAGTTGCCAAACAACCTCTCTTGCTGGAGCTAGACATCGTGTAGAGGCTGAGTGAAATATGAGAAGGACCAGGTGTGTGTGAAAACAACTGCCTAGCTGGGCAATCGGCTCAAAGGTGACCTGGCTTCCGACACTCAAAACATATTGTATCAGATGAAGCTTTATTAGACTTTGAGCTTTTACCTTTATTTCAGCTGTTCTGATGATGCTTCTGTTTTCACTTCAGGAAGTTCTTGAACTATCGGGTCATCAGTGTTATCTCATCCTCTTCCTCCCCTGTAGAGCTTTCACTTTCTGAGTTTTTTGCTTTTAACGCTACCGTTTGCTCCTTTTTCTTTTCACCTGCATCACTTTGTCTCTGACTCACTCCTTGCTCGTATGTAATGAGTGACCCAAGGAGATTATCAATAGAATAAACGTTAAGGTCTTTAGATTCAGTGATAGCAGTTATCTTTGCATCATAGGAACTAGGTAAGCATCTAAGAATTTTATTAACTTTCTCAGAATTTAAAATCTCTCTACCTAATTCATGCAAGGATGTCACAATTTGGGTGAACCTAGTGTACATGTCAGATATTATTTCGCTAGGTTTCATACGAAAGAGTTCATAATCGTGTAATAAAATGTTAAGCCTAGACTGTTTTACTTCACTTATTCCTTCGTATGTAATGCATAGTCTATCCCAAATCTCCTTACCAGTGGAACAGGTAGAAACTCTCATATAATCTTCAGACTTTAATGCACAAAAAAAACAATTTAAACACTTAGCATTCAATTGGGCTAATTCCCTATCCTCATTGCTCCATTCATTAAAAGGTATAGGAGTTTTCAATCCATTGATAGTTTTAAAAGGTGCAACATATCCATCATTCACTAACATCCACATGCGGTAATCAATAGATTGTAAAAAAGTAGACATTCTAATTTTCCAGAAATCAAACAGAATGTTATCAAAAAGTGGTGGATAGGTTATTTAATAACCATCTGCAGTGTTATGATCATTTTTTCAAGGTTTTCTAAAACACTATTTTTGAAAACAGGCTCTAATGCCAATTAAAATTACTAGATGGACAAGAGGGGGGGTGAATTTTGAAAGTTTTATAGCAATAAATAAAACCTAAACAGGAGTTATAATATTTTTGATATTTTTTAAGGTTTTAACATGATAATAAAGTGCAACAATGGAATCATGTTCAATCATAATATTTCACCAAGCAAATATATTGAAAATGAAAAATGCACGCAAGAATAAAAATGATAAGGAAAAAGTACACCAGGTTTTTATAGTGGTTCGGTCAAACCATGACCTACGTCCACTCTCCGGAGTCCTCTGCTCCGGGAATTTCACTACAAGCAATAGCTCTCCTTTTGGCCCCCTTGGCAAGGCAGAGAAGCCCATACAATACTCCCTTTCACTAACCCGGCGTGGCGAAGTGCCAAACTCTATTTTCACCATCCTGGCAATGGCAGAGAACCTTCTCATTTTTCTCCCTCCTGGAGAAGGCAGAGTACCTCGAGGTCTCGGACGTAGAATAGCCTTCCCCTTGGAGATCCTCTCATAAATTCTTCTAGGGTCACAGGAGGAGCATGATGCAGCAAGTTCGGAGTAACCGTGTGATCTCCCTCACACCTTTTCTACCTCACAACGCTCACCTTCTCCTTCCTCTCTCAAACCCTAAAGAACTTCTAAAGAGCTCTCTCCCTTGGAATCCCTCTCTAACCACGTTCTCCTATCTGATTCCCACACTAAAAACATAACTATTTTGACACCGTAAAATAGGCTCCAAAATCTTTGAAATTTCAAATTAGTCGTTGAAAGTTCGATGGGGATGTTAAGCCCTTATAAACTTATTCCCAAAGCTAATTAAGAGAGAGGTGATTTGGAAAAGAAGAATCTTTTAAACAAAGACAAAAACCTAAACCAAAATCACCACAAAAAGTGAGGAAGAAAAATAAATGCGGAAGTGATAATAAGAAAAGAACACACCATATTTATAGTGGTTCGGTCAAACCTTGACCTACGTCCACTCCTTGGAGGCACCCTCCAAGTATTGCACTAACACAAAGTGACTCTCCTTTAGCCCCCACAGCTAGGCGGAGAAGCCCTTACAAAATCACTTCCACCTCTCCCGGTGCGGCGGAGTTGCCGGGTCCTTTGACACCAAAGAGACTTCTTCTTTGGTGAACTTACCTCGAGACAAGCCTTGAATCCGATGGTACTAAGGTGCGAGTTCGCCGGAGCAACCGTGTGGAACCCCCTCCACACTCCCTTGAGTCCCCCCTCACAGGATCTTCTCCCTCTCTCAAACTCCACCCTTTCCTCTCTACCTTTCAAGCTCTCTCTTCAAGTTTCCCCCACAAGAACGAAGCTACAATGGCTGCCAAAGACACTGACAAAGTGCCTTGCCATAGCTTAAATAGAGGCTCGCAAAACGAGCTCATTAATGCAAGTTGCCACCATTATCGTCCAGGACGATAGCCAAATCGTCCTGGCCGATTAGCACAAATATGAGGAAAACCGTCCCGAAAATCGCCCTGAAATGAAGCTGGATGATGTCTAATCGTCCCGGACGATCTTGCGATCGGCCTGGACGAAATCCCCATTAATTGCTTTCCAAAACTGCCTGAGAAATTTTGGAAAAATTGACCTGGATCGGCCAGGCCGATATTTTATAGTCCAGGCCGATAACCAGGACGATATCCAAAAATAAGATTTTCCTAAGTAGATATGGCGGCAGATTCTTGCTGAATTGAGCCAATCGTCCTGGCCGATACAAAATCGTCCAGGACGATGTGTTTTGCAAAAAGACGGCTGCTTTAATGAGAATGCCCTAATTAGGATTTCTACTTTTGTCAGATCGTCCAGGACGATATAAATATCGTCCCGGACGATGTTACCAAAAATAGAAATCTTTTAGAGCACAACAGAAAATCTTCCAAGTTACAAATCATCAGATACCACACCAAATACAACAGACTCAAGAAGGAAAAAAGATTACAAACTGACACAGACCTAGTCTACCCAATCTTGAGCTGGTTCAAGATTACAGTCTGATCGTGTGGACCTGAAACGTTAGCACATAAGGCAATCGTAGAGAAATAAGGAATGTTTGCTATCATCAAAATCATAGATTCGCAACAATCTCCCCCTTTTTGATGATGACAAAACATTTCAATTTGAATTTTCATAAAAGTAAATCCTCCTAATCTCCCCCTTACTAGAATAAATCCTTTTAACAAAAATAGGGGAGATGAAAATATTTTTGTTGTTTTAAAATTTTTGAAAAGAAAAAAGATACAACGTTCTCCCCCTTTGACATTATCAAAAAGAGAGGAGGCACAAACAAAAAAACAAAACGAACAAAAAACATTCCCTGATCAAGTAAAAAAAACAAATGTTCTTAAAATGAGAAAGTTACCTCTGGGTTTTAATCAAAAAACTTAGTAGAATTGGATTGACAACACATAGCCCAGTAAAGGTTAGAAAATCAAGAATTGATAATCCAAACTCAAGTTCTTTAAAAAGGCTCAAAAACTTTTTAATTCAATATCTAAATCAAGGAATAAATTAGAGAAAGAAACAGTAATTTTTCAAAACTCCTTTCATAAAATATATCTAATAGAAGATTAATGCACGATTTGAATCATGAATCAAGATTTTCAAACTCAAGCATCGAAAAATCAAGGGTTTTCTTAAGCTTTAAGAAGTATAAGAATGGTAAGCATTAAAATTTAGTGGGCTCATTTTATGTCTCTTGGCAATTGGTTGGCGCACTGCGCATCTTTTGATACACTTTGTGTATTCTATATTTTTCAATTTTGGCGCTTTGCGCTTCTTTTATTTTTGGCATCATTGGCCAATTTTTTTTTGATTATGCTACCTTTCTGAAATCTTAAATACCAAAAGTAAACCCATACTATTGATAAAGCAAATTTCTTGATTAAGAAAATTTTGAATTAGATTCAACAACTTGCAAAAGATTCTTATGAGATAAATAAAATATAGGGAGATAAAAAATTTAGTTTCAAAAACCAATTTAAAAGATGAAAAAGATTTTAAATCAAAAGTAGAAAAACCTCTTTTAGGAAACAGAGATTGAAAGTCAAAAACATGAGTTTCCTTCCTTTGATTGTTTTTAGAGAAGTCAATCACAACTTACTAAAGATTTCAAGAAAAATTAGGAAGTAAATTTTTCATTTCTAGAAAAGTGAATGTGTGTGTAGATCAGAGAAAATTTTTACAAAAAAAAAAAAAAATTTCAAAGAATAAACAAAACAAAAACGCAAAATAAAAATGAAAAAACATAAAAACAAAAACACAACAAAAAAGAAACACAAAAACACAACACAAAAAAAATACGAAAGGCTCTTAACCATTATCTCTCTCCTGGTCTGATGCTTCAGAGACCAGATCTGCCCATGAGATTTTTTGCTTTTCATTATTTCCCCAGTTTAAATTTAACTTTGCCTTACCCTTTTCTTTTGCAGGGAGAATTCTTAAATTAGGGCACTCATTTTTCATATGTCCAGGTTTCCTGCATTTAAAACAATTAACGTCAGAGGAAATATTAACATCCTTACCAATTTAACCTTTTTTCCACTTCTGCTTATGCATTGGTGAGCTTTGTGATTTGCTTGACAATTCCTTTCTGTCGTCACCAACTAAGCTTCCTCTTTCCGTATCTTCGGCTTTTAGAACGATCGTCTCACATGCATCCAAAAGTCTTTGACTCAACCCTTGCTCGTAGGCAATGAGTGAGCCAATCATGCAAATTATCAATAGAATAATCATTCAAATCTTTAGACTCACAAATAGCAACAACTTTAGAATCAAATTTATCCAGTAGACATCGAAGAATTTTGTTAACTTTTTCAAAATTTGAAAAATCTTTTCCTAAGGCATGCAATGATGTAGTAATTTGAATGAACCTTGTATACATGTCTAAAATCGTTTCAAAAGGTTTCATAGAAAACATTTCAAAATCATACATTAAAATATTCAACTTGGATTGCTTGATTTCACTAGTGCCTTCGTATATGGTGTGCAATTTATCCCAAACTTCCTTACCGGTAGTGCACGTGGATATTAACATAAAATCATCAGAACTTAAAGCACAGAAAAAACAATTTAAAGACTTTGCATTTAATTGAGCATCCATTCGTTCATCCCTATTCCATTGATTAAAAGGAATATCAGTTTTAACTCCATTAACAATACGCGATGGTGATGAATAACCAGTTAAAATCATATGCCACATACGAAAATCAATAGATTGCAAAAAAATAGACATGCGAATTTTCCAAAAATCAAATGAAATATTTTCAAACAATGGTGGTCTAGTGATTGAATATCCTTCCGCAAAAGTACGATTAGCCATGGATCGAAATTCAAAAGCTTTTAAAAACTTATTTTATGAAAACCGCTCTGATACCACTTGAAAGTTCGATGAGGATGTTAAGCCCTTATAAACTTATTCCCAAAGCTAATTAAGAGAGAGGTGATTTGGAAAAGAAGAATCTTTTAAACAAAGACAAAAACCTAAACCAAAATCACCACAAAAAGTGCGGAAGAAAAATAAATGCGGAAGCGATAATAAGAAAAGAACACACCGGATTTATAGTGGTTCGGTCAAACCTTGACCTACGTCCACTCCTTGGAGGCACCCTCCAAGTATTGCACTAACACAAAGTGACTCTCCTTTAGCCCCCACAGCTAGGCGGAGAAGCCCTTACAAAATCACTTCCACCTCTCACGGTGCGGCGGAGTTGCCGGGTCCTTTGACACCAAAGAGACTTCTTCTTTGGTGAACTTACCTCGAGACAAGCCTTGAATCCGATGGTACTAAGGTGCGAGTTCGCCGGAGCAACCGTGTGGAACCCCCTCCACACTCCCTTGAGTCCCCCCTCAAAGGATCTTCTCCCTCTCTCAAACTCCACCCTTTCCTCTCTCCCTTTCAAGCTCTCTCTTCAAGTTTTCCCCATAAGAACGAAGCTACAATGGCTGCCAAAGACACTTACAAAGTGCCTTGCCATAGCTTAAATAGAGGCTCGCAAAATGAGCTCATTAATACAAGTTGCCGCCATTATCGTCCAGGACGATAGCCAAATCGTCCTGGCCGATTAGCACAAATATGAGGAAAATTGTCCTGAAAATTGCCCTGAAATGAAGCTGGACGATGTCTAATCGTCCCGGACGATCTTGCGATCGGCCTGGACGAAATCCCCATTAATTGCTTTCCAAAACTGCCTGAGAAATTTTGGAAAAATTGACCTGGATCGGCAAGGCCGATATTTTATAGTCCAGGCCGATAACCAGGACGATATCCAAAAATAAGATTTTTCTAAGTAGATATGGCGGCAGATTCTTGCTGAATTGAGCCGATCGTCCTGGCCAATACAAAATCATCCAGGACGATGTGTTTTGCAAAAAGACGGCTGCTTTAATGAGAATGCCCTAATTAGGATTTCTACTTTTGTCAGATCGTCCAGGACGATATAAATATCGTCCCGGACGATGTTACCAAAAATAGAAATCTTTTAGAGCACAACAGAAAATCTTCCAAGTTACAAATCATCAGATACCACACCAAATACAACAGACTCAAGAAGGAAAAAAGATTACAAACTAACACAGACCTAGTCTACCCAATCTTGAGGTGGTTCCAGATTACAGTCTGATCGTGTGGACCTGAAACGTTAGCACATAAGGCAATCGTAGAGAAATAAGGAATGTTTGCTATCATCAAAATCATAGATTCGCAACAGTCGTTACTATCGTACAGTACAGTTTCTAATCGTACAGTACGATATGTATACCAAGCTTTGTTTTGGTACGAAGATGTACAAACAGTTCAAAATACATCGTACAATATGATAATAAATCGTACAGTACGATAATCAACATTACTGATCATACAGGATGATAGCCGGGACAATTAAATGTCATCTCTGTTCATCGTATTGTACGATATATATCGTATAGTATGAATGGTCAAAATTCAAAGCATCTTCCAGGACAAATTTCGTGACGAACAAGATTCATCTCTGTTCATCGTATAGTACGATCTACTCACATAATCATCCTACAAGCTCAGATCGTACGGTACAAAATAAATTTGTACAGTACGATCTACAAAGAAAGAAAATCTCCAAATTTTTCTTTTAAAAAATCATCCCCCTGTCTGTGTGCATGGTTGCTTAGACTTTTATGCATTTTGTGGCAGACTCAAGAAAATAAAAATGAAATAAATAAAAATACATTGTCAGACTCATACTCCTAATCTACCCATTCTTGAGTCATCCCGTCGTCCTGAGTAGCTTGTGATCTTCCTGAAATGTTAGTACTCACGGACAATAACAAACAAAATAATATTAAATGAATAGATAATTCATACGACATTATTTGTCATCATCAAAATCTCAAACTCGGTGTCATGGGTTGCAACATCTAGCACATAAAAGGGTAGTCACATAAATAGGGGCCACCGTAATATGAATGGTTTCATCTTTATCAGAACTCTATACTAATGGAAAGAAGCATCTTGCTAAACTGCATGAATCTCTAAGGAAACTACTACCTTGGAAACCTATGAAACTTATGATCAGTATGGTTATGCTTTGAGGAAAGTATACTCAGTTTTGTTGGCTCCAGATAAGATAAAGAATTTTCCATTTGATTTAATGCTAACTCAAATGCTACTAAGTGTAACCTTCTTTTCTTGTTCCTCCAGACCTTTCTCTTGAGGCCAAAAATGGAGGAAGATGCGACATGAGAATTGACTGACTTAATAATGGGAATCAAAGAAATTGCTGGAGGGATGCATGTCAAGGTCTTATCGATGGTCTTAGAGTAAGAGAGTTAAAAAAAATAAAAAATATGGCAAGTGGAGGAAGGGGAAGGGAGCTTAGCCGGAGCACCACTCTTTCACGAGGAGGAAAGAGGAAGTTAGACCTAAGCATGAATAGCCTCCACTAGAGTAATAAATAATAGAACTATCATATATTAATACTAAGAGGGTGGAGCTATCTGAACTATAGGTACTACAGGCATAAATCACCTTGTTTCTAGTTGTGAAGGTTGGGTAGGTAGTTGCTTAGGAATAGGCTACCAAGAATGGGTTTGCTGTCAGATAGCTTGATGACTAAAGGGGTGCATGGATGTGCATCCTCTTCTTAATAAGGGAAAAAGGGTAGTAGCCTCTGAGGGGGTCATCCCACCAAAAGTTACATAGGCTAAATAAAAAATTAAATCAAAATTAATATACCCCTTAAAAAGGTTAACCAACAAGGACTTTAGGAGAGTCACCCCCGACTTCAAGCAAAAAAAAGGTAACTTAAGGACCAAAAAATTTCATGGAAATGTATTCTAAGAATAAAATGTTTAGCATAAGATGAAATAATGAGATGATCTAGAGAAGAGGATGGAATAGCTAAGAAGGCTAGGAAAAAATAGAACATAAACAAAGTAAAAGAGATAATATAACATTTGATGGTGTAGGTATGAACTTGTCCAACCATGGTTACCAAAAATAGTTGGGGCAAAGGAATGCTCAAGATTGTTAGAATACAAATATCATGATAAAACTATTCCATAGGAGAAAATGTTTAAAGACCTTTACATTTTTTTGCAAACAGGCTAATGGAAAAGCATATCGAATTATATATATAATTACCAATAAAAACTAGTGCATTATATTGCATTTTTTTACTATTCATATAATATAATGTTGTTGAGCATATATTATAATGTATATTATATTGCATTTTTTTACTATGCAGGTTTGTGGAAATAAGTTTTAGAAGTCATGTGGTTATTTATTTTCTTTATGCTACAGGTTTCTAGCGGAATATCCGCCAGAATGACCACCAGCCAAACAATATGGCAAAAGTGGATCATCATTTCAGGCGTATGATTGCGTCGACATTACCAACGAATATGCCACCGGCATTCCGCCGATAATAGTGCGACGACTGAAGGTAAAATATTTTCCACCGGTTTTACTGGCATAATGTTTCCTCCTAAAATACCAACAGAACAAACGCTAAAATTTACCACCTTATAAAATGGTTAATCCTCTAAATTTTTGCACTGGAAGATTGTCGAAAATGCCACCGAAATAATTTCTGGTGGAAACATACCGCTAATTTCGATTTTCCAATGCATGAATTACCGTCATAGCAGTTTTACTGGTATTTCACCATAAAGGTAGAATTTTCGGCTGATTAATGCAGTTACTGATGAATTTTATCTGCTAGTAACAGTACATTTTCCTGTAGTGAAAGTTTGAGTGATTCCACTCTAGTTCCCATTTATTTCCCTAACTTTGTTTTTTTTGCTTTCTAATATCTTAAAATTTTTTATTATATAAACACATGTAATAGTTTATATATTAAAGGAAATAAATAAGATTAGAGTTTTAATGTTTTACAGAAAATGGAGATTAAAATCTCAAGGGTTAAGAGCTTGGTGGTTGACCCCATCTTTTGTTCTTCTTGGTGGAAAAACTAAGTATCTTTATTTTACTTATTAATAATTCACTAGCAAAATCATAACTTATTTCCCCTCTTAGTTCCATCCTTTAAATTTTCCTCCAGCCCTTTATCCCAAAAATTTTCGAACACACTATTAAAGTTATTTGCCAACTTAGTGATCCTCTTTACCTAATTTTAGCCTTCCATCCTCCATTACTCTTAAAACCATTTAGATCTCCATTATACACTATATGTTTGAAATCTACACATTTCTTAACTTCCAAAGCTATCCAATCCCATCCATATGTTTAAACTTAGGCTACCGAGTTTATATTTTTTATGATAATAAGTATTTCTGATTGCATCTTTATGTCTCCTAGTGTTTGTAGTGCAAATTTATTTATTATGTGTACTAACATTCCAGGTACATTAATCACCATTCAATAAAGATTCAATGCTCAAGATTGGGCACAATAGGGTAGGCTGAAAGAGTCTATAATTATTATTTATTTATTTTTTAATTTCTTGAGTCCAGTACTATAAGGGTGTATACTAGCCTAGTGACTCTACACACACACACACTCAAATTAGTGAGATAGTGAGAAAAATTAAAAGTTTGGTTTTCTAAACTAATCGTACCGTATGATCCATATCGTATTGTATAATCAACTATTCAAAAAATTATTAAAACAACTGATTGGAATAATTAAAGCTGTCTGAACCAATCATATTGTATGATACATATCATACAGGACAATTAGTTGAAATCAAGAACTTAGCCGCCAACTATATTTTAGGAAATAGTTTGAAATACAAATTATGTACTAATCGTACTATACCGTATAATCAAATCTTGTCTAATTTAATCCTATAATTAGAGAACAAATTTTGATTAATTGGACCAGTCAGATCATACAAGACAATTGGATAAATCATAATGTATGACTCGATCTTTGTATGGGATGATATTTATTCATCACAAATCATTCATGATATTAATCTAATTCAATTAAACTATTCATGCTGGACAATGCTTACATCGTACTGGATAAACAGCTCAAATACCTGAACTGGTCGTACAACACCTTACTCTTTATATAGTATTAGAAGGGATATTGTGAACTAATCATATTGTACGATTTGATATCGTATTGTATAATCAGAGTCTTTAGAATTGAGTTTTTAGGGTTTCTTGAGGCCCACTATTTAAGCTTTCTAATAAGAAATTAAAAGAGTCTTTTTGGCATTTATTGAGTTATTTTCTTCTAAAGAAAGCTTGAAGAGAGAGCCTAGAGCTTGGGAGAGAAAGGGTGGAGTATGTGAGAGAGGGAGAAGATCACTATGGGTTTAAATGGAGTGTAAGCGGGATTTCCACACAGTTGCTCCAGTAAACTTGCACCTCAGTACCTCCATATGTCAAGGTTTGTCTTGATGAAAGCTTTGGGAAGAAGATCTCTTTGATGTCAAATTACCCAGGTACTTCACTACACCAGGGAAGGTGAAAGAGATTCAAGGTTCTCTACCTTCTTTAGGAGGGAGAAAATGATTCGAGGTTCTCTACCTTTACCAGGAGAGTGAAAAAGGATGCGAGTTTCTTTGCCTTCACAAGGAGGGTGAAAAAGGATTCCAGGTTCTGTGCCTTCTCCATGAGGGTGAAAAAGGATTCCAGGTTCTCTGTCTCACTAGGATGGTAAAATGATTACTGTCCTCTATCGCATTAGGTTATTGTAAGAGATTTTGTAAGGGTTTCTCTGCCTAGCTTTGGGGGCTAAAGGAAAGTTACAAAAGATTTAATGCAATACCTGGAGAGGACTCTAGGGAGTGGACGTAGGTCATAGTTTGACCAAATCGCTATAAAATTATGATTTTTTAGTTCAGATTTTTTTTATGCACTTTAGTTTTTCACATTTATTTCTATGAAAAATTTCTTATTCGAAAATCTGTGGTTGATATTTCATTGTGTTGATTAAACTATCATCATTATTATTATAAGTTTTGATAAGTGTGTTAGCTTACACATCGGGTGAATGTATTGCTTTCTCATTAGTGTTCCTAGGGACATTTCACTTAGGCTTAACATCTTACATCTAACTTTCAGATATACCATTGATTCTCTCCACATACACAAAATTTTGATCAAATTTGTTCAAACTAGATCTCCATAGCGTAATCTTGGCTTTTATGAAACCTTGACCCTAAAAAAAACTTGGAATTTCAACAAACACTCTAGATCGCAACTAATAACATTACTTTAATATTCTCAAGTGATATAATGTCCTAGATCCTTCAATTTATGAAGCTTACATCAAAATCTCCAAGAAAAGATCTAAGGTCTATCAAGACCTAGCCCCATAGTTGTCCTCTTCCTCTTACCACAATATGCAGAACATCAAGCAACATTTTATCATGGTCCCATTGATGAAGAGTATATGAAAGAATCAAGGAACAATGATGGCCCTATTACTAAATCAAGACTTGGGGTTAAGAGAGCTTCATTATTAATGAAAAAAAAAATCTAAATTTAAAATTATATTCATAATTAAAATTAAAAGTTTAATTTAAAAATATTAAACTTTAGATTTAAAATTTTTTAACTTTAAATCATTCTCTTTATTTTGTATGTCTTTTTTTATTTAATTCACTTTCTTTTATTTATGTCGATCCAACTTTGGAAGATGTAGAGGTTAACCACTCTAATAAGGGGATCCTATTGGAGTGGTTACTCTCCACTTACATATGTAATTTTATTACATTTTAATTTTCTCTATTGATTTAGTTTCTTTGAATTTCAAATAATGTAAATAGATGAACTTTTTATAATATTTGCTTTATTGAATGGAGAAGTGATTTTGGTGTTTTGAAAAGAAAATTGAAAGTGAAAACTCTAGGATAATGAGTTTGGTGGCCTACATCCCTTGCATCTTCTCAAAATTTATAGCATTATTATATAAGTTTTCTACTCACCTTTAGCAAAAAATCATAGATCTTAAGCCCACTAAAATGATCAACCAAAATATGTTCTTCTTACACCTAATTTTGCCCTTCCTCTTCCACTACTAAGTACTATCCAAACTCCTTGGCATTTACACCATGAGCTCATGGGTGGTCTAAATTTAGATATCATAAACATACTAAGAATTTTGGATTATTGGTTTCAATTGAGTTTGTGTAGGAAATAGGTACACATCATCAAGATACGTCAAGCACATGATTCAAAATATCAATTCAAAGAAATTTTGCGATGATTTTCTTCAAGTATTCATATATAGATCACTTCAAAAGCTGAGCCCATTTGCTTGAAATTATAATAGAGATATGACCATAAAAGGAGCCTCTGATTTTTTTTTTTTTTAATTTTAATATATTTTATCAATAGGTTTACCCTTAGCTAATTCTAAGGATGATCATTTCCATGCTAAATCTTGATTGGTCTTATTTGACATGATCAATGGTATGATCTTTTAATTTTTCTCTTATTTGGTCAATTACTTGGAGGCATAATATTATTTACTGTGTTCCTTTAAATGGGTTAGTGAGCATTTATTTGACCAATGTTCAAAACCAATATTAAACACCCGAATTTACCTTGGGATCCATATGATCATTTAATAAATTTCAATAAAAGGACCTTAACATTTAGCTAAAACTCTTCTATAGGGTTAAAAATTGTAAACTACTGATGACATGATCATAATTGACCTTTTGAATAGGATAAACCATTTTAAATGCTAGCTTGACCCAATAAGACCATATAAGATTAATACAAATTTAAACCCTAGAATTAAACGAATTGGATATGTTGAACTTCTTTGATATATCCTAAAATTTTGATCATCAGTCGAATTGATTTAAAATATATATATATATCAAACCTCATCCAACTAAAATCAAATTAAACTAAAATATGTCAAATTAATTTAAACAAATTGAATTAAATCATCTCGCATTAAAATAATTTGATTAAGGCAAACCAATTCTGACTAAATTGAATTGAATTAAAATCCACTCAGAATAATTTAAATCGAACTGAGCTTAACTCGGTTTGATTAGCCTATTCCATCTATCCCAAAATAGGTGCTAACTATTCCATTATGATCATTCAAAAAAATTCAAAATCAACTAAAAATTAAATCAAATAGATTAGATGAGTGCAGCAGGCCATTGATAACCGCTGGCCATGACCACCACTTTTCATAATAAACTTTTCTCATCATTGATTTTTTCCTACTAAGCGCAGGTGACAAACATTATTGCCATTAGATGGAGGACTGGATGTTCTTTCGCTATTTTTCCCACTCCAGTACTCTAGTGTACAAAAATAAGAAGAATTGGGAGAGGAAGCAGGGGTGGCAGACTTGAAGCTAAAATGAGAGAAGGTTTTATCTAAGGAAGCTGCGGTAGGTAGCTGGTGGAGAGGGCCTCGTCTTGTGGTTTCTTTTATTTTTCTAGCTCTTATTCCCTCAAATGAAAACTGAGAGCGAGAGAGCTTCCATTTGGGGAAAATTATTAGGTCCAGTCACCTGACAGAGAGATACATCCGGATTTTTCTCTGTCTACAGTAAAAGCGCAGTCAAAGCGCAGCTATTACAGTACTGCGCTTTACTATAGACAGAGAGAAATCCGGATGTATTTCTCTATCATGTGACCGGACCTAATTTCCTCTCTAGCATCGTTTAAGCATCTCACGCAAATATAACTAGGTAATCAGAAGATAAACTTCAAATAAAATCAAGATGAGTAATGAACGAAATAAATAATTCAATTACCCCTTAATTTAAAATTAAATAAATTCCTTAATTGACCTAAAAATTCAAAAAGTAATTTAAAATTCAACAAAATAAATAAATAAATAAATCTCTATGAACTAATAAAATTATAAAGAACAACAATCTACATCCAATGGAGAAATATTAGTTAAAAAAAACTTTTTATGAGCCCTTCATAAGCTAAATAAAAAATATACAAAAGGTTAAAACTTGAATGAAATTACACATGAATGAAAAATAAACTAATTTAATTTTAAAATTGAAACATACAAACTTATAATAGGGTTCACCACCCGTACGACTTAGTACACACTAGACATTGGATGTGTCACCAATCTTTCACCGTTTAGATAATCAACAAATTTACTTTTTCATATAGTGCTTACTCTTTTTTTTCCTATATTTTATAATATACTCTATTTCCTATTGTAATGTAAGTATTAAATTATTTTTTATAAGTTCAAACACCCAAAATAAAAAGTAAAAAATTTGATTATAATTTTGATCTTATTTGAAAACTGAAACCCTTAGGAAAAAAAGAACCAACATTAAAATATTGACCTATATTTCTAATTCTATGATTTATATACATTAAAACTTCATGATGTAATACAAAATTAAAATTGGTGTGCTACAAACATTGCTTGATTGCTTGTTGGATAGCCTTGAAATGAAGTTTTGCTAGTCCTTCTAGGATAATTCTTTTACTCATAACCAATAAAATTTAGAATTAAATAATATAAAAAGATAAGTAAACTATAATGTAAACCGTGTTTCAGTCAGTGTCCGTTGCATATTATATTTCTATTCCATGCTTAAGAACCTTCACATTTGTGGGTTTGTACAAGTGACCTGACCTATGAGGATACTTTCTTCATCTCAGGACAGAGATGTTCTTTTAGGAAAAAAAAATTTCTAAGCCTTTTTAAAATTTAAAATCACTATGATTTTTGCATTATCAACTAGCAGATATTGCATAAGGACAAATAAAAAAATTTTAAAATTTTGTTGCATTTTCTTTTATGGGCATAACAACTACTCATAAGTATATGGCCAGATAGGAATTTTTTTAAATCTCGGCTCAATATTTTAAAAACTTAAATAATAATCACTACGGGAAAAACGTCCTTTTCCGGCGGACATTTTCGTCGGAAAATGGCCAAAAATCCGTCAGAAAATGACATTTCCGGCGGATTTCCGACGGAATTTTTTTCGCCGGTTACACGCGAGTCGGAAAAGGCCTTCCGACGCAAAATAATTCGCCGGAAACATTTCCGGCGTATTTCCGACGAATTTTCCGCTGGAAAATATTTCCGTCGAATTTTAAATGCGTCGGAACGTCAAGAAAAAAAAATCAATTACAGCCTACAGCCTGCCTTGCCCGCGATGGACACAGCGCTGAGCGCTGAAGCCACGGTTGCTGGCCCGCGTGAACCGACCGACCCGAGCCGCCCCACAGCCTGCCTTGCCCGCGATGGACACAGCGCTGAGCGCTGAAGCCACGGTTGCTGGCACGCGTGAACCGACCGGCCCGAGCCGCCCCACAGCCTGCCTTGCCCGCCACCGTGAACCCACCGTGGACCAGGCTTTCCGCGTGAAGCATGGACACACACATGCCTTCGGCGGGGTTCGAACCCCGCCCCTTCCTCTCCACGCACGGAAGTCCTGCGTCATCTGCCAACTTGTCAAGAAACCAAATCCTGTTAAATGCGTCACTTTTTTTTTATTTAAACTATTACGTATTATTTAAGAAACCAAAATCTGTTATTTTAACTTATATTAAACGTAATATTTATTTCTTTAATTAAATAAATTTATTTGAACAAAGACTTATTAATGTAATTTAACAATTTTTTTTTAATTTAATTAATTTAAGTTAATAATATTTAAAATTATTTAATTTAAGAAATAATTATTAATTATTATTTAATAAATATAATTTAATAAATCATTAAAATTAATAAATAATTAAAATAAGTTATTAATTTTATAATAAATTAATTATTAATTTGGTAACTTTTTATATTATTTTAAAACACTTTAAAATAAATTATTGAAGTTATTAGTAAATTATTTATTATATTAAAATTAATATTAATAATTTTTCAAATTATTTATTTTCATAAAATTTTAAATTCGCCGGAAACACTGCCGGAAAAAATCCGCCGGAAAATCCGTCAGTAATTCTGTCGAAAAAATCAGTCGAAAAAATTTGAACTCTATCCGTCGGAAATGCGCCGGAAAAACCGCCGGAAACAATTCCACCGGAACTCCGCCGGAAAATTCCGCCGGTAATAGACAGTTTTCCTGTAGTGAATAGCCTACCCATCTTGCATTTCTTTGAGACCAAAATAATGGTTTTAAAATGTTAAGTGGAGGTTAACTGGTTGTTCTATCCACATAGGATTGTATGTTCAAAAGAATTGGGTCTTCTTAAATACTTTGTGGGGTGAGGGATATGTCCAATTTGCATTTTTTAAGATTATGTTTGAGTTATTACTGTGTAGTAGCTCATCGTAGATTTATATTCTGAGGTAAATTTCTATATCATATGTCCTCACCTCTTAGGAATTATCTTTATCAAGTGATTTTGAAAATGTAAGTCCCAAACTACTAATAAAATATCAAAAATAAAAATAAATCTCAGCCTCAAAATATTAAATCCTAACATAGAATAGACAGGTTTGCTTATAAGCTTGTTAGAATTCAGTGCTCCATACTCTTTATAATTTGGCTTCCAAAAGAACTGTTCAACCTTGAACCAATCCCATTTGAAAATTCCAAGACTTTCAAATCATTGTCGTAACTTTGAAATCTTAAACATATTCATCATAAAAGTATTCTTAAGGGACTCACCTCTCTTGGGATATAACTGACCATAAGGGCTTGCCTTCATGGGAAAACTATAACTCCAAAATAAAATAAGCTTTATCTTATTCTCATAAGATAGGGGAAAGATTTTTGGAAATGTAGAAAATATTTCAAAGACTATTTTTTAATTGAATACCTTTTAGAATATCATATATCTTATATCTATCATTTTGTATGATATATTGTTCTCTTTATTTTATTCAATTTTAAAAATAGTGAGTTTTCAAAAATTCATATTTCTTTTCAAGTACCATCGTAGATTGACATATCTGCCTTTTGAGATAATATGTTATTTCTTTTTTGTATTTGATCTTGAAAATAAAATTTTCGAAACCATATTTTTATCCTTAAATCTATGGCGAATTACCTTTTTTATCTTTCAAGATGATATATTATTTTAATGTAGTATTAGATCACAAAAATTGGAGTACACTGAATCTACATGGTTTTACTTGCCTACACCTCATGATTAAGTCATTTAACCCTAACTGACATAGCTTAACACAATTGATTGTCAAGGGACCTCTGAACCATTTTGACCTATTAAAGACCAATAAATCAAATTAAAAATATTAAACATCTTAGATGATTTGATTAAAATTTGATTATATTAATCCTCATAAATTATTATATGGACCCAATAATTTAGTTGGACAACACCCTCTAACATGATAACATCACTTAAGGAAATTTCATCATTTGAAACTCATTAGGCGCATTCATATAAATTGGACCAATGATTTCAAATTGAAACTACTTGTGGATGTTCCTAAAAGATATATGCACAACTAGAACCTTAGGATGTTTGGACATTTCCTTGGAAAACTCTTTTGACCATGAAAGGACTAGCTAACTTTTTAGTTGTATACATATATATTTAAATAGACTTATGAGCTTCCATTACCTTAATCAAGGGATGCTAAATACTTAATGGGATGATACTATATTAGTCGAAGTCCATTAGTCCTAATTAGTCACATGGTTGACTACTTATTCCACTTAAAGATGGTTTGATAAAAATTAACCCTAAAGATTTAGTTTGATCAAGTAAACTTTGACCATCAAATTAGCATACTAGAAATAATAGAATGGCCCATGATGGAATGCATCCCTACATTGCCAATGGACTTATTGATCTTAACTAAAATAATTTGATCCATTTGAAGCCAAATGGTCAATTAAACCAAATTGATGTTAAATATTATAATTGTTCAATCAATTAGGTATGGAGCTTCTTCACAATAACCTTGATACAATTTAATTTTGGTAAACCACCATTGACCGCATATTTGATCCTATTTAGTCAAATAAGCAAATTTGACCCTTTAAGTAAAATACACATTTTTTTATAATGGATTAGCTCAATATGTTGACCATATTGGATTAAAAAAAAGCTCAATCCATTTGAACCATAAAAATGGGTCAATTTGGTCAAATAGATCAATGTTGACTCATTTGGACCAATTTGGATGAAACAAGGATTATATACATCAGCAAAAAAAATATTATAACCATTTCATGCTTAATTAAATTCTCTAGCAATTTCAGACAAAACTAAGGCCAGTAAGCTATAGTTAGGCAAGGGTTAAACCTTGGTAAATATGGATTTGGATTAGTAGACCCATCCAATTGGATTTCTCCCAAAACCTTCTTTAATTACTATGTGAATTTTATCTCGTCAAGGACTTTAAACTTACTTAGACATTGATAAAGCTTAGTTCCATACAAATAGAAGTTTTAACTATGAAATAGTCAAGATATGTATCTCTTGATCTTTCTTCATAAGTATAAATAGAACCAATGGGAAACGAATTCAGGGCTTCATTTCTTTTTCTCCCCCATACAATATAGATATTTTTTTTATCACAAATTGTCACCAGTGACCTTCATTTATTAGCTAACCCAAACTTTAACTTTAGCCTTGACTGATCTTGAATTTCATTTCTACTTAAGCAAAATTGGGAGAGCATTTTATTTGTTACGCCTATGAGATAAGATGTGTATGTGATAAATGATGATTATTTAAGATTAACTTGGATAGTATTTTTATTTAACATGAGTGAAGATATAATAAAATTCAAATTCATCCATGTTGTTAATTACATTCAAAACCACATGTAGTTAACTGTTGTATGTATTAAAATTGATCATTAAGGAGAATTTATACATGAGAAGTTTGAAGCTTTGGTGATGATGTTAATATTAGATTTAAGTTTTCAATATATAAGACATCAAAATAGAATGTTATAGTTGAGAGAATAGGGCACTATTCTACATGGATAAAATAATTCTTAGTGCTTCTTAATTTCTTACTTAATTTTTGGCTAAATTTATAAATGCATATATGTAAGAGATTAATAGGGAGAGCGTCAGATTTGCTATTAAGAAAACACCCAATGATATTTGGAAAAGGAAGACTCCTATCATATCATATTATAATTAATTTTTGATATAAATATATATTTTATATTGATATTGTATCAAATAAATATATTATTTTGAGATATCCAAAGTAGATTAAGGCTTTGTAGGAGAATAGATTTATGTGAAATTTGATGATCATACTCAAGGCTACTTAATTTTTGAGACTTAGAAGATGAAGATTTTGATAGATTAGAGAATCTAAATTTATATCAAATACAAGTGACCAAGGATGACCAACCTACATTCATATTATCTAAGGAGTGGAAGTCTCCCTTCAACCAACCTAAGGAATTGATTATTGGAGATCCTATTTAGGGAATTTGGACTAGGAGTGCATTTTGAGACGAGGTAAATAATTTTACAATTTCATCTAACATAAACCTCTTAACTATGGATGAATCTTTGGAAGATGACTTTGGGTGATGGCAAAAATGATTCATTATGTCATAATTTTGCCACTATTATGAGTAGGGAGTTTAAGATGAGTATGATGAAAGTTATTGCTATTTTGTTATATTAAAGTGAAATAGGTGGATGATGAAACATTTATCTCTAAAATTATATGTATCACTGAATTTATTCTAAAGAAGTTTAAAAATAAGAAGTACTTGCATGAGCCCTATAATTAGGCATAAGAAGGATGCATGTGAAAATTTAGTGGATTTAAGGTTATGCAGTGGAATGATAGACTCATTTCTTTATGTGATGTTTCAATATATGATATTAAAATTTTTGTAAAGTTATATTCTAAATAATAATCTGATCCTAGAGAGTCCCGATCATCTACAATGAAGAGGTTTTTTTAGATTTCTCGTGGGAAAACCTAACAAAAAATAATAATATTGCAATAATAAAATATCACTCAAACTTACAAAATATTTTTTATTTTGAATCTACATGTTGTAAAGCTAATTAAAAGACAACCTTTGGTGAATTTGTTTACTCTCACTATTATCTTGGTCTAATAGGAAGGGAACTTGATCATCTTGTCCACTATGGAGGTCGATTGTGTCATTATAGGTAAACATACTGCACACCTACTTTGGAAAGGAGAAACTAAAGGACTACATAATTGGATCAGAAATAAATTGAATCATATATTATAACATTAGTTCAATTAATTTAATTAAAATTCAATTCAACAACAAAGAATACACATTAATGTATAACCACTTCACTTGGCATCATATATTCCATGGTGATAGGTTCATAGAGTTTGTCAATATAGAATACTAGTTTATGAACATCATCATAAATCCCTTCGTTGAGTGAGGCCCATTCTTACTCTTTCAAATGATGATTGGATATGCTAGATTCTGAGATATATAGCTTATAAAGTCTTAAAAATACAACTTTAGTTTTATTTTGATCTAAATAAAAAAAAAGATAATTTCATCATTATTATACTCATATATGGGCAGGGTTGACTTGTCCACTTTTCACAACATTAAAGGAGACACTTATATGGGCAGGTTGACTTGTCCTAAGCCCTTGGTCAATCTTGTTCACTTGACTTATACCTCTTATACGTTAAATAAAATTTTCTTAGTAATCTAAGAGAATTTACAACATAATTAACATCTCACCAAAACATGTTTAATCATTTTATCCACTTTAATATGTCTATGTCAATTTTAGTATAAAAGTTAAAGCATGGACTTTAGCTATTTCAACAAATGAAGCTTTGAAGCCTATCATATAAAATATAATAGTGATTATATTTTGTAGATCTATTATCTTCCAAGGACTAATCACTAATCTTACACTTTTTTTTTCTTAATTTGATAAAATAAAGAAGAAAATTTTCATATATAAGAACCTCCCCATTAAGCTCATATTGATTGAAAAACTTTGTAATGGAGTGTTATGCATATGAATCAACAATGAACGTTTAAGGACGATGCATACATGAGAGTCATTGGACTAACTTTCAATTTATTATAAGAAGCTTACTTTAAAAAATATGATGAACCTTACCGCACCATATAGATGATCAACCCTTAAGAGGTTATCCTTTCATAGGAATGGGCATGGAAGAAACAAATAAAAGGGTAGATTTAAAGATACTTATGGAAGCATTAATGTTGAGGAACCTCTCTATGACGGTGTACATGATCCTAAAAAATTACTTGATTAGGTAGTCTAAATAGATTATTGCAAATTCAGTTTCATGGATTATATTTTGATGATTTGCAAACACTCTTGCTTCTTTTCGACTACCTTTTACTATTGACATTTCCAGGATTCAAAATCAGACGGAAATCGGAACCAGCTCAAGACTGGGTAGATTAGGGTTGAGTCAGTCTGTAATTTTCTTTTTTCCCTTTCTTAAGTAAATTGTGAATGTTTGAAGTGATTGATGTTAAGTAACCCTACACACACACACTTGAGAAATTTAGAATTTTTGTTTTTACTCGCATTGGCCTAGACAATAGAATTCAAAATTGAAACTCTAATCAGGATTTCTTAATTAAGGTAGCTGTCATTCACCAATCGGTTCTGACGATACTTGTATCGACCAGGACCATAGGCTCAAAATAGAGAAATAGCCGTCATAATCAGTTTAGGTATACTATATGTTTGGAAATAGGCCAGGACGATCTTGGATCGGCCAGGACGATCTTGGATCGGCCAGGACGATCTTGGATCGGCCAGGACGATCTTGGATCGGCCTGGACGATCTTGGATCGGCCTGGACGATCTTGGATCGGCCTGGACGATCTTGGATCGGCCTGGACGATCTTGGATCGGCCTGGATGATATTGCACAATTATGCCTAAATTGATCCGGCAATCAAGGAAGCAATTAAGAATGAATTTATACAATCACATCATCCTGGACGATCGCAGGATCGTCCTTGTTGATATATTCAAAAACCCTTAGTTTCTCCTGGACGATAAATATCGGCCAGCACAAATTCAGGGCAATGTTCTGGCCGATCAGGATCGGACAGCTCGAATTTAGGGCGATGCTCTAGACGATTTTCCTCTGATTTGAACTGATCGTCCGGGACGATCGTGAGATCGGCCGGGACAATCAAGCCAATTTTCAATCATCTAGTTCATTTTCAAAGCGGTGTTATAGCCGATAATCTGTGTTTTGAACTGATCGTACATGATGATATTATTATTGTCGTGGACGATAAAGTCGACAACTTGCAATTATTGAGCTCCTTTGAAGCTCTTCTATTTAAGAGGTCTTGTTTAACGTTTTGAACATCCTTGGCTGCTGTCTTGACCTAAGAAAACCTAAAGGAGAGAGAGAGAGAGAGAGAGAGAGAGAGAGAGAGAGAGAGAGAGAGAGAGAGAGAGAGAGAGAGAGAGAGAGAGAGAGAGAGAGAGAGAGAGAGAGAGAGAGAGAGAGAGAGAGAAAGAGAGGGAGAGAGAGAGAGAAAGAAGATCTTGTGAGGGGGAGCTTGTGAGGGAGTTCACAAGTTCACAAGTGATGCTCCAAGCATTGTTCCACTTCTTTTTTCACTAGATTCTCTTATCCTAAGAAGGGTTGGGGGAGGTAAGCTTCAGCGATTGATCGAGGTTCTTTGCCTGCTTTAGGAGGAAGCAAAAGGAGTGGGGTTTTCTGCCTTGCTGGGGGTGGAAAAAAGGAGGTTTTTGTAAGGGCTTCTCCGCATAGATGTGGGGGCTAAAGGAGAGTCACGTTGGTAGAGCAATACTCGGAGGGCGCCTCCGGGGAGTGGACGTAGGTCAAGTTGACCGAACCACTATAAACCCTTGTGTTTGTTTTACTACTTCTGCACTTTAATTTTCCGCACTTGCTTTTCTGTGGTGACTTTGGTTTGTGATATTTTTTCTTTTGTTTAAAGAAATTTTAAATACCAATTCACCCCATCTCTTGGTTAGCCTTGGGCCAGTTCATAGGGCTTAACATCCCTAAAGAACTTTCAAGTGGTATCAGAGCAGGATTCATAAAAATTGAGTTTGAAAACTTTTTAAATTTTGATCCATGGCTAACCTTGGGAATCATAATACAATTGATGGATATTCTATTACACGGCCTCCTTTGTTTGACAACCTTCGTTTTAATTTTTGGAAAACCCGCATGTCTACTTTTCTGCAATGAACCGATTATCGGATGTGGATGCTTATTAAAGAAGGATATTCTCCACCTTCTCGTGAAATTAATGGAATTAAAACTGAAGTTTCTTTTATTGAATGGACTTTCGATGAAAGAGATTTAGCTCAATTGAATGCAAAGTGTTTGAACTATTTTTTTTGTGCTTTAAAATCTGAGGATTAGATGCATGTCTCTACTTGCTCTATTGGAAAAGAGATTTGGGATAGGTTGTGCATTACTTATAAATGAACCAATGAAGTGATACAATCTCGTTTGAACATTATCTTACATGACTACAAAATTTTTCGTATGAAACCTTCTGAATGAATTTCTGATATGTATAGAAGATTTACTCAAATTGTAACTTCTTTGCATGTCTTAGGAAGAGAACTTTCAAACTATGAAAAAGTGAACAAAATTTTAAGATGCCTGGCTTCCTCTTTTGATGCTAAAATCACTACAATCATTGAATTTAAGGATTTGAACACATATTCTATTGATAACTTACTTGACTCACTTATTGCTTACGAGCAAGGGGTGAATCAAAGAAATCTCGATGCAGGTGAAAAAATAAAGGAGAAAACAGTGGCACTGAAGGCCCATAAATCAGACTCTGACTCTTCCGGGTATGAAAGTGATGACTTTGCCTTAATCACAAGGCAATTCAAAAGCTTTCTAAGGAATAAGCAAAAGCATCATCAAAATTGGAGAAAAGGTAAATATAACAAATATTCTAAAGGATCTTCTGATGTTGTTTATTTTGAATGCAGGAAGCCTGGACATGTCAGACTGGATTATCCTACACTTCAAGATCACTCAATCAAAGAAAATGGTGAGAAAAAACCCCAAGCTCTGGATGGACAAAAAGAGACTTCAAAATGCATTTTGGGTGGATTCTATATTTGATTCATCGGAGACTGAACCTGAAGATGAAACAACAAACTTATGCTTAATGGAAAAAGATCATCTTGATCAAAGTGATGAAGAAGAGGTATGTAAACCAACTTATGATCGATTGTATGAAATTTGTGAGAAAATTCATGCATCATACAAAAAACTTAAGAAAACACATACTAGCTTGAAATTAGATTTTTTAATTTTCAAAAAGACCATGAAATTTTGACTAAAGATCATTCTACGATTGATTCAAATCATATGGCTCTACTTGATGAATTTGATTATTTAAACAAAAAGTACTCAGAATTAATTGATGAGCATGATGCATTAAAAGTTTCAAACAACTCACTTAAATCTGATTTGAAGAAATCTAAAGAGATAGAGTGCAACTTGAGGATTGATAATAATACTTTAGAAAATACTAACTTGAAGCTTAAAAATGAATTGGACTCAATTAAGAGAAATTGGATGACACCCACTTTTGATCTAATGCCAAGACCTAGGAAGAGGCATTACAATCCAAACCATTTAAGAAATCCTTTTCCTAGTGTTAGATGATTTTCATGTGGCATGCTAGGACACATCTCACACACTTGCACTGTTCACCATAGTACACATTGGGTGTGGAGACCCAAGGTGCATGATTCACAGCATACCACACATATATTGTATTCTACTTTTCATAAGAAGGGACCCAAACCTGTTTGGGTTCCTATATCTAACATTTGATGATTTTGTAGGTGTGCTTACACAAAAGGCCTCATGAGAGTATGTGGTACCTGGACAGCGGATGCTCTCGACATATGATTGGTGATGCCAATCAATTTATTTTGCTAGAGTCCAGGACTGGAGGCAAGGTTACTCTTGGAGACAACACCACCAGGAAGGTGGTAAGCTCAGGTATAATTGGTAATTCTAAGAATCTTATGATTGAAAATGTTTTGCTTATAGATGGATTAAAGCACAACCTGCTCAATATCAGTCTACTATGTGATAAGGGCTTCATCGTACAATTCTTTGCAAATTCATGTATTATAAGTTTAAGTAATAACACTATTTTGCAGGGAAAGAGGATCAACAATGTGTACATATTTGATTTAAATAACATTGAATGCGCTACATCATTTTGCTTAAAATTTTTTTTGTTGATGATTCATGGTTATGGCACTGGAGATTATGCCATGCAAGTATGAAAAATCTTAGGAAAGTGACCCTAAAAGAACTAGTTAGAGGTGTCCCCAAACTCAAGTTTTCAAAAGATCACCTTTGTGATACCTGCCAACTAGGAAAGCAAGTCCACTCCACTTTTCACCCCATTAAGGACATTAGCACCCCTAGACCTTTAGAAGTCCTTCACATGGATTTGTTTGGACCCATAACACTGCCAACTTGGGAGGAAAAGTCTATGGTTTTGTGATTGTTGATGACTACTCGAGGTTCACTTGGACTAGATTTCTTTCACATAAAAATGAGTCTTTTGAGGAGTTTAGAACATTTTCTACTTGGATTCAGAAAAAGCTAGGTTGTGAGATCTTGACCATACATAGTGACTATATGGGAGAATTTGAGAATGAAAGATTTGGCTATTTTTGTGAGGACAAGGGGATTAGCCAACTCTTCTCAGCTCCTAGGACCCCTCAGCAGAACAGGGTAGCTGAAAGGAAGAACCAGACCTTGGTGGAAGCCGCTAGAGCCATGCTTGCTGAGTATTCACTTCCAAAATACTTTTGGGCTGAAGCGGTTAACACAGCTTGTTATGTGTTGAATAGGGTGAATGTTAGAGCCAAACCAGATAAGACACCCTATGAGATCCTTAAGGTTAGGACACCCAATCTTTCCCACCTTCATGTATTTGGTTATAAGATTTTTATTCACAACAATGGGAAGTCTCACTTGGGCAAATTTGATCCTATATCTGTTGGAGTGTTCTTGGAATATTCTAGTGTTGAGAAGTCTTTTAGGGTGTTTAACAAGAGGACTTTGATGGTGGAAGAGACTACACATATAGTATTTGATGAGTCTGATCCTAAAAAGCCTGGAGTTGAGGATGATGATGATGTTGTAGAGATTACCACTAGAGTAGAAAATTTGGAGAAGGGAGTAGGTCATCAAAATATTGAAGGAGTAGGAGATGTCACCCAAGGAGTAGAAAATATAGATCTGGAGGAAAGGGTTGGACCTTCTCACACCTTACCTAGAGATTGGAGATACTCTACAAGTTACCCCAAGGATTTGATCTTAGGAGACCCTTCTGATGGAGTTAGGACTAGACATGGACTTAGGAAGGAGGTGAATCACTCTGCCTTTATCTCAATGATTGAACCCACCAACATAAACCAAGCTCTTACTAATAAGTTTTGAATTTTAGCCATGCAAAAGGAGTTGAATCAATTTATTAGGAATGATGTTTGGGAGCTTGTAGAAAGACCTAAGGAATAAAGTATAGTTGGAATAAAGTGGGTCTTTAAGAATAAGGTGAATGATTCTGGAGTGGTGGTTAGGAATAAAGCAAGATTAGTGGCTAAGGGGTTTAATCAAATAGAAGGGATAGACTTAGAGGAGACTTTTTCCCCTGTAGTAAGATTGGAAGCCATTTGAGTGATATTAGCCTTTGCATGTTATAAAGGATTTAAGCTTTTTTAAATGGAAGTCAAGAGTACCTTTTTAAATGGGAAAATAAAAGAGGATGTGTTTGTAGAACAACCCCCAGGTTTTGAGAGTTCCCAAATTCCAAATCATGTTTTTAAATTAAAAAAGGCTTTGTATGGGTTAAAGTAGGCACCAAGAGCATGGTATGAGAGGCTTAGCACATTCTTACTAGAAAGAGAGTTTGTTAAGGGGAGCGTAGACACCACCCTATTTCTTAGGAAAGTTGGAGATGATTTGCTCATTATTCAGATTTATGTGGATGATATATTTTTTTGGATCTTCTAATAAGAAACTTTGTGATGAGTTCTCTAAAACAATGAGTAGAGAGTTTGAGATGAGTTTGATGGGAGAGTTGTCATACTTTTTGGGGTTTAGCGTAAAATAATTGGATGATGGAACATTTCTAAATCAAACAAAATATATTAAGGACATTTTGAAGAAGTGAGATGGATAAATCTAAGCCAATTAATACTCCCATGACTTCTAGTGTTCCGTTGGATAAGGACCCAAATGATAAGTCTGTTAATCAGAAGAAGCATAGAGGCATGATTGGGTCCTTACTTTACCTGACTGCTAGCCGACCTGATATATTTATTGTTTGTCTTTATGCTAGGTTTCAAGATGACCCCAAGGAATATCCCCTGACTGCAGTTAAGAGAATTTTTAGATACCTTTTGGGGACCCAAAGCTTAGAGATTTGGTATCCGAGGCACATTACTTCTTTTGAAATTATTGGATTTTCTGACTCTGATTTTGCAATATGCAAGTTGGATAAAAAAAGCACTTCAGGAACTTGTCAATTCATAGAATAATCTTTGGTCTCATGGTCAAGTAGAAAGCAAAACTCTGTTGCACTTTCTACTACTGAAGCTGAGTATATTGCTCTTGGAAGTTGTGTGGCCCAAGTCCTTTGGTTGAAACAACAGGTATTAGATTTAGTATTACCTGTAGGCATCCTCTCAATTTTTTGTAACAACACTAGTGCCATATGCATCTCTAAGAATCCTATCAAACATTCAAGGACTATGCACATTGACATAAGGCATCACTTTATTAGAGATCATGTGACTAAGGGAGACATTGATTTACACCATGTGACAACTGAAAATCAACTAGCTGACATCTTTACTAAACCACTAGCCTTCGACACTTTCAGCTCTTTAAGGACCAGATTGGATGTGATTGACATAAATGCATGAACTTGATCTTTTACTTTCTTTTGCTTTTGTTCTTTTTTATTTCTTTTATTTGCTTTTCTTTTTGCTCTTTGTTTTCTCTTCTTCTTTTTTCTTTACTTTTAGTTTTTTTTTGGTTTATTTTACTTTATTTTTTTCATGAATTTGGTTTTCAAAATCATTGCTGAAATGATATCGTATGCCATGTCCTTGCTTTTGAAAATTTGTAGTCAATGTGTTACATCTCTTAATCTATTAGATGGTAAAAATATACCGTTGAATGTGTCTCTTTCTCTAACCTATTAGTGGTACAGTTTTTTTTTTCTAATCAAAAATTTATTTCAAATTAACAATTGTGTATGAAATTAAGATCTTTTCTAACCTTGCTAAAGTAAATCTATCTTGTATTTATAATGATTAAAATCTTTTGTCACATCAAGATTCCTCGTTACTCCTATCATTGGTTATTGATTATGTTTTGTGGATAGTTCTTCTCTATGTTAGAGAGAGAGCTCCTATTCTCTAATATATAAAAGATATACTCACAACTAAGAATCCTTTTTAAGAGATTGTAAAAGAGAATGGAGCTTGCAAAATAAAAAAAATTGGCCAATGATGCCAACAAAAGATGCGCAATGACGCCAAATTGAAATAAAAATACATAAAGTGTATCAAAAATCAAAAGATGCGCAAAGCGCCAATCAATTGACAAGAGGCATAAAATTATCCCACCAAAAGCAAGCTCTCCTCTCCTTTCAAATCTTTTAAAACTTAGAAGATTTCTTGTATCAAAGGCTTGATTTCAAGTGTTTTATGATTGTGACAATTTTACTTTGGTACATTATTCTATAAGATATTTTTTCTGAAACCAAGTGATGAATGAATCCTTCTTCTCATATCCAATTGAATTTTTGAGTTAGGTCATTGATTTCAAAAGATGATTTTACCCTAAAAGAAAGTCTGAGATAAGGGTAGCCATGATCGAATATTCTACCGTCTGTTTGGATTTTTGATGTTGATTAACTCATTAACTTACAAATTTTTAAAAATGAATCACATGGAATACTACATCTTGTTCATGCCTTGGTTATAAAAAATTGTTTAATTTGTTTCTTAGTTTCCTCCTCCTTTTTGAGATGTTAAAAGGGGGAGAGGGATCTTTTGTATGCTTGCACTTTCGATTCCATGTTCTACACTACTATTTTTGAAATAATTGTCAAAGTGTTTGCCATCATCAAAAAGGGAGAGATTGTTGCAAATTCAGTTTCATAATTTATATTTTGATGATTAGCAAACACTCTTGCTTCTTTTTGACAGCCTTTTACTACTGACATTTTCAGGATTCAAAGATCAGACAGAAATCGAAACCAGCTCAAGACTAGGTAGATTAGGGCTGAATCAGTTTGTAATTTTCTTTCTTCCCTTTCTTGAGTCAATTGTAAATGTTTGAAGTGACTGATGTTAAGTAACCCTACACACACACACACTTGAGAGATTTAGAATTTCTGTTTTTACTCACATCATCCTGTACGATATTTATATTGGCCTGTACGATCGAATTCAAATAGAAACTCTAATCAAGATTTCTTAATTAAGGCAGACATCATTAGCCGATCGGCTTGAATAATACTTGTATCGGCCAGGACGATAGGCTCAAAATAGAAAGAAATAGCTACCAAAATCAATTTAGGTATACTGTATTTTTAGAAATCGGCCAGGATAATCTTGGATCGGCCTAGACAATATTGCACAATTATGCCTAAATTTATCCGTCAATCAAGGAAGAAATTAAGGATGAATTGATATGATCACATCGTCGTGGACGATTGCAGGATCGTCCTGCACAATTTATTCAAAAACCCTTAGTCTCCTGGACGATAAATATCGGCCAGCACAAATTCAGGGTAATGTTCTGGCCGTTCAGGATCGGACAGCTCGAATTCAGGGTGATGCTCTAGATGATTTTTCTCTGATTTGAACTGATCGTCCGGGATGATCGTGAGATCGGCCGAGACGATCAAGCCAATTTTTAATCATCTAGTTCATTTTCAGAGCGGTGTTCTGGCCGATCATATGTGTTTTGAACTGATCGTATAAGACGATAAAGTTGACAACTTGTAATTATTGAGCTCCTTTGAAGCTCTTCTATTTAAGAGCACTTGTTCAACATTTTAAACATCCTTGGCTGCAATCTTAACCTGAGAAAACCTAAAGGAGAGAGAGAGAGATATAGGATCTTGTGAGGGGGAGCTTGTGAGGGAGTTCACAAGGGTTGCTCCAAGCATTATTCCACTTTTTCTTCCACTAGAGTCTCCTTTCCTTGGAAGGTTTAAGAGAGGTAAGCTTCAGCGATTGATCTAGGTTCTCTGCCTGCTTCAGGAGGAAGCAAAAGAAGTGGGGTTCTCTACCTTGTCGGGGGTGGCAAAAATGAGGTTTTTGTAAGGGCTTCTCCGCATAACTGTGAGGGCTAAAGGAGAGTCACATTGGTAGTGCAATACTCGGAGGGCGCCTCTGGGGAGTGGACGTAGGGAGTGGACGTAGGTCAAGTTGACCGAACCACTATAATCCCATGTATTCTTTTTACTGCTTCCGCACTTTAATTTTCTGCACTTACTTTTCTGTGGTGACTTTGGTTTGTGATATTTGTTCTTTTGTTTAAAGAATTTTTAAATACCAATTCATCCCACCCTCTTGGTTAGCCTTGGGCCGGTTCATAGGGCTTAACATCCCTAACGAACTTTCAGATGACATTATGAAGTGGTAAAGGATGGATGATTATTAAAAAGTTTCCTTCTTTAAAATGAATCTCGCATTTTATACATAGATCTATTGAAACAACAGCCTTATTGATGTGGGGTCTATAGGAGCTTTACACGTTGAAGGCAACAACTTTATTAATGTTCCTTTAGGGTAATGGTGGAAGGGTTAATTATTTGGGTTGGGGTGAAAAGAATGTTTAGGTTTTGATTGGTGCTAAAAACTCAAAACAATCAAATGGAAAAAAATTCCTTAAGATAAAAGGGGAGGAACTGTAGATCAAAGAATTTTGCTGTTATGGAGCTAATGGTAATATTTTTTTGGATTTTAAATTAATAGTTAAGTAGTTATAATATTTTAATTTTGTTTTTCAAATAATAAATTTGTCTCTCTATATTTGGCTTTTGATTAGGGTGTCTTAGGCTTTTTAGGGAATTCACCCATTGGGAAGTTTTGAAGAGTTTGGATGTGTTTTAGGGTTAAGAAAAGTTAAGTTCAAGGTTTTATAGAGGAGAAGATAATTGGGTTAGAGAAGCATAAAAAAATGAGCCATCAAGCTTCACTATAGTGTAGAGAAGTCACCATACCTCTTTAGATGAAATTTAAATAAATAAAATAACTTTTAATATATTAATTAAAAATTATAAAGCCTTATTAATAGTACTTTTCCACTCTACAAAGCCTTATAAAGTCTTAGGGGCCAATATATAATATTACATGGATTCATAATTTACCATAATATAAAAGGATAGAAAATAAGAGAAATATAGTTTAAAGCTTCCAAAATAATAATAATTTGGATTTGTAAAATAAGGAAAGTAGTGTGGTATTGAAATCAAAAAAATTATAAAGACTTTTTACTTTCTTAATTGGTATGGACCACCTAACCATTAATGAGCCTTATCATTAGCCTGCCTTAGTGCTACATTACTAATAATAGAGCATAGGTTAGGAATGATCAATCTTACTTGTGTAGAGATGAAATTAATGCTCAAGGCTAAGTATTGCCCAAGACATAATTAACTCTCCACTATGTAAAGTGAAAGCATTAGATCTACCTTCTAAAAGAAGGATACACCACCTCTAATAAAATTATACCAACTACCTGAGATTATACGTCCCATCCTTAAATTCCCACCACAATAAGTTGACTTCTTTTATCATTTATTCTATAACTATATTACTTAATAAAAAAAACCCATTTTAAATTAATGGGAAGAGAAGAAAGGTATAAAAGTGAAAAGTCGCACTAATTAGGAAAGAAAAAAACTTAAGCCTTATTGATCCCATTTATAGGAGTAAAACAAAGCCACGAAGTGTAATGTTATCCAAACCAAGGGTTAATCTTATTAAAGTAAAATCCAAGAAATTTAATATTTTTTAATATCTTTTAAAATATTTACCAACTTATATAAAGTTTAAAATGGATTTCTATTTGATGACTGGATAAATTACCAAAAAGGTTTACATCACTATGAAGGTGAACTTCATATTAAAGGATTACTTTAAGTTAATGGTTGATTTCTTAATGAAGGGCAAGTTCAAAATCAAGATGACCTCATAGTAAATGATTATCATCCATATAAACTTAGCTCAGTATAAAAAAGCTAAGAAAATAAAAGGTGGCACCTAAACAAAACACTTTATTTATTATTTATAAACAAAACTCTTTTTCAAAAGAAAACTAAACAACTAATAAAGTAAAATTATAAAATGTAGGTGAACAATCCTAATAATACTTCTATAAAATATATCTTCTTAGGGTAACTAAAGAGTTGATTATATTAAGGATGATTTGAAGAACCTAATGCAACTCACACTTCTTCTTCTTCAATCCTATCATTGAAGGGAAAGCAAAATACATGATCAAATATGCTTTCTCATAGGATACATCTACATAAAATTAATTTATGGTCAAACACACACTAGTAAGTATTAGCTTGACCAAGATGAGTAAAGACTAAATTTTCTCTTATATGGACTTCTATTCTTAAGTATTAATTTCTCAGTTCATTTTTTTGTGGATTTATTTTAAGAGTTTTTAAGCATAGTCAATTGCTATAATAAAATTCATCTTTCTTGTCCTCAAAATGGATTTGATTCAAAGCTATAGAATTCCTAAAATCAATCCAACCTCTTCGTTTAAGAAATTTGAAGAACTATTTGCTTTAGAAATGTTCTCTTAAGATCATCTTGAACAAGCTTTTTATCACCCATGTTAAAGACTGTGGAGGAAAATAATCCAAAACTTATTTTATCAATGTCCTTTCAATTTAAAGAATGCAACCCATATTGTCGACTTTCTTTTCAAAAGTATTCAAGTCTACCTACTCAACAGTAGTTTTAACCTTCTTAAAAGAGTCTATTGTTGAAGTAACATGGAGAGTAGAAGACTCTTATAACACTGATGTCCATAAAAAAAAATTTACATCAATGACATGTCTTGCAAATCTCTAATGTGAGCCTGATTCACCTCAAGATTTAATTTAGATCATTTTGACTAGTGAGGAGTATAATAGTGAGCACTCATCCTCCATTCAAGAATTTAACAGCTTTGATTTCAAGCTATTAAGCAGCACCTAAGGGTTCACTCATGGTAAAGTTGATGATGATATTCTCATATTAAGATAAAAGTTAGCGGCACACATTGTAGGACACTGAAAGACTCATGACATTTTGTGATGATAATGAAGAATATAATAGTTACAGTTGAAGAAAACAAATATTGGCATATATAAATGGTGAGGAACAAAAGGGTAAACAACAAAATCATCAAATCTTTATCTCTCTACATGGGGTTGATAACATGAATCCTTTACCAGCAAAGTATGAACATTGGCATTAATTGATAGTAGGTGAAAATAACGTTATTGTTTGACGTCCAAAAGATGAAAGATGTCGAGATCAGTCAGCAGCAAATGATAATAGACAAGCTACGACACATTTAAATGTCGATTGATGAAGCTCAAGAATTCTCTATGATTCTAAGGTTTCTCTATTTTTCGGAATCCTCATTGGATGCCTTAATTAAAATTTAACTTTTTTAATGAATGTTCTCTAATCTAATTATTTCTATCACAATCTCTGAAGCTCTATTAAATGGCTTAGAGGGATCCCTTAATCAATAATTTCCATATAAAATCATGATCCTACATAATGTTACGTAAGATTTATTGTAATGCGGAAGTACCCAACAATGAGTTGATATTTATCATATAAAGCATACGCTTTCGTTGTCATTTAATCTAATTTCAAATGATCAAGATATTTATTTGATGTTATGTAATTATCAACAAAGGATTTGAGTTATGTTTTATTTTCATGATAATTATAGAACATACCGTTAAATAACTTCTCCACTAGATACTAAATTAAACTATTTTTTTCTATACTTAATATCTAAAGTTTAGTAATATTATTTTATAATCTAGTTATATATCTTTAAAATAAATATATCATATAATAATTTAATTTTATTAAAAAAATTATGATATATAAAACTAATGACATACGTAAATTGATCATATTTCAGAACAAAATGGCACGTAGCTTCTAACTAAGTGGTCTCTGGTTCAAGTTTAAGTATGTGATGAATGTGTGAACACTACCAAAAAATAAGCCCTTTCGCAGCGGTTTTTTGCACCGGTTTTTATAACCGCTGCAAAAATGTCTCCAAAAATAAAGTTTTAATTACGAAAAAATCCATGCAGAAAGAGGCTTTTATCTTCCTATCCATCTGACAATGTTCAGCCATGTTTTCAGCCAACGAAATTAAAGACGTTCCAGCTTTAGCACATGAAGGGTTGAAAAAACCAGTTTATTGCACTTGAGCCATTTGAGTATTATGCTTTGCACTGGATGAATTAATGGTCGTCTTCCTCATTTTACCTAATAAAAAGTAGTTGCATCGATATCATAGTAGAAAGAAAAACTTCGGCCTAGTCAGGATGGTTTGAATTTTTTATAAAGGAAATTATAAGTTGTTGGCAAAGTAATTTTTTTTTTTTAAAATAATATAGAAAAATGCTTACTATACAAAATTTTTAATAGACAATTATTAATACCTTAAATAATATTTATTGCCCATAACTCTCTTATTAGTAGTTGTTCCTACATCTTAGCAACGTACAATGAATTGGAGCACTATTCCTGGATGTATTATTCAGTGCGTCGTCCGAAGGGCATCCAGAGACAATAGAAATGTATCAGGTCATCTCATTGCTCTGTACCAAATTCGATACCCGAGCTCGATACTGCTAGGCACCCAGCACTTAACCTGACGGGAGAACTGTCCCGTATTCGCACAGATAATAGCTCCTATTCCAGAGCCATAGCCCTTTCCATGTGATTATATATTTCTTTTTAGTTTTCGAATAAGGCATCACATGGGCTGGCTTAAAAGCTGTAAGGCGAACATGAGGCCCGATGCTTGGTGGTAGGCCCAACGCACGTGAGATATTTTAGTGCTTCCCTGGCTAACGTGACCGATGAAGTGGGGCGGTGACAGCCTTTAGGTGTGTCGAGATAGAGACCAGAAGAGTGGCTGACTGGATAAACATTCTTTTTTCCTTTTTAACATTACGAACGGCACCCTAAATTATCAGAGAGGAAAACCAGCAGACTATTAGCTATTGACGCCGCTCTTTTATTGGAAGTTTATTGTAGCGTGCGGGAAACGGAATGGATGGCGTGAGGGTTAATCTTAATCCTTTGATATACACATTTGATTTTGATCTGATTGGGAGGTTTGTCTATCAATTAAGATGTATTGAATTTAAATCTTTCATATGTGATGTATGTATGAGTTTTTCTTAATTGACATAAATGTTTAAAAAAATAATACTTTGATATTTTTACTATTTTTCATATAATTTATCAAACAAATAAAGCTCCTTTTTGCCATAAGTTGGGAGCTTACCAGCCGAGAGATCTTAGATTTGAATTTTGTATATGAGATTTGTGCATAAATTATTATTATTATTATTATTATTACAAGGTTAGATGCAACAAGTATTGTGATGCAAGTAGAAATGGATATAGGTCTTGGATATGATTATTGAATAGGCAAGGTCATGAGTCTTGAATGGATAATGATGCAAGCAAGATTGTGACTATAATAATAGGAATTCCATGCAACTAAAAAGAGTATTATTTAAAGTGTGAATAAATTGGTAGTTCGAGAAAAAGAAATTTTTTATAATTTGATATATGTGATTAGTAAGGCAAATATAATACCAAGATGAAAGAATACCACTCGTAAAAAATAGAGTTGAGAAGGTGTGATCCTAAAATTTACATGCAATGTGTATTTAGTAGTTTAGAAATCCTTATTTCACTATAAAGAATATAATACAAGAATCATGAATATTCTTTTGATGTACAATGAGCTTAGATAGAGAAAGAAAACAAAAGAAAAAATCTAAAAATTATGCAAATTATAATTTGAGTTTTGGTAGTCATGGGAGGAAATTTGTTGAAGGAAATCCTAAAAACGCTTTGAAAAAAATGTTTGAAGAGTAATAGAGTTCAAATTTTGTTATATTGGTGCCATAAACTAGATGCTTAATGGTAGATTTCAATCATTATGCAAAGTGTGTTGAGAGTCAAGTGTTGCAGGGAGGCTAAGGAAAATGGAGCTTAGAAACAAGAAGTGCCTTTCATACAAATTTTAAATACATATGTAAAGAAATGTTATATCATGATTCAAAGTAGTAATTGTGGATTCTTATGTTCATCCAAGAGCAAGATATACTTTTAAAGGTATTCAAGTGGAATCCCATTATGCCAAAATGATTGTTTGCTCTCAAGGTCCATCAAATTTCCCTGAGTGTAGGAATTTTTTATAATAATTGAATAGTTGAAGAATGATTGAAAAGTTTTCAAAAACATGTCATGTCATCTAGTTAACCATCTTGACATAAAGAGTATTCTAATACAGTCATCAAAATCAAAGTTTAGTTTGGTTTACATTTTCTCCTAATTTGGTAATCCATAAATAGACCATATTTTCAAAATGAAGCATCGTGACACTCTAATTTTCCTTTGTCTTCCTCCTTGTAGGTGGCTCTAAGCTACAATGGTTCTTCATTTTTTTCCTTACACGTTTATGTAAGGAAAAGACTCAGGTTTCATTATTTAAGGTGATAAAGAATGAGAAGAAAGAAGGGATGTGTAGCTCAACCTGCATGATTCCTACACTATATTGAATTTCACAAAGCTCAAGCATAACGGAGTGAGGAAAATAAAAATTTCTACATAAAATAATAAAATATTTATTTCATCATTCAAAGCTATAGACTTCCCACAAAATCCATCCATAGTCATGTAAAGAGCCACACTAAGTTCACAAACATATAAAGAATATACAATTTGAAATTTTACATATTGAGATTCAAAGACTTCAATCCTGAAAAATCTTTTACACCGCCATCAGTTTTTCATACACAATTTACAATTATTTGGCATTATTTTCATAAATAGTTAATGTAACATAATAATTGAAAGATTACACACCTTTAATATGTTTACTTAGTTAACTCCTTATCCTTACTTTAAACCATAAAAAATTTCAAGTGTAGGTTTTTCTTTTTTTAGGGAAAACACACATAGAGGCCTACGCATTGATTAAGAAAAAAAGGATCACACAATCCTTAAAAGGGACCTCAAGCCCGCAAATGCTCAAAAGAGCTACTAAAAGAAAACAAAACATTTCTAAGAGCTCAAGTTCCCTACTACTAAAAAATGCAAGATCACATAGGTACAATCTACAATGCTCAAGAAAGAGCACCCAAAAAAGGGGAGCAAAACATAAAATTGCAAGATGCTCCACTTTCCCTTCCTAAGTGCCACCGCTTCGAACATCTACACTAAAACAATTCATGCAAAAAAGGTTGATATAACATAAAAAAGATTGGATAATAGTCCAAACACATATCCGCACAAGCAATGGAATATTAAAAGGCAAAAACTAAAAAGGTCCAACTATTAACTTGAATACACTTAACAACAACCTCACCAAGAAGTTGAAAAAGTTGAACAATCACCAATTCACAAGTAGGAAAATAGCCGCAGCACCTTAAGTCCCCCAAACCATAGATGGAAGAGACCAAACTCTTCAGAATCAACATATGAGAATACAACCAAGAAAGAACAATAAAGCTCCCAGCACTCAACAATAAAAGAATTGCCTAGCCAAAAAGAATAAAAACCAAAACAAACCAAACCACCCAATCCATCCAAGATAACTGGCCAAACTAGCTTAAGAAATGATGAATAGAACTGCTAGGAAAGCACCAACCCAAATGCCACACTAGATTAATCCTGCCCCCACCATACTGAAAGGAACCAAGCCCAGGTAAAGGTAACAACCCAGCAAAGCAAAACCCTAACTGACACAAGTGCATAAGCCCATTCAAGTAAGACCAGAAAAAATAGAGACGTAGAGGATCCAAGAAACAACTCTCCATCAAAGACCTCATAAGGCACACAGGTGGCAAGAGAAAGTACCAAGCCTGCTCCATAAAAGTCATAACCAGAATACTAAGCAAAGCCTCAAGAAAGAAATAGTGCCATCTAATAAATGGGGAGGATGTTGAGTCTAGTAATTAGGTTGTTAAGCCTAAGTTAATGTCCCAAAGGCTACCAAGAGGGGGGTGAATTGGTAGTTTAAAAATTTTAAGCCTTCTTTTAAAATTATGTTGAACCGAAATAAAAATTATTTCTTTTAAGTTTTGTAGAAAAAGTTTTTCAACCACAGAATTTTTAAGACTTAAAAAAAAAAAAAAATGCGAAAACGTAAAAACTGTAAAGTAAATGATACTAAATTTATAGTGGTTCGGTCTATAACCAGACCTACATCCACTCCCCGGAGGCACTCTCTGAGTATTGCACTAATACGACAAAGTGACTCTCCTTTTGCACCCACAGCAAGGCGGAGAAGCCTTTACAAACACACTCTTTTCACCACTACCCGGTGCGGCATAGAACCGTCATCCTTTTACACAATCCCTAGTGTTGGCAGAGAACCGTCCGTCCTTTCACACTCTCCTAGTGTGGGCAGAGAACCCTTCCATCCTTTCACACTCTCCTAGTGTGGGCAGAGAACCCTACCATCCTTTCACACTCTCCTAGTGTGGGCAGAGAACCCTACCGTCCTTTCACACTCTCCTAGTGTGGGCAGAGAACCCTACCGTCCTTTCCCACTGTCCTAATGTGGGCAGAGAGCCCTTCCGTCCTTTTACACTCTCCTAGTGTGGGCAGAGAACCCTACCGTCCTTTCACACTCTCCTAGTGTGGGCAGAGAACCCTTCCGTCCTTTTACACTCTCCTAGTGTGGGCAAAGAACCCTATAGGTGTTCACACTCTCCAAGTGTAGGAAGCGATCCTTTCGGCTATTCACACTCTCCAAGTGTCGGAAGCGAACTGGATCTCTTTGACAGATCTTCTCACAAGAAATCTAGAAGAAAGAAAGAAAAGAGTGAAGTAATCCCAATTCACAAGTAGAGATTCTTACTTTTGAACTCCAAGTGAAGCCTTCACGCTCCAGTGGTAGGAATCCTCCTTTGAATGCACTCTCACACTCTCTCCTTTGCTATTCTCTCAAGAGGCATGAAGATCAAATGACTAAAAGATTTGGTGGCAGTCTAATTTGGACCATTTATTCAAAAGACAAGAAAAACCGTCCAAAAACTGCAAGTTTTCAATTCTGTACGCAATGGATCGTCCCGTACGATCGTGGATCATCATGGACGATTTTACTTAAATGCTTTGAAACGACCCTATTTGTATATGTGTACGAAATATCTTCGTACACACTGATCGTCCTGTACGAACTAAGTTCGTCCGGTACAAACGGTTATTACAAGGTCGGTCTAGAAAATTGTTGAAAACCATTCTAAGTCGGTTAATCGTCTGGATAAAAATTGGTTCGTTTGGACGAAATTTTTACAGAGAGCAGATCGTTTTCTGACGATAATTAATTTCGTCTGGACGAAAATTTTACAGAGACCACATCGTCCTGGACGATAATTAATTTCGTCTGGACGAAAATTTTATAGAGAGCAACTCATTTTCTAACGATAATTAATTTTGTCTAGACGAAATTTTTACAGAGACCTGATCGTCTTGAACGATAATTAATTTTGTCTGGACGAAAATTTTACAGAGAGCAACTCATTTTCTGAAGATAATTAATTTCGTCTGGATGAAACTTTTATAGAGACCAGATTGACCTGGACGATAATTAATTTCGTCCCGGACGAATAGGACTTAGAAAATTTTTCAAGCTAGTTCCTATTCGTTCTATGTGCTCAATAGGAGATAACTGTCTGATCGTCCCGTACGATCTGATATCGTCCCGTACGATCAGTATAACTTAAATATGATCTTCTTATATGTGTGTATGTTTTTATTCACTCAATTACAACCACTCCCTTTCAAATTTAATTCAAAATAAGCTTCAAATTCACAAAGTATCTTATGTTGAATTTGATTTGAAGTTTTTGTAGTCTGGAGTCTGATTTTCCTGAAATGTTAGTACACACAAGAGCAAATACAAATCTTCTAAAATTCTTAGGAGATAACTACACATTTGAACAATAATATTTGGAATCATAAAAACTATACAAGTTGCAAAAATGTAAAGCATGCAAATAGCAACTATTTTAACAATCTCCCCCTTTTTGATGATGGCAAAAATAATTATTGTTTGTATGATTTCAATTTAAACAAATCTCCTAAACTCCCCCTGAATTGATGAATACATGAAAATAAGGAGGCATTTTGAACCATAGAATAAAATTTTTGTTTTTCAAAAAAAATTTAACAAAATTACAAAGTTAAACACAAAATCAAAATGCAAACAAAACAATTAAAATAAAACAAAACATACAAATACAATAAAAATAAAAAAAAAAACATACAAACACAATAATTTCTCCCCCTTTTTGATAACAACAAAAAGTGAAGAAGAAATAGACAAGAAATGTAAGTAATTATATGAAATTCATTTGAAAATTTAATCTAAATAGTGATTGTCATAAGGTATGCAATTTAAAACTAATAATATTAGGTCAATCATAGAAATTCATTAAATTTAGACATTCGAATATAGAAAATCATTACAAGAGAGATGTATAAAAATTTTATATTTCAAAGTTCAATAGAATATAAATGAACATAAGATCAATTTGAATTAAGAGATTGAAAGAATTTAGAAAAGAAGAGAATTATCACATGTGGCGCTTTGCGCATCTTTTTCAAATTTTTGGGCACATTTTTGTGCATCTTTTGACATTGGGCTAATTTTGTAACTTTTTTTCATATTTGTGAACCTTTGCGCATTCCTTTTGATTTTTGTACTCTTTGTACAATTTTCAAGAGTAATTGAGACCAAATCTTTCCAAAATCAATAATCTAAAATTTCAAATATTTCTAAATACATAAATATCACTTGAGCATAAAAATACAAAATAAGAAAACATCTATATTACAATAATAATATTAACTTTTATGTAGTCTAAATGAATAAACATGAATTTAAAAGTTCTAATTATAACAAGTTATAAACAACTTTTAAATTTAGAAAGACTGGATTTTCTAATGTAATTAACCTCAAATTATAATCTAATTTAAGCACAATTAAGACTAAATAAGACTAATGAAATTCATAAAAAATAACCACATTCCAAAAAGACGTTTGAGAAAATAAATATTTCATCCTGGACAATTATTAGATCGTACAGACGAACTACATTAAAAACTGCTCTAAAAAATGTTTCATATCACGCAAACTGAATTTAACCCACATCGTCCAGTACAAAAATTTTCGTCCCGGACGATTTCCACACATTTTTGGATTTTTGAATTTTTTATTGAAGAAAAACAAACAAAACATTCAAAACACAGAAAACAAAGACAAAACCACAGACTCTAAAATAAATTCAATCAAAACACTAAAAAATCATAAAATTCAAAATAAAAATCAAAGACAAATAAACTAAGAAAACTTAAATATCAATGTTGCAAAAACATTTTTATTTAAGCATTCAAATCAATAACACCAAGCCTTGTTCTTAATGTACTGAAGGTATCAAAGGCTAAAGGTTTTGTAAAAATGTTTGCACGTTGATTTTGAATTGAAACATGTGTGAGTTCAACTTCTCCCTTGGATACATGATTCCTTATGAAATGATGCCTTATGTCAATGTGTTTGGTTCTAGAATGTTGAATATGATTTTTGGAAATACAAATAGCACTAGTATTGTCACAATAAATTAGAATAGTGCCTATAGATAATCCTAAATCAATCAACTACTGTTTTAACTAAAGTACTTGCGCCACACAACTTTCTAATACAATGTATTCTGCTTCTGCAGTAGATAGTGCCACTGAATTTTGTTTTCTACTAGACCATGAAACTAATGAATTTCCAATGAATTGAGATGTTCCAGAAGTGCTTTTCCTATCCACTCTACAGCCTGCAAAGTCAGAATCTGAGTAACCAATAATTTCAAATGAAGAGCTAAACTTAGGATACCAAATCCCTAAGTTTTGGGTTCCTAGTAAATATCTTAAAATCCTTTTCACTGTTGTCAAATGTGGTTCTTTTGGATCTGATTGAAATCTAGCACATAAGCAAACACTGAACATAATATCTGGTCGGCTAGCAGTCAAGTAAAGTAAAGATCTAATTATCCCTCTAAATTTCTTTTGATCAACAGATTTTCCCTTAAGGTCCTTATCCAACTGAACTGAGGAACTCATTGGTGTACTAACAGGTTTAGCATTGTTTATTTCATATTTTTTGAGGATGTCCTTAATATATTTAGTTTGACTAAGAAATGTTCCTTCCTCAAGTTGCTTAATGCTAAATCCTAAAAAGTAATTTAAATCTCCCATTAGACTCATTTCAAATTCACTACTCATTGTTTTAGAAAAATCATCACAAAGATTTTTATTTGAAGATCCAAAGATGATGTCATCCACATAAATTTGAACAATAAGTATATTCTTTCCAAAATTCCTTAAAAAGAGAGTTGTATCCATACTTCCTTTTTCAAAAGATCTTTCAAGTAGGAAGGTGCTCAACCTCTCATACCAAGCTCTAGGTGTCTGTTTTAATCCATATAATGCCTTTTTTAACTTGAAAACATGATTTGGGTATTTAGAATTTTCAAAACCTGGAGGTTGTTCTACAAAAATATCTTCCTCAATTACCCCATTTAAAAAGGCACTCTTGGCATCCATTTGAAATAATTTAAAACCTTTAAAACAGGCAAAGGCTAGTAAAACCCTAATTGCTTCAAGTCTAGCTACAGGGGCAAAAGTCTTCTCAAAATCAATTCCTTCAATTTGATTATACACCTTAGAAACTAATCTAGCCTTATTTCTAATGACTACTCCTGAGTCATTCATTTTATTTTTGAATACTCACTTGGTTCCAACAACACTTTGATCTTTTGGCCTTGTAGTTAATTCTCAAACTTTATTTCTTACAAATTGATTTAACTCTTCTTGCATGGCCAATATCCAAAATTCATCAGAAAGTGCTTGATCAATGTTAGTGGGTTCAATAGTTGAAATAAAGGCTGAATGATTGACTTCCTTATTTAATCCACGCCTAGTTCTAACACCCTCACTTGGTTCACCTATAATCAATTCCTTTGGGTGGTTTTTAGAAATTCTCAAATCTCTAGGCAAAAGGTTTTCTCTTTCCAAATTTTCTTCCACATTTTCTTTCAAATTTAATCTATCAATCTTTTGGGAGTTTTCTTCAATCTCTTCTTCAACAACATTTGGCTCTTCCAAATTTCCATATTCATCAAACACAACATGTGTGATTTCTTCAATGACTAAAGTTCTTTTGTTGAATACCCTATAAGATTTTTCAACACTTGAATATCCAACAAAAATTTCTTCATCTGATTTTGGATCAAATTTTCCTAAGGCAGATTTTCCATTATTATGTATGAACACCTTGCAACCAAATACATGCAAATGAGACAAATTAGGTGTTCTACCTTTTAGCAACTCATAGGGTATTTTATTCAAATTTGATCTCACATTCACCCTATTTAGAACATAACATGCAGTGCTAACCACCTCAGCCCAAAAATATCTAGGAAGTAAGTATTCTGCCAACATTGCTCGGGCGGCTTCTATTAATGTTCTATTTTTCCTTTCAACTACCCCATTTTGTTGAGGGGTTCTAGGTGCGGAAAAATTATGATTAATTCATTTTTCTTTAGAGAAATTTTCAAATCTTTCATTTTCAAATTCTCCTCCATGATCACTTTGTATAGAAATTATTTCACTTCCTAGTTTTCTTTGAATCCAAGTAGAAAAATTTTTGAATTCCTCAAACGATTCACTCTTATGAAAAAGAAATCTAACCCAAGTGAATCTTAACAAATCATCCACTATAACAAATCCGTATACCTTCCCTCCTAGACTTACAGTTCCTACAGGTCCAAAAAGATCCATGTGAAGAATTTCTAAAGGTTTACTGGACCTAAGATCTTTATTAGACTTAAAAGAGGACTTTACTTATTTTCCTAATAGACATGCATCACAAAGGTGGTCCTTAGTAAAGTCTAGTTTTGGTATACATCTCACTAAGTTCTTTTGGGTAATTCTTCTAAGGTTTTTCGCACTAGAATGACAAAGTCTCCTATGCCAAAGCCATGATTCATCAGAAACAGTTTTCAAACAAAAAGCAGTAGGAGATTGAATTCAATTTAAGTCTAACATGTAAACATTATTTATCCTTTTTCCATTTAAAACATTTTTCCCATTTAGGCTTAATATTCAGCTAGTACGTAAAAATTTTACATTATAGCCCTTATCACATAGCTGACTTATGCTTAACAAATTATGTTTTAAGCCTTCAACTAATAACACATTGTCTATGAAAAAGTTTTTTAAATTTCCAATCATACATGATCCAACCACTTTCTTTGTGGTATTATCTCCAAGTGTAACCTTGTCTCCACTCCTGGCTTCCAGCGCTATGAATTGAGCAGTATCTCTAGTCATATGCTTTGAACATCCGTTGTCCATGTACCATATGCTCTCACGTGGTCTTGTGTGAGAGCACTCCTGCAAAATTCTCAAATGTTAGACCTGGGAACCCAAACAAGTTTGGGTTCACCTTTATGAAATTTATAATCAGATGCATGTATGATATGTCTAGGTTTATGCATCTTAGTTTTCCACACCAAATTAGTTTTCATTTTTAAAGTGCATGTGTGAGATATATATCCCAAAAATCCACAATTATTACATTTAACATTAGGAAAAATATTCCTATGTTTTCTTCCATATGATTGTCTTCTAAGGGATTTCATGAATTTAGGATAATATTTAGGATTTATAAAATCTTCAAGTTTAGGGGGGTTCCTATTATCCTTGAGAGCTCTTATTATGAGTTTGTAAAATGAATTCATATCTTCTAAGATTCGATTGGTATAATTGATTCTATATGTCTTGCTCTCATATTCATCCTTAAAATTCTTAAATTCTTTTTCAAGTTCAGCATAGGATGATTTTAAATTCTCAATATTTTTATTCAAGTCATCATATTCATCAAGTAATTTCATGTGGTTGTCATCTATTAAAGCATGATCTTTCCTAAGGATTTCATGTTCCTTCTTGAGCTCTTCCAGTTCTAAGCTTACACTAGCATGCATCTTTTTCATTTTTCTATATGCATCATGCATGTGTTCAGAAACTTCAAATAATTCATCATAGGTTAAGTCACATACCTCTTCTTGATCTGAATGATCTACATTGTCTGCCATCAAGCAAAGATTGGTAACTTCTTCTTCTTTTTCAGTCTCAGATGAGTCTGAAGCTGAGTCTGCCCAGAAAGCTTTTTGAAACTTCTTTTTGCCCTTCTTTACCATTGGTTTTTCCTCTACCTTCTCCTTGCTAGGAGTGGCTTTGAGTTTTGGTCAATCAGTCTTGATATGATCTGGTTTCCTACATTCATAACAAATCACTTCATTAGAAATCTTTCCATTTGTTATACTTACCTCTATTCTGTTGCTGGCGTCTCTTCTGCTTCCTCTTTAAAAAGTTTCTGAATTATTTAGTCATCAATGCAATATCGTCTTCATCCTCAGGTTGTGAGTGTTCACTCTCTAACTCTTCCACCTTTAGTGCAATATTCTTGTCCTTTCATGGTTCACCTGCATCAATCTTTCTTTGACTTACTCCTTGCTCATAAGCAATGAGTGAACCAAGAAGATTGTCAATAGAATAAATGTTTAGATCTTTAGACTCTGTAATTGCAGTAATTTTAGCATCATAAGCAGTAGGTAAACAACAAAGAATCTTATTGACCATTTCAGCATTAATTAATTCCCTACCAAGTGCATGCAAAGAAGTGACAATTTGTGTGAATCTTATGTACATGTCTGAAATAGATTCATTTGGTTTCATGCGAAACAATTCATAGTCATGTAACAAGATATTGAGTCTTGATTGCTTAACCTCATTTGTCCCTTCATAAGTTATACAAAGTCTATCCCATATGTCCTTTCCGCTTTTGCAAGTGGAAACCCGTATGTAGTCTTCAGATTTTAAAGCACAAAAGAAACTATTTAAATATTTGGCATTTAATTGTGCTAAGTCACGTTCTTCTATAGCCCAATCTGCATAAGGTGTTTCTACCCTAACTCCACCAACTAATCTAGTTGGTTTTGTGTAACCTTCCTGGACTAACATTAACATGCGATAATCAAGTGACTGTAAGAAAGTAGATATGCGTATTTTCCAAAAATAAAAAATAATATTGTCAAACCTAGTGATAGAGTAACCCTCAGGTGTGTTTCGGTTTCCAAATGTAGCCATCTACGTTAATCAAAAAGTAGTTCAAACTTATGATTTTGAAATGATGCTCTGATACCACTTGTTGAGTCTAGTAATTAGGTTGTTAAGCCTAAGTTAATGTCCCAAAGGCTACCAAGAGGGAGGTGAATTGGTAGTTTAAAAATTTTAAGCCCTCTTTTAAAATTATGTTGAACCGAAATAAAAATTATTTCTTTTAAGTTTTGTAGAAAAAGTTTTTCAACCACAGAGTTTTTAAGACTTAAAAAATAAAATAAAATGTGGAAACATAAAAATTATAAAGTAAATGACACCAGATTTATAGTGGTTCGGTCTATAACCAGACCTACATCCACTCCCCGGAGGCACTCTCCGAGTATTGCACTAATACCATAAAGTGACTCTCCTTTTGCACCCACAGCAAGGCGAAGAAGGCTTTACAAACACACTCTTTTCACCACTACCCGGTGCGGCAGAGAACCGTAGTCCTTTTACACAATCCCCAGTGTTGGCAGAGAACCGTCCGTGCTTTCACACTCTCCTAGTGTGGGCAGAGAACCATCCATCCTTTCACACTCTCTTTATAAAGATCATTTTTCTCCCAGGTTCGTCTGGGACGAACTTGGATCGTCCGGGACGATCGGTACAGGTTGTGCAGAAAAACATGTTTGGCTGAATGGTTCGTCTAGACGAAATTGGGATCGTCAGAACGAAAATAAGTCAGAGCCCCTTCGTCTGAGGACGATATTTAATTTTCGTCTGGACGAAATAATTCTCTTCACGGATCGTCCGGGATGAAGTGCGATCATCCGGGACGATCGGTCTGGATATATATAGAAATGAGATATTTTGAAGAGAAAAAAAAGCCCAGGAGAGAGAAAAATGAAGGAAAAAGAAGGAAAAGTGATTTTTGGGCGACGCCGGTCTGTTTTCGTCCGTTGTGACAGTTGAAGATATTGCTGTACGCAAGGTAAGGCACAATCCGACTTTCTCAATTTTTAGAACCGTCATTTTTGGCGGTATTATCTGTCAGGAATTAAGTTTTGTTCGTGATTTTCGTCCGTAATTTCCGAGTGGTTTAGTTTTTACCGTGTAACTTTCTGTATTTTGTTGAAGTGCCGAGTATGCACATTTTGGTTATTTTTTGAAGATTTTTGTCCGGGTATTTTTGATTCAACTGTGTTTTTAGTCGACTGGATTTTTCTGTGAAATTGGAAATTTTCTGTGCAGTAGAATAAATGTTCTGAAATGTTGATATCTATATTCTGTGCAAATTTGGTAAATTGTTATTTTCAGGAAAATTGTGTAAATACTGTATACTGCCGTTGTGCTGTCCAATTTTTGGTTAATTTCTGATTTATCCGGATTTTCTCTGAATTGATATGCTATCTGTATATGCTATAAAAAGGGAGTTATAAGGGGCCTGGATCCTATGAGATTTAGTTAGTGTCTGGGAAATTCTGAAATGAGCTCAATATGAAATCTTACATCTGTTCTGTTCCGGATCCGAGGAAATCTGTTTAGGTGCTATAAGCACTATATATGTATTCTGGTGCTATGAGCACATCTATTCTGGTGCCATGAGCACAAAGGGAGGCATAAGGGGCCTGGATCCAATGAGATTCAGTCAGTGTCAGGGAATTTGCTATGAATTACATAATATCTGATATTTGATTCTGATATTATTCTGATACGATTTGTTCTATTTCGGTATGATCTGAACTTCTGATTTCTGTACGATTCCGATTCTGTTGATCGGATATGTCTGATCTGTTCTGTTTCTGATTTGATATGACTTCTGTTTCCGTACAGTTCTGTTTGATTTGATATCTGTCCGATTCCGTTCTGATTTCTGTACGGTTTTGTCTGATGTGTTGGTTTTGAGATTCTGAGAATTTTGATTGAAGGTTTGTTGCTTTGTTGAGCTGTTGAGCTCACCCTTGCTTTCTGGTGGTTTTCAGGTTTTGGGAAAGGGAAGGAAGTCCAGGATTAGTTCAGAGTCTGATCAGTATAGGTATTGTTTTGTACCTTTTGATTTTTGTACAGTCATGGCTTTTCTGTTATGTCTTTCTTTCTGTCTAAAGCCATGTACTGTTTTGTAAATGATTGTTTTAAGGAAAAGAAATGATAGATGTTTTGTTCCGCTGCATTTGATGTTTTTAGTAGCTCTGTGTTTGTCTGTTTGAATTAAACGTTTGGAAGATTCAGTTCCGAACCAAATTCCAAAGCTAGATCCTGGTTAGCTTTTCCGTCGCGGCCCGGTGCGAACGGGATCCATCTCGTTTCGGGTCGGGTCGTGACACTCTTAGTGTGGGCAGAGAACCCTTCCGTCCTTTCACACTCTCCTAGTGTGGGCAGAGAACCCTACAATCCTTTCACACTCTCCTAGTGTGGGCAGAGAACCCTACCATTCTTTCACACTCTCCTAGTGTGGGCAGAGAACCCTACCGTCCTTTCACTCTCTCCTAGTGTGGGCAGAGAACCCTTCCGTCCTTTTATACTCTCCTAGTGTGGGAAGAGAACCCTACCGTCCTTTCACACTTTCCTAGTGTGGGCAGAGAACCCTTCCATCCTTTTACACTCTCCTAGTGTGGGCAGAAAACCCTACATCTGTTCACACTCTCCAAGTGTAGGAAGCGATCCTTTCGGCTATTCACACTCTCCAAGTGTCGGCAATGAACCGGATCTCCTTGACAGATCTTCTCACAAGAAATCTAGAAGGAAGAAAGAAAAGAGTGAAGTAATCCCAATTGACAAGTAGAGATTCTTACTTTTGAACTCCAAGTAAAGCCTTCACGCTCCAGTGGTAGGAATCCTCCTTTGAATGCACTCTCACACTCTCTCCTTTGTTATTTTCTCAAGAGGCACGAAGATCAAATGACAAAAAGATTTGGTGGAAGTCTAATTTAGACTATTTATTCAAAAGACAAGAAAAACCATCCAAAAACTGCAAGTTTTCAATTCTGTACGCAGTGGATCGTCCCGTACGATCGTGGATCGTCCTGGACGATTTTACTTAAACGCTTTGAAACGACCCTATTTGTATATGTGTACGAAATGTCTTCGTACACACTGATCGTCCCGTACGAACTAAGTTCGTCCGATACGAACGATTATTACAAGGACGGTCTAGAAAACTGCTGAAAACCGTTCTAAGTCGGTTAATCATCTGGACGAAAATTGGTTCGTCTGGACGAGATTTTTACAGAGAGCAGATCATTTTCCGACGATAATTAATTTCGTCTGGACAAAAATTTTACAGAGACCAGATCGTCCTGGACGATAATTAATTTTGAAAGGGCAAAAATTTTACAGAGAGTAACTCATTTTCTGACGATAATTAATTTCGTCTGGACGAAATTTTTACAGAGGCCTGATCGTCCTGGACGATAATTAATTTCGTCTGGACAAAAATTTTACAGAGAGCAACTCATTTTCTGACGATAATTAATTTCGTCTGGATGAAAATTTTACAGAGTCCAGATCATCCTGGACGATAATTAATTTCGTCCCGGATGAATAGGACTTAGAAAATTTTTCAAGTTAGTTCCTATTCGTTCTATGTGCTCAATAGGAGATAACTATCTGATCATCTCGTACGATCTGATATCATCCCGTACGATCAGTATAACTTAAATATGATCTCTTTATGTTTGTGTGTATGTTTTTATTCACTCAATTACAATCACTCGCTTTCAAATTTAATTCAAAATAAGCTTCAAATTCACAAAGTATCTCATGTTGAATTTGATTTGAAGTTTTCGTAGTATGGAGTCTGATTTTCCAGAAATGTTAGTACACACAAGAGCAAATACAAATCTTCTAAAATTGTTAAGAGATAACTACACATTTGAACAATAATGTTTGGAATCATCAAAACTATACAAGTTGCAAAAATGTAAAGCATGCAAATATCAACTATTTTAACAGAGGAAAGCTATAGGACCGAGAACCAATAAACCACATAACAACAAAATAAAGGAAATAGCAGGACAAGGCAACACTAGCACCCCCAAAACTATATATAATAAGTCTACAAAAATGGAACATTATGTGATTCACAAACCTAGATTGAGAATCAAGGCAAAAACCCAAACAAAAATAGAGCAGAAGGAAAAAAATAACATCACATGTAAAATAACCAGCACAGTAATGGAGAGCCAGCACTAGAACAAAAGAAAATAATACCACAAGCTCCAGCTAAAAACAAAAATAAAATTCTAACATAGGGCATAACAGTTTTATCTAATCTTAAAATCCCTTTCAGCGGAGCGGGGAGGTTAGTTCCCGCCAAATCAGAAATATAATCCAAATCACACCCCCAATTTGAAAGCCAAGTAGCATAAGCATTTCCATCCTTGTAAACATAATAAAAAGAATAGTTCATAAAAATCTACAATTTCTTAATATCCCTCCCCAGGTAAAATAGAGTAGGATGACACATCGTATCAACAATAGAATTTAAAATTTGAAAACTATAATTGGAATCAACTTCAATACAAATGTTAATTAAGTCAATAGAAATGCATAATCTTAAGCCATTGAGAATAGTCAAGATGACAGAACAATTTACATCACAATTCTATAAATGACCAGCAAAAGCCATAATTAAACTAAAATTACTATCTCTGATAACCCCACCACATGCCGAAGAGGACCCAATAATAGCACCATCCATATTCAACTCATAAGAGTCGTTAAGGGGTTTGGTCCCATAAATGAACCTAGGTTCATTGGAAGGATGATCAATTTCCCACTTAAGACCCAAATCATACACAACAAAAGGATAATTTTTAAAATTCTTAACATAGAGCAACTAAACAGAATAAAGAGCCAAAACCTTGTCTTTGACATTCTGAATAATCCTATGATGGTTCATACCAACTCTATTAAAAAAGATAATTATTCCTATACAACCATAAATACCACAAAATGAGAGAAGGAAAATATTTTTGATATGGTCTTTAGTCTTAATAAACCAAAAATTAAGCATAGCATTAATAAAAAATTTAGCATTAAAATATGTCATCAAAATAAGCTCAAGTTTTAATAGCTAAAGGGTCAGTGATAAAAATATGATACATATTCTCCATATGATAAGAACATTGGAATTTGGACGGCAAGATAAAATCTCTTTTAATTAAGTTATCATCCATAGGAATGAACTTATGCAAAATTCACCAGACAAAAATAGCCATGGTGGAAGGAATTCTTTTATTCCAAACCACGGAGAAATTATTAATAACCTCCTTCTTAGATCTAAAAGCATGCCAAGCATCCTATAATCTAAAACCATCATCATTGAAAAAATCACATAAAAGTAAATCATCATAGTCAATTTTCAGGGGAAAGTTTAAAATTTGTTGAATAATAGAGTTAGGAATAACTTTAGCAAGTTTCTCATAGTCCCAATAATTATTAGTGATGAAATAATTCACCTTAATAGCCAAAATGGACGAGGATTTAATAATAGAATCAATAGAGTGATCACCCAACAAATAATCTTGTCAAAATAAAATGTTACCACCACCAAGCCTGCAAGAGATAAAGGGCTCAACAACCCATTTAACTTTACAAAGTTTCTACCACACTTTAGAATCAACTTTGTCAAAATAACAAGTAGTCAGATGTTTACCCACACAATATTTAGCAAACATAAAATTAGTCCAAAGGCTCACTTTAGAATAAAATTTGTATCACAACTTAAAAGAAAAAGCATAATCAAAATCATTCATAATCTTACACCCCAAGGCCCCCTCTTCTAGTACACCACAACACTTGTTCCAAGAGGACCAGATAATTTTCAAATTGCTACTAGCTCCATTCCAAAAACAAATTATTAAAAAGTTTATCAATTGTGTTGCAAACCTCTTGAGTAGGAAGAAGAGTTTGAAAAATATAAACAAGCAAAGAATAAAGGACACTTCTAATGAGAATTAATATACCCCCAAATCTTAAAAAATAAGATTGCCATGACAAAAGCATATTCTGCACTGAAGTAATTAAATCATTAAAAAGAAAAGTTTTCCTTCTACCTTTAAAAAGAGGCATCCTAAGGTACTTAATAGGCAAATGACAATGCACAAAACCCGTTAAATCTTTAATAGCCAAAATATTGTCGTTAGGCACTTTCTTGGGGGTAATAAAGCAACACTTGTGTTATTCAGAGAGACCCCACTAACCAATTCAAATTGATGAAAAGCAACCCTAAATTTATTAATCCTATTAACATAAACATTCATAAAAATGATGAAGTTTTCAGCAAAATAGAAGTGAGAGATAAGAAATCCACCCAAAGATCTAAAATAAAGGCTAGGAGAATTCTCAAAGAGGTCTGCATGGCCTCTAGATAATTACTCAACAACAATAATGAAGAAGGCAGGAGATATCAAGTCACCCTATCTTAAACCATATAATGATTTAAAAAACCATTATTTTTACCATTAATAATAATAGAGAAATAATAACCCTCAATGAAGTTTCTAATAAGATTGATAAAAATTGAATAAAAACCAAATAACTACAAAATATTATAAATAAAGTTCCAATCAATGTTGTCATACGCCTTGGCAATATCAAGTTTCAAAATCAAGTTGCCACCTCTCACCCTAACATCCAGGTCTTAATAAAATTCTTGGGCCAACATAATATTATCAGCAATGGTCCGACCATTAATAAAACCCATTTCAAAAGGAGAGATAATTCTAGGCAAAATAGAAGTTAAAGACTCATAAGAATTTTAGAAAGTAATTTATTAAAGAAGGTGCATAGACTAATAGATTTAAAGTCATTGCATTTACCATTAGAGTTTCTTTTGGGAATAAGCATAATAGAAGTAGAAGTAAAAAAATTAAGAATAGAATTAACAACGAAAAAAGCCATAACATTTGAATAAAGATCATTACTAATAATATGCCAAGATTACTAAAAAAACTTAGTGGTGAAACCATCCAGCCCAGCCACAGAGACCACATTCATGCCATGAACAATCTCTTTAACTTCCTCTAAGGAAAGAGGTTTAGAAAGAAACTTATTATCCTTTTAAGATATAAGATTAGGGAAAATATAAGGGTTATCAATTTGATCAGGACTAAAATCCTTAATGAGACATTTTAAAAAATACTAAAACACCAAATTAGCAATTTCCAAGCTATCCTCAATAACAGAGCCAACATTACAATGAATTTTATTAATGCAAATTTTGGCACGCTTCCTCTTAACAAAAGTATAGAAATATTTGGTATTATTATCACCTTCAACAAGGTTTCTTGTAACCACTTTTTGTTTCCAAAATACTTCTTCTTGAGCTTGTAATTTAAAAAGGCAATCTTTATCATCCCTCTGCAAATTGAAGTTAACATCAGAAGGAATCAATTGATAGTTTATCTCAAAAGTATCCACTTTTTACTTAGCATTCAAAATATTGGTGAAATGACTTTTAAAAATATTACGATTCAACTAATTTAAAATTTGTATAAGCCTTTTCAGTTTAAATGAAAGTCTCCTCGTGCTAAAGATAGCGTTATCTGGATGTAAAGGGCGTGCCAATTTTCATGAACCAAGTCTATAAAAGCGTCACGAAGCAACCACATGTTTTGAAATCTAAATTGAGGGGACGTATTAATATGCCTAGTCTTGACGCTAATTAACCAAGGGGAATGGTCAGACAGAGTCCTGCTAAGATGCTTAACAGTAAAATAATTAAAAGAGTTAAGCCAACAATCATTAAACAACACTCGATCTAATTGTTGCCATAAATGACCATGGTTTCAAGTGAATTTATTTCCATAGAAGCAGTAAATTATAGTCCATAGTCATATTATTAAAATCCTCTATAGAGTGATAGGTAGGAGAAGAACCCCCTATCCGTTATGATGCATTAGAAAAAGTGTTAAAATCACCTCCAACAAGCTAGGGTATACTATGAAAGTTTCTGAGTTATTCCCATAATAATTTCCTAGTATATCAAGAAGAAGGAGCATAAAAAAAGAGGCACAATAATGTAAATTTAAAACTTCAATATTACAATGAAACACTTGAGTGAACTGTCCAATAACATCAATCCTAATAGGATCCTTCCATAACACCCAAATCATATTGGACACATTCAAACTAGTGTACTTAAAACCCAAAAATCTAGCAGTACCAAGTATTATAGCAGAGGAAATAAGAGGTTCAAGCAAAATAAGAATAGAAACACTGTAAACACGACATAAGTTCATAACTCTTAACCTAGAGGAGAGACACCCAATGCCCCTAACTTTCCAAATAATATAATTAATCATAAAAATAATATTAATGAAAAGTATGTGAATGGGTGGTTCTAGGAGATTATAAAATAATGTTCTTATTTTTCTAACCTCTCCTACTTTGAAACTTGATATAACTAGTGTCATTATTATCTTTAGCAAAATATTTAGCCATAATATCTATATCCTCCATATCAGTAAAAGCATCAATATGATTATGAGAGTTTAAGGGAAGCTTACTTTCATTGATCATACTTTCCTGCCTCACCTCTTGAGGCAATTCACCCTCTACAAAGATAAAACCATCCTCCATATTAGTTTTACAACTCAAGTCACTACAAACATTACCTTCCACCATATAGATTTTGGCCATCCTTCTGGTCATTAACAATTTATTGAGTAGGCACATTGTTAGAGCAATTATTTTAGCATCATAAAGTCCATATTAGGCAAGTTTTTGTTAAGAGCACAAGGAGTAATAATATAAAATGAAACAATATCTTGATTAGTAGTAATAAAAAACATTTGCTCATCCAAGTTTTGATGACCAAGAACTAAATAAGAAATAGAGTTAAGATTTTCTCCCTGATCATGAATAGGGTCATCGACATGGGTGAAATGTGGTTCAGTATGAACTATGGCAAGTTGTATTGATTCTTCAATATTATGCTGCACTTTAGGAACATTAGCCTCAACCCCATCAAGATTAGGAATCACAATATCATGATCAACAAAAGGGAAAACATTTCCATGTGATTTTTTGGAGGATTCCTTCTCCTTTTGGAGATGGGGATGTAACTTGTAACACTCAGCTAACCCATAACCATGTATCTTACAATGAGAGTAAAAAATAGGCCAATTTTCAATGTAAACATTTTGGAAATAACCATTCAACTCCTAACCAATCCAAATCTCATTAGGATGTTTTTTAAAAATATCAAACTTTTCTAAAACATGAGCCACAAACAAACAAGAGATAGAGGTCGTAGCATGGTCCGTCTGCAAAATGCCTACAAAAATTGATGCCAATCTAAAAAAAAAATTTGAGAATTAAAAAAGTGAGGTCTCAAATTCGGGAAGGAGATTCACACATGGGTAATAAGGAATTCTTCACTAACATCAAAATCTGATGTCCATTTGAGTACAAGCTTGAATGTACTAGGATCTTCTTGAAAAAATAAGACTACAATCTAGATCATTACAAAGTTGAATCACAATATGTTGCGGATACAACAAATCGATATGAAAATTGCTGTAAAGCTTCAGATTAACAAAAAAACTTGTGTATAACATCAAGATTAGGAAAACGAAGAAGAAACTTACTGACCAAAGTAAGAGCAAAAGGAGCAGAAAAACTGCAAAATCATAGAATCATCGAACATCAAAGCTGGACAACCTTTAAAAGAAGTTTGCAAAAACTAAAGTTTAGCAGAGGAAGATGAAGAGTCCACCAAAACCTCCTTAAAAGACCAAGATTTTCCATCCAAAAATGAAGAAGACGCAGGGATAGATGATGACCGTGTTGTCATCTCCCAAAGCCAGCTAAACTTAAAAAAATTAAAAAAAAAATAAACACAATACAAACAAAGAAAACATCAAGGAAGAAGTCATAGAAAAAAAATGAAAAAAATCCATGACAAAAGCGAGGAGAAAAGACCAAGGGAGAAAAAACCCTAGATCACCTTCGAATCTCCATGTTACAAGTGTCGATAATGGCGAGCATAAGGCTAAGTAGGTTAAAACTTGCAAACAAATTTAATATATAAAAAGGGTTAATATGTTGAATCATCATAATAACATTATTTCATATGAATCATTTTAGTTTATTTATTATATCATATTAATATTATATTTATCTCACATATTAATATTTATATCACATAAATGTATCATGTTTAAGAAAATGCATAGTTATGATTATATTCATCATGAACTATCATTCCCTTTTATATCATATGCCATTCTTGATTTTTATTTTATATTTTGAAATAATACATTTGGTGTCAACCAAATGTTTATTAGTATGAATATCTTTCACTTCATATTATCATATCGTATCATAGTATTATAATTTTTCTTTTTATTATTATTATGACTGCATCATCAAGCCATTGGTCGATTCATCAACCATCATCATTTTATTTAACATTTTTTTAGTTCAAATTGTTAGCCATCATGTAATGCATTACCATTAAATTACGTACAATATTTCATTCTCTTAAATACTATTGTTGACCTCTAAAAAGTGTCAAAGGTGCAAATGATAAAAATAACACAAGGTTTAAGTTAAACTACTATACCAAAAAGAGGCTGGCATCAACACCCTTAAGAGCATAATAACTAAGAGAACACCCAAAATGTAACCTTAGACATTTCATAAAACCCTCTGCTTAGAGAATCAATAAGTGCTCTTGATCAAACAATTGGTAAACTTAAATTCAAGAATATCTTGGGTCATCTCATTGTGATGGCCCATGTTTCTAAGAATAAGTTACTCAATGGCTAAAGAAAAATCTAAATTGAGAACGCTAATAGCTTATTGAAAGGGTTTTCTAAGTCAATGTAGGGTCCTAATGATGCTCCAAATAGATAATAAATAAAATTAACATATTTTATTCAGTTATCAAGTCATCATAAAGCCTTATATTCTCACCATAAATATTGTGGGTCAATGTAAACCTTAGCATTATGTTGTAAAATGACACAATTGGAGATTTTTAAGGTTTTAATCCAACTTTTGGATTAGGAAGGAGGTTTTCTCTTATTCCATTCTGCTTTATAAATAATAGGTGTAAATGCCCTTACCAATCTCGCTCCAAATTAAATTTGATTAACCACTTTAAAACCACTTGATATAAAGGTTAAGCCACATAAGATTAATAAAATATAGTCCAAATATCTCATCATTGTAATATAAACCCAATCTAAAGTTCCCCATCTAAGTGAACAATGTTTAAAACCAATTAATGTTTTTCATAATTGATTAGGTGAGAAATTCGAAGATCATGATCAATGTTACCCTACATAATAAAATATATAAATCCTTAACAATCAACATGTTAATCCTATAAGGTCGCTCTATAAATACACTATACTTAGTAAAGTTTATTCCTAAATTTGTTTATATTAACCGAAGCTCTAGCACTAATTATATGTTCAAAGGAGGTATACTCGTATGATGCCTTCAAATAATACTAGTAAAAATATTAAGTTGCTAAATTCTTATACAAAATAGGGGAACAACAATTGTAAGGAGGTCAATATGAGATTACTAATCTTTTCCCATCATTTATTGGAAATATTTTTCTTTAGAACATTCATGATTACAAGAATTGTGAGAACAAATCTGTTGTTCATATGGTCAGATTGAACAAGGTGTTAAAATAATTGGGTCCAATAGAATCCTTTCCTAAAAAAAGAAATAATGAGTTCTGTGATAAATTTGAAGGCAATAATACTTCTCCTTTAGTTCAATTATGGCTTCCATAATATTTTGAAATTATAAGGGAGCCATAAAAAGAACTGGGCTCTATTTGTAGGGTTTGGTTAGCAAACATAACATATTTTTAATGGGTTGATGGGAAATAAGGTTAAAGGGATTGAGGGGTAGAGATTGATAAAATTGATGGAAAATATTAGGAATTTTTTACATTCCATTTATGGGTAAAGCATGAGGTTTACTGTATCTTGATAAGTGTAAATTATATATTATTTTATGTGTATTTCCTCCAGTAAAAATATATGGTTTTATTTATTTATTTTTTGGTAAAACATGGTAGAAAATTCTAAGTAGCCAACAACACCGCGGTGTCTGATGAAATAATGCCACATCATTTACTTCAATACCATCGAGGAGCTCAAATTTTGATATGGCAGGAAGCACCAATTTCTCTATTTATTAGTAGTACGGTGAAAACAAAATTATGTTGCAGCATTGTTAGTGCTGCAACATGAGAAAGTTAATTGAAAGCATTAGATTCTTTTTTTTTTAATTATGACAATGCCATAACTTATCACGTCTAGGCACCTTTTTTTAAACTTGAGCTCCGTAGTGCTTATATGACCAGTGTTGTTGCATTTCAATTACAGCTTACAAGGCTACATTTTATCAATGAAGATATGTGAGTGTTCACCAAGTAATCGATCAGCGTAAAAACCTCAGTACAATGGAACAAGTTCACATAAGGGTTCCGCGGTGCCATTATTTCCAGTGCCACAATGCTAGTTTCCTTTTTTGTATTTTCTTATAAATGGTTATAATGATATGTTTGTAAGAGAGTTCAGTGACTTGTGTAAATTCAATACTTTTAGAGTACTTCTCTAGTTCCCACTTAAATTAAAATCTTAGAGTGGATAAAAAAGTTTATGATATAATTATTTTGTAGTGTTTATTCTATATTTTTTCAAGCAACTCTATAAGTTAAATAGAGGAGTGTAGAGGAGATACTTTGATCCTTCCTGTTTGTATCACTCTCTTGTATTTTCAATCTTTTGATAACTTTAATGATAATGAGTTTGCTTATTATTTGCTCTAAGTTTTACTAATTCTCTTGTTTTGGATTGATGAAGTAAAATACATGTTGATTTCTAATAAAAACTCTTTTTTTATAATTGTTAAAAGATATTTTCAATATTATCCTACTCTTTATTTAAAGCTCATAGTGGTCATATGTATAGTTAAAATTTAGTGTGATGTATAGCATCGACGGAAGAATGATAGAATAAATAAGAGCATTGAGATAGGAATATATGCATGGCTAGATATAGGATCTAAAATGTTCTAGGTTCTTAAGGAAATATTATATCTGTAGGAGCTTAGTAGACATTCCTTTATTCCCTACAAACTTGTTAGAGATTCAGGGATACATATGCTCTTAATCACATTACTTTGAAGAGTCTCATTAGGAAAGATATGCAATTTGTACTCATCAAACAAAAACACTTGTTGATAGGGTAAATTACTACTAATAATTTCCAGCGGCTTGTTGATAGAGTAAATCCAAAGAGAGTTGCAGGAATATATGAACCTGATGCTTTGTCAATTTTTACTGTTTATGTTGTAGCAATTTTTAAGAAGTTGTGCATAATAGGAGAAAACAAAAAAAATTAGGACTAAATTATCTTCATAATTGGAGGATCAAAAGTTAATTAAAAATAATAATATGCAAGGGATTGAAAATATTTTTTATTGGAAGACAAAATAATCCCTACACAAATATAAATAATCTAAGTTGGAGGAACACCATCCAAAATTTAATTGGTCAAATAATGATGTTGCGAACAATCAATAATTAAGGAGTAAATTGGAATAATCCTTAGAAACTTGTTTTAATCCAAGACTTTCCTACCCTCCAAGAGTTTATCAATGAAATCAATTTGGAAGTAAAAAATTACTATTGGAAGATGTTGGGATGCATTTAAGAAATCATTTGATAATTCAAGCTAATTCTATTAAAAATTTGAAAACTCATATAAGCTAGCTTATAATTTCAGTTAGTAGTTAACTTCTTTGAAAATTATTTAGCAATACTCAAGTTAATCCAATGGAAAAGAAAGAGATCCAAGTTAACCCAATGGAAAAAAAAAAGATGAACAGTCATAACTTTAATTCTGAAACTTTGGTAAGCACAAAAGTGCTTGTTGTTGTATCATGGTGATAGTTGCACTTTCATTACTATTTCATTGTTAGTACTATGGTGGTTACTGCAACAAATGTTGTGGCTGTAAAATATTCCAAATGTCACAGTGGTAGCCAATTCTAAGGTGACGTTTCAATTTTTGAAAACCAGGGTTGTTGCGCCTTGTAGCCTCGACTGTTGTAGCACTTGTCAGTTTGAGCATTTTATCATTTATACATTAATTGAATATCGTGGCACAATTCCCCAAACCACCAGAATGCTCAACTAAGTTATAAAATGCGGGTTACATTTTTCATTCATATATAGCATAATCATTCCCTTAAACTTTTCTCCTTTATAATCATCTCTAGCTTGATGGCCCCAAAGATATTTAGAAAGAAGAGGGCTTCTTCCTCTTGTGATAAGAGGAGATTAAAATATATTGATGTCAAATCTACATTTTCCAATTTAGTTCACTATAGGAAAATAAGTTATTTGTAGTCAATTTGTGGTAGATAATTTCGTCGTATTTTTTGTGATAGAATTATGATAGATTTGCGACAAAAAATCTATCACAACTCTGCTACAATTTTGTTACAAATCTGCTACAAATCTAGCATAAATAAGTTGTTCTAAATCATCCCTAACCCTTTATTTTATTCTCTCGTTTGTTCTTATTCACTCCATGCCCATTTCCTCTACTTCTTCGATGAAGTTCCTTCTATTTCATTTCCCGCACCTCACCTCACCGAGCTCTCCTTCTTCAATGATGTTTGTCAAATCTTTGGCTAAATGATCTTACGGTTCCCTACTTTGATTAAGTTCCTTGCTCTCTCCTCCTGCGACAATTCCAGTCGCTTCCTTCGATGACGTTCCTTCAATGTTGTTCCTTTAACATTCATTCAATGAACATTTATATTACTCTGTGCCACCACTAGACCATCGAATTGTTGGCCATCATCTCCTTCCATGATGTTATTCATATAGCAATTGATTACTTCTATAAACGAAGGTAAGTATTCTTCATTAGTCTATTATTCATATTTAGGATAAATTAGGAGATGCATGGAGATTGTTCATAGTTTACGATTTTTTATTTGATGAAACATATATTGCTTTATGTAAATAAAGATTGTCATTAAATGAAAATCATAAATTAAATTAAGGTGTTGCTTGGAAATGGTGTTTATGCCTGATTTGAGCAAGATTTATGCTAAATCGTACCAAGTAGGATTTATGACAACATTAAAACTTATGATAGAATAAATCCTCTATCTCATTATATTCACAAAAAAATCCTAGATTTATTATATCATGTAATTCAGTGGATTTAGTATTTTTTAAGTTAAATTGTACTTGTTGCCAAATAACCCACATGTGTTACAAAGAGGAGTGCATTGAACTTATTTTGTGATGGAAAAGTTTTGCCACACAATTAATTGAACATTCTTTAAGATGGTGGTAATACCAGCAAAAATTTTTATAGGGGATTTATTCTTAAAGAAATGATACAAAATGACCATATATATGTGAAAAAGGTTGGAGCAGCTCTAGTGAAAGAAAATATTAAATTAGTACAAATGTTTTTATTTGGTTATAGGGATTTTTAGCCAAAGTGTGTCATGGATATTTGATACAATAGAAGTTGAATGTATAACCAACTGTTTCTTGGATGCTAAACATTAATACATAAATTTTTTAATAGAGTGAACTATTCATTCAGGTAGGCTATCAATTACATTCTTTTATATAAGAGGAAAGGTTTTATTATCCATATTCTAAAGATAAAAATCAAGCCTACCTTGAAAGTTTGTTAGGGATGTTAAGTCTTATAGAACTAGCCCAAGGCTAACCAAGAGCGGGGCGGGGGGGTGAATTGGTATTTAAAAATTTCTCTAAGCAAAGCACGAATACAAACCAAATCACCACAAAAAAATAAGTGCGAAAGATAATGAATGCGGAAGAAGTAAAAAATAAGGACACAAGGGTTTATAGTGGTTCGGTCAACTTGACCTACGTCCACTCCCGGAGGCGTCCTCCGAGTATTGCACTACAATCGTGACTCTCCTTTAGCCCCCACAGCTAGGTGGAGAAGCCTTTATAAACACCTCTTTTTGCCACACCCGGCAAGGCAGAGAACCTTCCTCCTTTTGTTTTTTCTTGAAGCAGGTAGAGAACCTCGATCGCTTGCTGGAACTTACCTCTCCCAACCCTTCCAAGGACAAGAGACTCTAGGAAAGAAAAAGTGGAACAATGCTTGGAGCAACTCTTATGAATCCCCTCACAAGCTCCCCCTCACAAGATCCTCTCTCTTTCTCTCTCCCTCTCTCTCTCTCTTCTTTAGGTTTTCTTAGGTCGAGATAGTAGCCCAAAATAATAAAAAATGTTGAACAAGATCTCTTAAATAGAAGAGCTTCAAAGGAGCTCATTAATTTCATGTTGCCGACTATATCGTCCAAGATGATATGGAAATCGTCCTGGCCGATTAGTATAAATCCAATGAGATTGGCCAGAGCATCGCCCTGAATGCAAACTGGATGATTGAAAATTGTCTTGATCATCCAGGATGATCTCACGATCATCCCAGCCGATCAGTTCAAATCAGAGGAAAATCGTCAAGAGCATCGCCCTGGATTCAAGCTGTCTGATCCCGATCATCCAGCACATTACCCTGAATTTGTGCTGGCCGATATTTATCATCCAGGAGTAACTAAGGATTTTAGAATATATCATCCTGAATGATCTTGAGATCATCCAGGACGATATGATCGTATCAATCATACTTAATTACCTCCTTGATTTTCGAATCAATTAAGGCATAATTGTGAATATCGTCCAGGCCGATCAGAGATCATCCTGGCCGATCAGAGATCGTCCTGGCCGATTACCAAAAGTACATAATACTATAATTGTTTATGGTGGCAATTTCTTTTTATTTTGAGCCCATCGTCCAGGCCGATACAAGTATCGTCCAGGCCGATCAGTTAATTATGACTGCCTTAACAAGAAATCCTGTTTAGAACTTCTATTTTAAACTCGACCGTCCAGGATGATAATGATATCATCCTGGCCGATGTGAGTAAAAACAGAGATTCTAAAACTCTAATGTGTGTGTGTAGGGTTACTTAATGTCAGTCACTTCAAACATTTACAATTGACTCAAGAAAAGGAAAATAGAAGATTACAGACTGACTCAACCCTAATCTACCCAATCTGTAGCTGATTCTGATTTTTGTCCGATCTTTGGGTCCTGAAAAGTCAATAGAGAAAACGACAGTTATAGTGAAACAACATTTGTTTTCTATCTTCAAAATCATAATCCAAAAATAGGTTTGTAATAATCTCCCCCTTTTTGATGGTGGCAAACATATCAAAAATAAATTCTAAAATAGTAATGCAAAAACTAAATAAGCTTTTAAATTTTTTACCATAACAAGTACAAACATACCAGAACAAGTACAAACATACTAAATAAGTACAAACATACTACTTTCCCTTTTAAAATCTCAAAAAGGAGGAGGAAACTTCGAATTAAAGCAACCAATTTAAAAAAATAATACGAAAACAATCTAAAGAAAATAACTAAAACTAAAAGAATGAGGGATCATGATCGTCAGATGGAGGTGGAGGCGGTCGAGCCTGCTGAAAGTAGCCAGCTAGCATTGTAAACTGAGCATTGAACCAGGCTATGTTTTGGTCGTGCTGCTGCTGCTAGAGAGTAATGTAGCTGTCAAAACGGGCTAAGTCCTCTATGCGGTGCTGCTCATAGCGAGCCATATCCTCAGAATGTTGATGCTCCTGTGCGACAATGTAAGCATCAAAACGGGTCTCCAAATGATCAAATCTCTCTACCAACTGGTCAAACTGTGAGTGCTGGCGAAGAGGAGCAGAATCAAGAACGGGAACGGGAGCCTCCTCCTCCTCGGCCCCCTGAGTTTCCCCATCCCCTGGGTGGAGATGAGTACTGTGAAGGATATTGAAAGAGCTGTTTGAGTAGCAAGGAGGCTTAAGGTCGTGACGAGCAGGATATTGAAGATTGTATTTGGTTTCAAGAATATAGGCTATGAGATGTCCTAAAGCAAGGTTGTATTTCCTCCTATTGCCTTGATCGCGAATAGTTGTTAAATGATCAATGTATCAAATGATTAGATCAGTAGCATTAAATTCTCTCTGGGCCATGATGAAAAAGGTAGTCAGAGAAAGCAGAGGAGTGATGTGGATTTGGTCCCCGGCTTTTGTAATAAATGTGGTGCGAAGGACATGCTGAATTGTCCTAGCATCTTTGACTAAAGAGCTAGTCTCTCTAGCATGAAAGGGTGTGTTGGTTTGGCGAAGAAAATGATTTGTCGTGGACCAATCAAAATTAGGATCTGAAATAATTATATGCAGCTTATCCCCGGTGGTGGATAGCTGAAATTGTTCAGCATAGTCCTGATATGTGATCTCGACCGGGCGTCGATTCACATAGGAGGTTAGGGCTGTGAAAGTAGAATTTATACAAAGATTTGCATAAAATTCTAACAGAAGTTCTGAGGAAAAAGGGACAGCGAGGGTAAGAATGAAATAGAGAGAAGTGTGAGCAAAGAGATCTATTATCGGATATGAAAGGTGGGCAGGATTGATGGTTCTGGAAAGGGTGATGCCATATTCTTTGTAACGATGATAAGCTGCTAGATCCTCTACTTCCCTGAATCAAGGGTCCAGAGTGGCCCTCAAAGAACTTCCATAAGCTTATCGGACTCACTTTCCACCAGCCATAGCAAGAAATCAGTAAGTAAACACAAGAGAAAAGGTAAGTTGAGGTGAAAACAATGGCTGGAATGGCCTGTATTTAAAGAAACGACCATATCGTCCAAGACAATCACAGAATTGTCCAGGATGATTTGGTTCAATAATTGCGTACAGGTTGATTGGTCAAAAAGGCGGTTCGATCGTCCGGGCCTATCAGATATCGGCTAGGACGATTAGACACAGGCGATCATCCCGAGGAGTCAAGCCGGACGACCGTTAAAAAGTCGATCGTCCGGGTCAATTAGGTGTATCGTTCAAGACGATGCACAATAATTGATCGTACTGGCCGAAGTTAAAACATTTTAAATCTGTGCCACGTGTATCATCCAGGATGAACAGTAGATCGGCTAGGACGATTGTCAAATAATGGATCATCTGGGGCCGATTTTGTGATTTAAACGTACTGACACGTGGATCATCCAGGACGATCTAGTGTGTCGGCCAGGACGATGACCATAAATGCATCAGCCAGGACGGAAATGGTATCTTCCAAGACGATCAAAAAAAGATTGTAAAAGAGTTCGATCGTATCAGCCAGGATGATAAGGGATCGTCCGAGACGATGAGTTACATAAAACTTAAAAAAAGGTTCAGCAGAAGAAATTTTGGAGAGAAATTGGTCCTATCATTTAGGACAATATAGTAATCAGCCAGGATGATGGGACAAGAATTTGAAAATCAAGAAAAGATGGAGATGATCAAAGAAAACCCTAAACAAAAATGAGAACAAACTAAAAAACAAACACAAAAAAGAAATGAAGTTTTTGGTTTTTAATTTTTTTTTTATTTTTTATTTGTTTTTAGCAAAGCAAGCATATGAAATATTTCCCATATAATTAAATTTATAGATTTGAAAGATCAATGAGTTAACAATGTCATAATCTGAAAATGGTAGAAAATCTAATCCTGTTTACCCTACCTCGGACTTCTTCCAGGATAAAAATTATCTTTTAAAAACAAGTGGTCTAACTCAGAATAAATTGGATAAAAAGAAGATCCGTTCAAAACTTTGTTATTAACAAATTATCTTATAAAATAGTATACCAAAGTAATTTGTCTCTTTCATGGAATTTGAAATCAAGTCTTTGAAAAAATCAAATAACCCATGAGTCCTTCTAAGTTTAAAAAGTTTTGAAAAGAGAGGATAGCTTGCATTTAGTGGGATCATTTTATGCCTCTTATAACTTTTATTGGCTCTTTGAGCATCTTTTGATTTTTGATACACTTTTGTGTATATAGTTTTCTTTTCAATTTGGCGTCATTGGCCTCTTTCCTTTTTAATTTTTTGCAGGCTAAAAACTCTTTAACAAACCCTTTAAAAAAGTTCTTAGTTGTGATTATATCTTCTAGATATTAGAGAAGAGGGGCTCTCTTTCTAACATAGAGAAGAACAAGCCACAAAATGAAAATTAAAATCATATGATAAGTGCAACGATAAGATTTCAATTAACTTGAAGGTTATATAAGAACTTTGGGTCATATATATAAGATAGACTATTGTAACAAGAAGGAAAAAAGGATCTTAATTTTAAAACTATTTGTTAAAATGATATAGACTTTTTGTTTTAGAAAAGAAAATTATATCACCAAAAGAGATTAGAGGGAGGGAAACCATCAACGGTGTTTTCTCCCTTTAACCGATTTAGAAATGCTAATCATTATCCATAAATCTCCAAAGTTTAAGAACAAGGAAAAATCATCATAAAGAAAATAAAAGTAAAAATGACTAGAACAAAAAACTATCACAAAAACAAAACATAGCAATACTCAAAATGCAATTCAAAATTTTTTAAGCAGCAAATTTAAGCAGTTGCAAGCCTTCATTTGTCCAAGTATCTTATGCTCTCACGAGGTCTTTGGTGAGAGCAATCCTGCAAGAATCAACAGCTGTCAGACTTAGGAACCCAAAAAGGTTTGTCTCCCTTCTTATAAAAAGTAGAGTGTAATGCAAATGTGTAATGCTATGAATTATGCAATTTTGGTCTCCACACCCAATGTGTACTACGGTGAATAGTGCAAGTGTGTGAGATGTGTCCTAGCATGCCACATGAAAAACATCTAACTTCAAAAAAAAGATTTCTTAACTGACTTGGGTTATAATGCCTCTTCCTAGGTCTTGGCTTTAGATTCAAAGTGGGAGTCTTCCAATTTCCCTTAAGTGAGTCCAAATCCTTTTTAAGCCTCAAGTTATTATTTTTTAAGACCTCATTATCAACCCTCAAATCTATTTCTATCTCTTTAGATTTCTTAAAATCAGATTTAAGTGAGGTGTGTGAAACTTTTAATGCATCATGCTCATTAATTAATTCAAAATGCTTTTTGTTTAAATCATCAAATTCATCAAGTAGAATCATGTGATTTGAATCAATCATAGAATGATCTTTGAGAATAATTTCATATTCTTTTTGTAATTTCAAAAGCCTTAACTTTAAACTTGCATGAGTTTTCTTGAGTTTTTTGTATGATGCATGAATTTTCTCACAAATTTCAAAAAATTGATCATAAGTTGGTTTACATACCTCTACATCATCGCTTTGCTCAAGATGATCTTCCCCCATTAAGCACAGGTTTGTTGTCTCCTCCTCAGGTTCAGTCTCAGAGAAATCTGATGCAGATTCTGCCCATAACGCTTTTTGAACCTTTTTCTTGTCCTTCCTAAACTTGGATTTCTCCTCAACTTTCACATGTCCAGGCTTCCTGCATTCATAACAAACAGCATCAAAAGATCCTTTAGAATATTTGTTATCCTTCCCTTTTCTCCAATGATGCTTTTACTTCTTTCTTAGAAAGATTCTGAATTTCCTTGAGATGAAGGCAACTTCATCGCTCTCAGACCCGGAAGAATCGGAATCAGATTTGTGTGCCTTTAGTGCCACCATTTTTTCTTTCTTTTTCTCACCTTCATCAAGATTTCTTTGATTCACCCCTTTATCTTAAGCAATGAGTGAGCCAAGTAAGTTGTCAGTCGAATACGTGTTCAAATCCTTAGATTCAGTTATAGCAGGGATTTTAGCATTAAAAGATGAAGGCAAGCATCGTAAAATCTTGTTTACTTTTTCAAAGTTTGAAAGTTCTCTTCCTAAGGCTTGCAAACAAGTAACAATCTGAGTAAATCTCATATACATTTCAGAAATTGATTCATGAGGTTTCATACGAAAAAGTTTGTAGTCATGCAAGAGAATGTTCAAACGGGATTGATTAACTTCATTAGTGCCTTCATAAATGATACACAATTTATCCCAAATTTTTTTACCAGTTTTACAAGTGGAAACATGCATATAGTCTTCTGATTTCAAAGCATAGAAAAAATAGTTAAGACAATTTGCATTTAATTGAGCCAAATCCATATAATCTAAAGTCCATTCAGTAAAAGGAAGTGGAACAGTAATGCCGTTAAGTTTACCAGTTGGAGGTGTATAACCATCCATAACAAGCATCCACATGAAATAATAAGTAGATTGTAAAAACATAGACATGCGAGTTTTCCAAAAATCAATTGGGATATTATCAAACAGAGGTGGTCGGGTAATAGAGTACCCTTCCGTTGTATTACAATTCCCAAAGTTAGTCATGGATCAAAATTCAAAAAGTTGTCAAACTTAGTTTTTATGAATCTCGCTCTGATATCACTTGAAAGTTCGTTAGGGATGTTAAGCCCTATAGAACTGGCCCAAGGCTAACCAAGAGGGGGCTGAATTGGTATTTAAAAATTTCTCTAAGCAAAGCATGAATACAAACCAAATCACCAAAAAAAAAAAAAAAGTGCGGACGATAATGAACGCGGAAGCAGTAAAAAACAAGAAAATAAGGGTTTATAGTGGTTCAGTCAACTCGACCTACGTCCACTCCCTGGAGGCTCCCTCTGAGTATTGCACTACAATCGTGACTCTCCTTTAGCCCCCACAGCTAGGCGGAGAAACATTTACAAACACCTCTTTCTGCCACACTCGGCAAGACAGAAAACCTTCCTCCTTTTGCTTCCTCCTAAAGCAAGCAGAGAACATCAATCGCTTGCTAGAACTTACCTCTCCCAAGCCTTCCAAGGATAAGAGACTCTAGGGAAAAAGAAGTTGAACAATGCTTGGAGCAACCCTTTTGAATCCCCTCACAAGCTCCCCCTCACAAGATCTTCTCTCTCTCTCCCTCTCTCTTTCTCTCTCCTTTAGGTTTCCTCAGGTAAAGACAGCAGCCAAGGATAATAAAAAATGTTGAACAAGAGCTCTTAAATAGAAGAGCTTCAAAGTAGCTCATTAATTGCATGTTGCCGACTATATTGTCCAGAACGATATGGAAATCGTCCTGGCCAATTAGTATAAATCCAATGAGATCGACCAGAGCATCGCTCTGAATGCAAACTAGACAATTGAAAATTGTCTTGATCATCCAGGATGATCTCATGATCGTCCCGGCCGATCAATTCAAATCATAGGAAAATCGTCTAGAGCATCGCCCTGAATTCAAGCTGCCCGATCCCGATCGTCCAGCGCATCGCCCTAAATTTGTGCTGGTCGATATTTATCGTCCAGGAGTAACTAAGGATTTTAGAATAGATCATCTCGGATGATCTTGTGATCGTCCAGGACGATATCATCGTATGAATCATCCTTAATTACCTCCTTGATTGTCTGATCAATTAAGGCATAATTATGAATATCGTCAAGGCCGATCAGGGATAGTTCTGGCTGATTACCAAAAGTATAGAATACCTTAATTATTTATGAAGGCAATTTCTTTCTATTTTGAGCCTATCGCCGATACAAGTATCATCCAGGACGATCAGTTAATTACGACTGCGTTATCAAGAAATCATGTTTAGAACTTTTATTTTAAACTCGATCGTCCAGGACGATAATGATATCGTCCTTGCCGATGTGAGTAAAAACAGATATTCTAAATCTCTCAAGTGTGTGTGTGTAGGGTTAGTTAACATTAGTCACTTCAAACATTTACAATTGACTCAAAAAAAGGAAAACAGAAGATTACAGACTGACTCAACCCTAATCTACCCAATCTGTAGCTGATTCTGATTTTCGTCCGATCTTTGGGTCTTGAAATGTCAATAGAGAAAATGGCAGTTGTAGTGAAACAAGATTTGTTTGCTATCATTAAAATCATAATCCAAAAATAGGTTTTTAATATACCTCACACCAGATGAGATTAATATTGATTTATATCATAGAGGACTCAATGAAAGAATATTGGTATTAGACTTCACATGGTGTGTATGAGCCTCATTTTAACTCTAAGTGTAGACCGTCTACAAGTTCTAACATAGTTGAGGAAGATAGAGTTAGGAAGTTTGAGGACTTTTTTTATGATGCAACCAAGCCATAATTTCTATAATATATAGATAAATCTATGAATAAGGACGCACAAAACTTCTCTAATTTTTTGCATGCTATGTAACAACCAAATTGGAATGTGTGCACTACTCACTTAGAGTGATCTCTTTCTTCCCAGAGAATAATTTAATTAGTTAATTGGCCTACTCAAGGAGACTAACCTAGCAAATAATATTATTCTAATATATTTATATTGAAGTAAATAAATTTATTTCCAAACTTAGTATGATAGATATAAAAATATATTGTTATGTTGACAAATGCATGTTGTACTATGGAGATAATTTGTTAGAGATTGCATGTCACAATTATAATGCACCAAAGATTTACCAAATTCTGGGAAAAAAGAAAGCATTAGGGTGTGTCAATAAGTCAATTGTTCTACTTACCCATCATTCCTATATTGTAACATTTATATACATCTATGAGCTATGTTGCACATATGAGATGGCATAAGAAACACAACTCATAAGTAGGCATTCTAACTCATCCGCCAGAAGTAGAAACTTGGAAATAATTTGACCGTATACATCCTACCTTTATTGTAGAACTAGGGAATATAAGATTAGGTTTATCTGTAGATAATTTTACTCCATTTAGCCAATCTTTGACACCATACTCTTGCTGGCCCGTGATAATCTCCCCAATAATCTTTAATTATAGTTGTGTATGACTACACCGTACATGTTTCTGTCATTTATCATTCAAGTCCCATATAATTCAAAGGCAAAGATAGATGTATTCTTACTAACTTTAATCAAGAATCTAAATTTATTGTGGAATGAAGGAGTTGATACATACGATATCTCCACCTAACAAAATTTTACATTGAGGGAAATGTTACTTTGGATAATTGGTAACTTTCTAGCATACATCATGTTTTCTAGGTCAAGCACTATAGGAAAGCTAGCTAGCTGGTATTGCATGAAAAATACTAAATCATTCACTTTGAACAAAAAAACTTTTTTAATTGTCACCTTATGTTCTTACCTACAAACTTTCCATTCAAAATAAAAAAAAAAGATTCTTTCACTAAAAATATAGTGGAGATAACACAGCTCCAATAAGGTTAAGCAGTGAGAAAATATTTGGAAGAATAAATTCTATACCCATAATAATTGATTCTCCGTCATTAGGTATTCATAATGCTCGGATATGGAGTTACTCATAATTTGACAAAGAAGAGTATTTTTTGATCTTTACCATATTGAAGAACAAACTTGATCTATCATAATTTGGATGTGATCCATACAAAGAAAAATATTTTTGATTATAGATTCAATATAGAAATGAACATCAAGGTAAAATCTAAAGATAATGTGAAGGCTAAGGTGAATTTAATGGAAATTTGTAGGAGTAAATGCTTGAGTTAAAGGAGCGTTAAAATGGTAAACTTCTAAAACTAGAAGCTCCATTCAACTTTACTTTAGAGCAAAGGCAAGCATATTGTGATTGGGTACCGAGAATTTAGCTACCTGATGGATATGCTTTCAATCTCTGTAGATGAGTTAACATGAGATTAAAGATATTGATTAGATTCAAAATCCATGGCTGTCTCATCTTCATCGAATGTTTGTTGGCAATTACTTTTAGATCTCTTCCATATTCAATCATAAATATGGAACAAAGTATCTTCTTCACGGACATGCTCATCGAAACATAATGAGGAAGCTTTGTTTCATACTGAGAATTACATTCCTTTCAATCTATATATTATTTAGAAGATATTCCTTCTATGGTTTTTTTCGACACCATGGTGCATCTTCTTGTACATTTACCATATGAGGCACCTATTCAAGATCTATGGATGTATTCTTTTAAGAGGTAATTTTTTGCAAATATAACATATCAAATAATATTATCAAGTTTTTAATTCATAACCATATATCATTTGGGTATTTAAATAAACTTATGAAGATTATAAATAATAAAGCACACCCCAAAGAATAAATTTGTGAAGCATACTTATTGTATGAGACTATTCAATTTTTCTCATACTACTTTCACACAGAGTTACAATAAACAAAGAACATTATACCCTGAAATTTGGGTAATCTAGATGTATGTCCATCTACCACTAACATATTAGTATTAAACTAATGTGGCGAGGTAGCAGGTGCTTGTAGTGTGCATTATTTAATAAATGAGGAGATGAAAGTTGCCACATTACACATACTGCTTAATTGTGCTGAAGTTGAGCCATGTCTTGACATTACATTTTATTGTAAACTCATACATAGAGAACCTAAATTCAAAACATTTATAGAATGTTCATTAATGGTCTGACTATAACATCACTACTAGAGCAAGAAAGAGATTGGAATCTAAATTTTTGCATTAGTTCAAAGAATCAGTATCTATTTCAACAAGTTACTTCAACCATATATATAGTGAAAATGATAATAATATAGTACACTTTTTACATCAATCAACTCCACAATGATGCTAGAGATTTGTAAGAGCATGGAATAATGAATCTAACTTAGGGGCCCATGAGAGTAATAAAATGTTAGCAAACTTTACTGTTGATGGTTACAAATTTTAAACTAATGCTTGGTGTGAATGTCATAAAATAGAAAATTGTGGTGTATGTTTGTAAGTGAACAATCATTCATGTGATGATTTTGAGTATTATGGGGTCTTATAGAAAGTATTACAGTTGGAATATTCTAGTTATGTGAACAACTTGTATCTTTTTAATTGTGATTAGTTTGATCCAATGCAAGATAGAGGTACTAGGGTGCATCCACTTTAAGGTATTATAGTAGTTATGTGAGGTAGAAGATATGAAAAATATTTTCCAATTGTCTTTGTTAGTTGGGCTACCCAAGTCATTTTTGTGAATAATCTAGGTAGACTGTGGGGTAATTAAGATTGGCTTGTAATCATCAATACTAAACCTTGAGGGTTATTTAGAACAATAAATCAATACTAGTAGCACATCAAGTAGAGTGTATGTCAAACTTTAAAGAGCTTGGTGATGATGTAGATGATCAAATCGTAGCTAATGAAACTAAGTTGTAGTTAGATGAGGTAAACTTACAGATAGAGGAGAACAATGAAGATGTGGTTCCCATAAGAGGTAAATGTGAATCACCTAGTTTTTTTTACATGCTAACATACGTATAGTAGTTCCTTTTTTTACATGTTATCATATATACAGTTGTTCCTGATTTTTACAAGTCAATGCCATATATAATAGTTCCCTTTTTACATGTTAGCATAAGAATAGTTACTACATATTGATTACATATTTATAAATATAAAATTATAGTTAATTATTTCTTTTTTATTACAGATGTCTTCTGGAGGTGAAGAGCACCATAGGAGGTCAATTACAAATATTTTTAGGTGCGGGAAGTATACCAGTGGATGATCCAGTAAGCATGGAGGTACTAAGGGGACCTCCTTTCACATCATATCAATAATGACTAGACTAGCCCCGCCACTCCCCCCCCCCCCCCCCACCCCTCTCCTTTGCCCACACCTTCTATAAGGAGTCTTCCATTTTACTCCGTAAAACCCCACTTTCTATCAGTAGACCATAGCCAGATGGCCCCCTTTTACCTGTACTAACTCCATAACCTTATCGAGGATACCCTGCTTCTTATCGCTATCTATCATATGTTATGTCATTTAACTACCCACCAACCCCTCAGCCACATGCAGCTTGACCTTCCACCATGACTATAACAGGATCTTTGACTTAGGTTTTTGCTACCCCAACTATAGATGGGCGTATATTGATACAGCCTGAGGGTGACACATGCATAAATGTGTATTTTCATTTTACGCATAAATTTAAGATAGAATATTGTTGAACTATGTAAATGTTTGTAGTTTTTACATATTAAAGTAGCCAACACGTAAGATACATATATTATAAAGAGTAGGTATTATTCTCCATATATCTCTTAGAAGAAAATCCTAAAGGAAAAGTAGGATATGTGGTTTAAGGTGTTTGAGGTTAGTTTTTTACAATATTATAAACATCTCTCCATATTTTATTATGCTATCAAACATCAGAGTTAAAGAAATGTAACCTCAAATTTAGAAAAAAAAAAAAAACCATATAGGAACTATTGGAGACTCCTCTTTAATATAAAAATAGGGTATCCACTTCAATAATCTTATTTGATAATTATTTATATACTAAGATCTTATAGCAAAAATTCTACTATAGTCGAAGTCATTGGAAAGTTGAATAGCCACATGTCTAGCATCCTACAGTCCAATACAATACACCCCGAAAACATTAAGATTACAAAAAAAAAGACCTAAGGAAAGCTTATTGTATTCTTATTTGGTATATACAACATAATTTCTACTGGTCTCCTGAGCATGGTACTCAACTCACTTACGTGACATGTTCACACACATCAAGAGGATAGGCAAGAGACCTCTTTAGATAAGAGAGGGAATTTGGGCTGAGCTTAGTACGGCTTGGGGTAGCCAAGATTATATAATAAGGAGGGAGCATAATATGTATAATTGGGCTTCTTATATTAGGGGGAGAGCTCCCTACATATTAGAGGCTCTATTCCACACACTGATTACATATGGTGGTTGGTAAGAAATTTATAGATTTAAAAGAAAAAATTGGTTCTACAAGTCAATATAAATATGTTATGAAAGAAGATGCTTAGTAGAGAACCTAGTACTATCCATTTGCATAGCCACACTAACAAGATCGATTGGATAAATAATGGGTATACGACTGCGTGAGGGGGGCATACATAAGTATATAAGATTATAATACTAAAAGAAATATTGTAAATCATGATTAACATTATATTATTCTTTATAGGATGAGTACACACATCTACGAGAGAGATAGGATGCAAGTGGCAAGGGATCCTCTAGGGGTACCACATATATTTTTTATTATCACACTTGCTCGTATGTAGTAGGAGGAATGTAGATGGGACAAGTGTATGGATTAAGTTCATAGGCTTATACGTATGAGAGACAACACTCTACTACCTCCAATTAATCTGTATATAGCCAAGATAATCAAGTTATCCAACTCGTAACTAACTTATTATTATAATTAGAAAATGACCATAAATATCAAGAAGACATGACCTTTGAGATATTAGTAGAGCTTAAGACATTGAGAGAGCATATTGGCAAAATCAACTTGCGCCTACTATTTTGCCAAAGCATGACAATGACGATACAACAAACGATTATATATTATCTGTATAGGAGTTTTATTGCATTTCATTTCTTTTGATGTATGAGAACTATTGCAACTTAGATTGCCATTATTGTTTGGATTGTGTTATATTTAAAAACTATTTTATTATTACTTCTTGGATTGACGTAATTGTTTGTTATTATCAGTTTATTGTTACTATTAAAAATTTGGATTGTTGTTACTATTAGAAAGCTCAATAAATTATTGTAGTTTTTTTTTATTTTTGCTACTGATTTCCAACAGATTTACTATAGAAATTTGGTCTCAAATATTGATATGAAGATTGAGGTTCAAAGTTTTTGATGAAGATTCACAAACTGTGGCTGATTTAAAAAAAAAAAGAAAAAAAAAAAACTGTGGCTGATTTGTGGTAGGCAATCCACCCAAATTTATAAGAAAAATTTTGTCACAAATTTCTAGCAGATTTCCCACCACAAATCTATCGTAAATCCACCTCAAAAAATTACGGTGGATTCATTTTGTCGCAAATAAGTTTGTGACCCGTGTATTACTGTCATATGACAATCTATCACAATTCCACCAAAAACTAGTGTTTGTGATGGATGTGATTAGAATTGAGGCAAAATTTTCTACCGCAAATAACTAATTTTCCTGTAGTGGTTGTCACCGAGCAACTAATTCCAAAGAGGGGGTTGTTAGAATTCTAGCTACCAAATTATGCAAATTATTATCAGTAGTGGTTGGGATCATTTTTATGAATAGCTTTTTGTTGCAATTGTTAATGTGGTTAGAGAATTTTTTGTATATAGAAAGGGTGATGTGGAAAATAAATCTTATGTTAGGAGTAAGTGGGTCCCTTTTTATTTTGTGGCTATATAAATATTTACAAATTTAGGGACTTTGGATTTGATAAAAGTACAACTTTTATTAGGACACATATAGATCCTCAAGACATTATGAATGTGGTATGTGGACCTAATAGTGGAGGGAGTTAGAAAAAGAGAAAGAAAAATTATTATTTTCCCTACCACCTACCTGACCAAAGCCTGTAAGGCCTAGCACTATTTCATCTTAGCCCATTTACTGCTTAATATAAATATTAGTGAAGTTACCCGAGATTATGCCCTTTTAAATTATGCTATTCAAATGAGGTATTCTATTGATGTAGGGAAACTTATTTTATCCTCTATCATGAACATCATTAGTGGAACCACTATAATTGGATTAGGGCACCTTTTCTTGTTTATGCTTTGTGTGTTGTTATAGGTGTAAGGAGGGATATAATTTAAGAATAATTATTCCTTATTTCAATTCTTATTAAAAGAAAAATTTTGGGCTTCAAGCAAGTTGAAAGAGAGAAAGAAAAAGGAGACCTTAGTGCATCCTATGGTGTTTGAGAGGCCCAATAGTAGAAATTAGAGTACTAAAACTCATAAGACACTATGATATCAGGTAGTTAAATGTATAAGGAAGATAAAAAGGTGACATAATTCTATAAGGATTCAAAAAATTGGTTTCTTGAGATGAGAATGAGGATGACTCATAATATAGATCATCAACAAAAATATTATAGATATACTATTAAATTTAAATGATGCTCTTATTGGAATGTTTAGAAGTAGTCCTTTTATGGAGTATCTTAATCTTCTTCAGTTTCCATCATCCCCATGTGTGATCCTTTTGTTTGGAAGCCTACTCAAAGAGGAAATGATAATGACGAGGATGAAAACTAGGACTTGGCAAGTTAGAAGTTGTTCTTGGCTTGAAGATAAGGAGAGATAGAGTGAGAGATTTTATACTACTTTTATTTTGTAGTATGTTTTTATTTTATTTCTTCTTCATTTTTTTGATTGGGAGGGCGGTCCTAATAGCATGATGATATGATTAGGTTGCACTAGTCTGATGATTGGTCATGGCATTGATTGACCCTAAATGTGTGATGGTGCTTATAGCACTAGTTATATTTATATTATATTAGATTATTGTGTATCACATGTTTTGTACCTTTCTATCACATGAAATTATTAATGCTTATATTATTTTTATTTACATTTAATTAAATTTCCTTATGCTTAAGTTTTTATATTACCTTCCATTAATATTTATAGATTCAGATTATTTAATTTACCCAAATAAAAATGGTAATTAAAAATTCTATAAAATTAGAAAAATAATGAAACCCTATATAATAGTTCAAATGAACACTACTTTATAATTTATAGATTAAAAAATTGATAATTTACTAACTTAGATCAATTAAATTATTGAATTAACTTGAATTTATAAGTTATACTTTTATACATTGAGCATTAAAGTAAGATGAATAATTAAGTTTAAAGAATATATATGACTAGATTAAAATTAAAAATCATAAGCAACCTGAATTTGGAATTAGTAATCTTATTAGATCCTTAAAATTAAGCTTTTTAAGATTGTAAGAATATTTTAAGCAAAATTAATATTGAAAATCATTAAATATGTACTCTAAAAAAGTAAAAGTAAAAGAGTCTTAGAAGAAAAGAAGAAAGAGAAAGAGAGTATGATAAAAAATTAGTATCATGTAAAAATTTAGAGTCTAGCTATAATCTTATACTTAAATTTAAAAAGGATAAGATAGAAAACTAGTACAAATATTGGTGAACTTATAAAATTTCAACTTTAACTTCAAACACATCTAATCTTTAAGCTATATTATTCAATTAAAAATTCAAAAGTCAATGATTATATTTATAAAATATGAATTTAAAAGACGCAATAGTAAGGATGACTAATTAGGATAATTATTAGTATTTTCAAAATTAGAATTATAACTTTTATCATTTTGACTACTTCTAGTCCATGATATATTATCCTATATTTTTGTAATTTTAAATTATCAATTTTTAATTTGGTTATTTAATTTAATAGAAATATAGATTTTTTTTTTATTTGCATGAGGACAAGAAAGAGTTTAAGCTGGGTAGAATTTGATAAGTATAAATGTTGTATTATTTTATATGTTTTATTTCTAGTGAAATTGTGTAGTTGTAATTATTTTTGTGGAGGAAAAACTAAAAAATAGCAAACAAATTCTAAGTATTCAATAGCATCATGGCATCAAACATAATAATGTTGCAATGCTTTCTTCAATATTGCTAAGGCACTCTAATTCTGACATGGCACTGTCGAGTTCTTTTTTTGCAAGCATTGTGAAATCAACATAAAAAGAGTCACATTATTGGTAGTGCTGCGATGTTAGAAAGTTAGCTTGGCAGCGTTGGATTCTCTATTTTCAAATGTCACAACACTACAATTTCATATGCCTTGGTACCAATTTTTTTGAACTTGAGCGTTGCAGCGCTCAATTATCCACAACATCGTGGTGTTATAGCTGTAACTTCCATTGGGCACATTCTATTAGTAATGTGAAGTGATTGTTCACTAAGAGAGTTTAGTCATGTGTGTAAATTCAATATTGTGTAGAGTACTTCTCTAGTTCCCTCTTAGAGTAAAATCTAATGGAGGCTAGGGAAGTACAAGATATAATCATATAGAGTATTTAGCCTAGGTTTCTTGAAGCAATTGTGCAAGTTAAAGTGAGGAGTGTAGAGGATATACTTTGATCCTTCCTGGTGATATCACTCTCTTGTATTTTGTTTCTTTCACGAATTTAATGATAATGAGTTTGCTTATTATTTATTATATGTCTCACAAATTCCCTTATTTTGGATTGATGAAGTAAAATTCTTGTTGAGTAATGATGAAAACTCTTGTTCTATAAATGTTCAAAGTTGTTCAATGTTATCCCGCTTTTTATTTAATGATATAATGACCATATGTGTAGTTAAAATTTAGTGTGATGCAAAACTTTGACGGAGGAAGAACAACTAGGAATGTGTATATAGGTTGTTTGCATGTCTAAACATAGGTTGTAAAATATTTAAGGTTCTTAAGGAGATATTATAACTATAGGAGATAAATGGTTTAATAACTTAATGTACCTTTGTCCAAATTAGTTATTTGGTGTAGGAAATGTGTAAAGTTGAGATGGATGGATGAATGAGGTATAAAGTTTCATTTTTTTTTATTCAGTGACGTTGGATAGAAAGAATGCTAAAATAATCAAATGGTTAATAGACTTAAGACCCTGTAGCTATTGAGAACACTTTCAATATGCTTTTTAAAAATAAAAATGAATGAAGTGGGATTTTTGCTTTAGGAAGGATTGAATTTTTTAGTGGACAAAAAAAAGAGAAGAATCATTTCAATGTTTGTTAGTTGTTTAGTTTACAGAAGAAGAACTACATGATGCCATCAAACATATGGGATTAATTCTATTCCTAGTATATATGGCATGACTTCTTCATTCCTTAAGTTCTATTGGAAAAATATTAAGATAAAACTATGGGCTACAATAAATGACTTCTCTTTTATTAGTTCTATGTAATCTTCTTGGAAAGATACAATTAAAGTACTTATTCCAAAAGTTAGAGAATGTTATAGGTCCTTCAAAATTCAAGACAATCAACTTATTTTAAACTATAAATAAGGTGGCCACTCGAATGCATCTAAACAAACTAAAATTAACTCTTTCAATGTTGATTGTTGAAGAATAAGTGGCTTTTGTCCCAAGTAAATCATTATCAGAATATTTTTTATTGGTATAGCAATTTTTTTAACAAATTTAGGTACTGCTTCCAAAAATATGGTTTTATGGAAATGGAATAATTTGATTAACTAGATTATGCAACATGTGAGAATCCTAGAATTTCTCTTATTATTAATGGGAATAAGTCTTAGTGGATAAAAGGTAATTGTGGATTTAGATAAGGTTGTCCATTATATCTATATATATTTATTATATGTTTTGAGCTGCTATATAAAGCCAAATACAAGAGGGGTAATGATCTAGGAATTCAAAACACTCTAAACTTTAATAAAATTCACATATACTATATGCATGTGACATTTTAATTTTTGTTAAAGCATATAGAATCGTTGTAAAACAAATTAAGAATATTCCAAAACTATAGCTCTTGGATCGAGCTAAAGACTAACTTCAACAAATTAATAGTCCTATGTGGAAAATCTCAAGCTTGATGGAAAAAGAAGGATTCCTAAATGCTTGGTTATAGATTTATTACTAAGATTTAATGTTTGAGAATAAGGATTTCTTTAAGAAAGAGTGTAGATTCTAATTACTTGAATTTGATATAATGTGCAACTAAAAGATTCAATAAGTGTGGTATTTATTGCTTACCTTATGTAGGAAAGGCAGTCTTTATTAAATCCACGCTCCTTTCTCTCCCAACTTTCCTAGTAGCACACACATTGTTTTATAAGGGAGTTTTGAATGAGTTAGATAATTTATGTCATCAGTTTTTCTAGTGAAAGGAAAATTAAAAGAATGTTATGTATTATGTTTATTGGGAAGAAGTATACCATCCAACTAAGTATTGATGAATGGGTTTCCATTCAATAAGCATGTGTCAAGGTCCTTAGAGAAGCAGAATTACATAAAAAAATTTAAGCAACCAAATTCCTTAATTAACCAGAACATTAGATCAAAATATGGGAATGGTAGATGAAATGGGACATATCCTTAAGGCTTTTCTAATGTTTGGCATATTTTCTTAATTTGGTCTCCAATTGCTTTTGAGAGCAATTTTAACATATTAAGTTATGAGGTCAATTTTGATAAGGCGGATTGGGTTTATAGATAAGACACTACCTAGAGATTTTGTTCTCATTTTTAGAGGACTTTATATCTGAGTTTTGGTTTCCTATAGGCAGAAGCCCTTTGTTGGTGGAATTTTGAAAATATGTTTTGAAAATATTGGTTTTCTTTGGGAGGTAAAGTTAAATTCTAATTCTAAAATTGAATCATCCTGTTAGAAAGAATATATCACCTCGAAAGATGAAAATAAAATTTCATAACGGCGTTCAGATTTAGAATTATGAAATTCATCTTGAATATTGTGAGCGGATGCTAAAGAGAAATTCATATGACCCCGAAGGGTCAAAATGAGGTTCAATTGAATATCCAGCTACAATATTCAAGAAGTGTGATCGTTAGGTTCACATCCAAAGCCTTATCAAAGAAAGATATATCTCTCCGAAGGGAGAAAATATCGTTCGATGATAATTCTTTAAATATGATAATAATGATCACTAGTATTTTAAGTTTTTCCAAAGAAATCCAATTGAGTTTTGAAAAATTAATTTTTAAAATCAGGTGTGCGTGGTTCTAAATCTCTTACGAGCGCAAGCCCTCGTAGTTAATTACATCGTAGGGAGATAAAATCTCCTACGAAAACTCTCGATTAAAATAGTGGCAAAATTTTATTATATTTTCTAGGAGTGATATCAAAAAGGAAGTGAATTTTTGAAAATTCAACAGGGAATGGATCAAAATTGAGCAGTTATTAACGGAGTTAAAGGAGGAGAGGTAGGGGACACCTTGAGATTCCAGAACCATCCGGAAGTGTCCCAACTTAATCTAAGTGTTGGGCTTTATGTTTTAGGATTGAAATGAAGCTTTAATTAGAGTTAAGTATTTTATTAGAAATTTGGGACTATATTCCCGAAGTTTGGGGTCTTATAATCAAAGATCTGCCACGAAACCTAAATCTATTTTGGACACTGGACCACAGTCGTTCGATCCTAACTAATGCAGTGCAAGGTCTGGACTTACCCCGGCCTGGATTGGGGAGCCAGCTAACCACCTAATCGATTTAAAAGAGATGAATCCGGTCTTTTATGAAAGAGTGGTAGGGACGTTATAATTAAAGTTTTGAAGAATTGGGGCCGACATCTAGAGATTCTCCTAATTGACCCCTTTGACTTATGTTGGGTGCTAAAATGCTAAGGACTATGATATTAAAATTTTGACTCTTTTAATTTGTATCTAATGCAATGCATGCTGGTCGACAACTTCCAAATCAAATATGCTTGAAATTTTAAAAACAGGCTTATAAAATAATTTTTTTTAGAAGACTGGACTTCCCCAGGTTCGGCACCTCGTCCTCATAGGTCAGACTATCCGGACTCTACCCGCAGGCGGGGAAGGGTCTAAGACAAGGAAAGAAGAATGCAAAAATATGCATGCGACCCCGGGGTCGATCCCCGGCTAATTCCCTAGATTCATTATCTTTCTATGTTATTTAGACTCACTAAAATTTTAGACTTTTAAAATTATGAGTAGAAAAGTTTCACACCCTCACGAGTCTCACGTATCCAGGCGAAAACAAAGAGCGGCATGCAATCGCCAAAAAAAACTAGTAAAAACAAGTAATCCTAAAGGAAATCAAATCATCACATCAAATATGAATTAATTAATAAATGTCCATAGGCAGAATTGCCTTGCTTATTACAAACCAGAATATTATAGAAAGTAAAGTGGCCGGGCACCACTGACAACAACCCGAATTTCAAGACTAATAATGACGCAAGCTATTTTGAGTGGGATACTCTCAATCTTCAAATCCTCAAATCTTCAATCTCGTTCTTCTTTGGACTCCTTTTCTCCAATCTTCTTGGAATCTTCGTAGTGGATTACCCAAATGGATAAGAGGGCACCTCCTTTAAGCGAAAGGCCACTCTTTCCTCTTTGGGTAAGGAAGAGGTATGATCCAAATTTGGATTTCCAAATGGAAAAGGAGTGTTCCCTAAAGGGGTATCCTTTCCTCTTTGGAATCCAAGCTTTGGATCTATGTATCCCAACTCAAAATCAACTTTCACAACACTTGACACTTACATAAATTACATTGATATCAAAATAAAAATCTAGACTCACCTGCAGGGTTATCCTAAGCAATTAATATATAAAAAGTAGTTATTCCCAAGCAGTTGTATATGAGCAGAAAAAAAAGTAAACACACTGGCCACGCTCTTTTTATGATTTGGGGGCTTTGGCAGCTGAAGCACCTGTGCAAAGAGTTTATAATATTTATGCATTTTTTTGATTTGCCCCCTTTTTATATTGCCCTGCATGAGCGTGGCCACCTGCAGAAAATTGTGTCAACATTCAGATCGTACCTAACATAAGGGTAATCTAGTCGCCAAACACATCAATCCATCCACAGAGTACAGAAAAAGTAAGCAGACACAGCAAAGCAATTTCATCCACAACATGCAGTGAAAACTACGAAAAATCTGGCACACAGCAGTAAAGTAAACACCAACCTATCCTAGATGTAGAGTTGGTTGTCCTAGCACATCATCTAAAGTGTGTGAGAAAGGTCGTGTGGCTGGGATAGATCCTAAAGTAGGTGATTAGTTAAAGTTGTCTAAAAGTTTGGATTTGTTAAGGCATAGAAGGGGATTTAAATTAAAATTTAAATATTAATGAGTTAAGAATTTTAATTAGACATATTTTAAAAGTTAATTGATTACTACCTTTGTTTCACACCGAGGCCGTGAAGTTTATTTCACCTTCCTTGGGGCTAAGCTAATAGCCTCGTAGGCCTAGGTTACCCAGTAGCAATCGGGGTTGATTAAGTTATTTAAATTGGTTAGAATTAAAGGAGTAGATTGATATTAAAGAGAGTTGGTTGCTGATTTTAATAGATTAGTTGGGAGTTTTATTAACCTATTAAGAAAATTCTGAAATTTGGAAAAGTTAATGAATTTTTGAAGTTATCCGGATATGCTAATTAAGGGGTCAAAATTTGACTTTTAAAATTAGAGTTAATATTAAGGGTTTCAGATTTTTAATAAATACTAGACCTTATTATGAGTAGTTAGACAGTTGGCACATTCAATTTGGAGTTTTCTATCAAAAGTTATGATTTTTAGAGTTTTGACCCGGTTTTGACCTAGGGTTGACCAAAATGTTGACTTTTTTACTTTGACCAGATTTTGGGGGTTTGAAATTTTTTAAAAAAACTAAATTTTAATTAGAGTCATTATCTACTGAGTTTGATTGATTTGGAATTTTCTACAATTAGTTATGAATTTTGGAAGTTTGGAGGTTTATTTGAATTATTTAATTGTTTTAATTAAGGGTCATTTTAGTGATTTGATCTCAAATGAGTCCCAAACTTCTTGAAATCAACTACAAAGATCATAAATTATCTAAGGAGAGATCAGCAAGTGTTTAAAGATTTTTTGGGATTTTTATGAATTTTTAATTAATTAAAAGTGATTAAATATTGAGTTTGATTAAAATTAAATTAAAGTGGAGTTTAATGTCAAATTAATGTAATTTCAATTTTCAATGATTAAGAGTATAAATATGGTTAATTAGAGGTATTATGGGTATTTTTTGGAATAAATATAAATTTATGATGATTTATTGAATTTTCTAAGTCCTTAAAGGGGCTGAAATTTGACATGCTCAATTTTTTAACCTAATGACATCCAAATTGAGTTAAATTTAAACCTAAGGTATATGATGTCACTAAGTTTACTATGTTTAAGTTTCACCCCTATTGGGTGTGTGTACAATCCCCTATGCATTTTCTAAGTTTTCTAGACATTTCCTTAATTATTTTTCCTAGGTGTCTCTACTATTTAAATAGGCATGAAACTTGGTGTATCTTACCCTGACATACATTTAAGCATACCACAGAAATATCACAGCAAAATACTAAAACCCTAAGGAGTTATGAATTTTCAAAGTTTAGGGTCCAAAATAGACCATTTACCTTAAAAATTTATATCACAGAAATCTATTGAGCATATAAATCTAGAAAAATTATTAAACATGCCTAAGATACTCAATAATCATCCACCAAAATTTGGGCTTCATTTGATCACTGGATTGTGAGAAAATATCAATAAATGAAATTAACATAAACTCAAATATCTCACAATACAGAATCAAATCAATATAATTCTAATTTTAATAAGTACTATATTAGATTATCTTTCCAACGAGCCCAAGAACGCCCCATTTGGTGGAGAACTCGATTTTCTGTGAATTTTGGAAGATTTGGAGCATTTAAAGTATTTTTTTATTCAAATTTGGGTCAAATCAGCTGACGGTGACGTGGCGGCGTGGCGTGACGCCACGTCACCCTCCCATACCACGGGATGACCCACGTTCAAACATGGAGGAAGCCGCACGGTATACCCAGATCTGAGCCGTCTGATCTTCGATCGGACGGTCCAGATCTGCTCTAGTTCATTTTGAATAGAAATCTTTAAACGCTCATATCTTTCAAAATACTCGACAAAATTGCACAAAAGTTGAACTGTAGCTAGAGGGCAATATGATCTTACAATGCCTGGAGTTTGGAGGCTCCATTCATTGTAAAATCGCTACAGTTTCAAATTGAAATATAAACTTAAAATGCACATAACTTACGATCCAACCGTCGGATGTTTGAGATTTTTGGCTTGTTGGAAAGCTGCAGCAATCCTCTACAACTTTTTTAAAGACTTCAAAAGCTGGATCTCGCGGGATCGAAAGGTATATTGGAAGGTCCTCTTTCTCTCTCTATAATGCTCTCTCTTCACTAAAATAGTGATTTGAGGCTTGGAAGTGGTTGGGAAAAGCTTGGGAAGGCCTTGGAATGTGTTGGAGTGTATGAGAGGAGCTCTTGGAAGGTTGAGGGCTGCTGGAGTTTGGTGATTTTGATCATATCAAAGGGAATGATGAAAAAGCCACCTTTAGGTCAAGTTTTCACCCACTTTACCTTTGGCTTTTGGATTGGATGGTTGAGATTTGATTTGGAGTAGTTTTGGATGAGTGCCAAGTGTCCCCTATGCTGCCCAAAGCTATGGAATAGGGTTGGTGGTTGAGAGTGACATCTCTTGGTCCATGTGAAGAGGGACCACACCTTTTCCCCCATTTGGATGAACCAATGCCAAGCCTTGTTAAAGGGGGTTGGTTTAAGCTCTATTAGGGGAGGAAATGTGTCACATCACATCATGTTTGAGCAGGTTCTAGACTAAGACATGGATTGCAAAGGTGGCTTGATGATGTGGCCAAGAGTTTGAGATTAAGGATTTGAATTTTTAAGTAAATACATGAAGTTAAAGAGGGTTTTGACCTCTCCAAATGAGTTGACAAAGTCAACTAAAGAGGAGGATTGACTTGAAAGTCTTTGGACATATCATGGGTGTCCAATTGAATTATTTTGAAGGATTGATTTGATTCAAATGGGTTGAATGATTGAATTTGACAAGTTTGTAGGTTAAGGGTTGATTTGGTCAACCATAGTTGACTTGGTCAACTTGGTCAAACCAAAGAGTAAGTTTGGGTTCAATGTATTCCTAAAGTCATTAAGGATCCATTGAAATGACATTTAGAGAATATTTCAAATGTTGATAAGTCAAATCAAATTGAGTTTAGGCCAAAAGTCCAAAAATCCTCCTTTAAGGGCATTTTGGTCATTTTGGTCTCAAGTCAATTATGGGTCAAATTGAATCTAAAAAGATATGGATTATTGCTTAACAAGTCAATATCAAGGTATTAGGAGGGATCAAAAGATTTGGAGGGGGATCCAAAGTCAAATTCCACTAGGTGAAAGGCCTAGTGGCATGGATTGTACATATTCAAAGGTTTTGCAACATTTTGAGTTGGATTAAGTTTAAAGGGTTAGAATCCTTCAAATGAGCTCAAATTTGGAGGGTTGCCTCTAGAGACATGTCTTATCACTTTGCAAGTGATAGACCCTGAATCAGAGACCATTTAACTGGGTTTTGAAATGTTTGAAAAATTCTTTGAAAAGGGTCTTTAGGAAAAGACCTTAAGACTTTGAATTTGAGTTTAGACTTCTGGATTTGGAATGGATTTTAAGTTTGAATTATTAGTATTGAAGTATCCAAATCATTTACAATCATGTGATGATTGTTAATGAATGGATGAGGTCAAAGCTAGATTGAAGTTTGGATCAAAGTCTAAGTTGAAGGTTGGATTGTCAAATTGATTGGATCAAGGTTTGGATATGTTTGAAACTTGAATTAATTTGAATTTGAGTTGAATGAAGTTTGAGATTTAAATTGATCAAAGGTAGGAATCAAATTGAAGTTGGAGTTGATCAAGTGTAGGAAATGATTTGAGGTTGAGGTTGATCAAGGGTGGGGATTGATTTGAAGTTGGAGTGGTCCTAAGATCTAGAGGAGTTCTAAGATCTAGGATTTAAGGGAATCCTAGGCTCTAGAGTAGGCTCTAAGGTCTGGCTCTAGGAAAGAATCCTAAGGTCTAGAGTGGATCCTAGGATTTAAAATTAATATGGAGTTTGGAAGGGCCTTAGTGACCTCATACAAAAATGAGGTCAACAAATGGACCCCCAATGTGTGTGGTAGAAGGAACTTCTGCTACACACATTGGCGTTGACCGAATAGGAGTAGGATCTTAAAAAGTTGAAGGAAGGGCATCACCCAACCTTAAGTCCATTGGAAACTAGTGAAAAGCTTACACCTATTCTGAAGAGAGGACTGGAGAAACCAAGGTAGGGAATACCTAACCTCGGGTCTAAGGAAGGGCATCACCCAACCTTAGGCCTATAAAATGCTGATAGAAGACTTACTCCAAATAGGCAGATTAACTGGAAACCAAAGTAGGGAATACTTAACTTTGGGTCTAAGGAAGGGCATCACCCAGCCTTAGGTCTACAGGATGCTGATAGAAGACTTACTCCTAGTAGACAGATCAACTGGAAACCAAGGTAGGGAATACCTAGCCTTGGGTCTAAGGAAGGGCATCACCCAACCTTAGGCCTATAGGATGCTGATAGAAGACTTACTCCTAATAGGCAGATTAACTGGTAACCAAAGTAGGGAATACCTAGCTTTGGGTCTAAGGAAGGGCATCACCCAACCTTAGGTCTACAGGATGCTGATAGAAGACTTACTCCTAGTAGACGGATCAACTGGAAACCAAGGTAGGGAATACCTAGCCTTGGGTCTAAGGAAGGGCATCACCCAACCTTAGGCCTATAGGATGCTGATAGAAGACTTACTCCTAATAGGCAGATTAACTGGAAACCAAAGTAGGGAATACTTAGCTTTGGGTCTAAGGAAGGGCATCACCCAACCTCAGGTCTATAGGATGCTGATAGAAGACTTACTCCTAGTAGACGGATCAACTGAAAACCAAGGTAGGGAATACCTAACCTTGGGTCTAAGGAAGGGCATCACCCAACCTTAGGCCTATAGGATGTTGATAGAAGACTTACTCCAAATAGGCAGATTAACTGGAAACCAAAGTAGGGAATACCTAACTTTGGGTCTAAGGAAGGGCATCACCCAACCTTAGGTCTACAGGATGCTGATAGAAGACTTACTCCTAGTAGACGGATCAACTGGAAACCAAGGTAGGGAATACCTAACCTTGGGTCTAAGGAAGGGCATCACCCAACCTTAGGCCTATAGGATGCTGATAGAAGACTTACTCCAAATAGGCAGATTAACTGAAAACCAAAGTAGGGAATACCTAACTTTGGGTCTAAGGAAGGGCATCACCCAACCTTAGGCCTATAGGATGCTGATAGAAGACTTACTCCAAATAGGCAGATCAACTGGCAAACTAGGATGGTGCCACGAAGGGTGTACTCCATCACTAGCAAAATGGTCATGTGGGGAGGAAACTTGCTCCACACAGAGGACCTCAACTGGCAAACTAGGATGGTGCCACGAAGGGCGTACTCCATCACTAGCGAAATGGGAATAAGGATTGTGCCACGGAGGGCGTACTCCACCACTAATCCCCAAGTCAAATGCTAGGGTGGTGCCACGGATGGCGTACTCCACCACTAGCGGGCCTAATCCTAAGGGAAGGAAGGACCTAACCTTGAGAAAAAGAGAATTGAAAACAATTGATTGATGATTTTTAACTTGATTTGATTTCTATGAATTTTGAGGGGTGAATTTGATGTTTAATTTGATCCTCATCATGCATGATACTTCTTAAAGAACCACCCAAATGAAATGAATCATCCGGTGGCATCTTCAAAATTAATCAATTATCATGAACCTCCCTTATAGATTATCTCTAAGGTGGTCTATCTAGTCAACAGTGATTCAAAGCTTGCATTGATCTTATGGTGGACTAAAATTGGTCTCCAAAGGACTACAACCAAGTCTCCTACTTGGAAAGTCCTGAGGTAACACAATTTTATCACGAGCTTGAATCATACGTGACTTATGTAATTTCAAATTTTATTGAGTTCAAAACAACTTTCTTCAAGGCCTTTAAGATCATCCAATTGGAGTCAGGCACTCTACTTAGTTGTGACTCAATTTTGAAAGTCAATTTTGTGCGATGTAAAACACACCTCTATTTGAGAACAACCTTGGACCCAGCATAGAGTGTTATTTTACATAGTGGATCTTAAAAGAAACGATGCCTATGTTTAAAGATTCACATATATCTCTTGAGAATGGGATTTGAATTCTTATCGAGAATAGAAGATTCATTCTTTTTATTAAAAATTTCCTCTTAATCATTTGGACTCTGTCAAAATGACAAGTGGGAACAAATTCAAAAGTATAGTAAGAAGTAGAGTGACCCCAATTGACCCGAAAAGAGCCAAGGGTTTTGGATTTTGTTGACCCAGATCAAATTTTATAGAAACTGAACTAGGTTCTCCCTTATAAAAATTTTGAATTAAAATGAATTTCAAAAAAGGCGTAAGTTGGATAGAGAAATTTAATCTTTTCAATTCTCTTGCATAGAATTTTCTATCCAATAAACAGTCCAAGCATGACAATAAATCTAGATTCAAGATTTTTTAAAGTCAAGCTGTTAAAAATGATCGGGCTCTTTGAGATTTAAGGATTTAAAAAGAAGGAAGCCTCTTTCATTTTTTTGTGACATGCTTTTCACATCTTTTTATTTCTTTGACGCACTTTGCGCCTTTTTTTAATGCACTTTGTGCATCCTTTGAATTTTTTTTTCTCTCTTTTTTTTTTTTAAATAAGAGGCTTCACTTTCTTTAATACCTTAACATGATAGTTCCTTTTTTATTTTAATCCAGGATTATATCGCAAGTATAAGAGAAGGAAATTCATTCTCTTATCCAAGGAAGAATAATCCCCAAATTAGACCCAATCTTTTGATAAGAAAATATCAGCTTGACTTGGAAAATCGTTGAATAGATTTAGAACATGCAAGAGAAGCCTATAAGATAGAAAACTGCGAGAAGACTGAGATGATTTTCATTTCAAAAATCAACTTAAGTTTGATACAAATTAACCCGCAGAAGCGGTGGGAGGGAGGGGCCTTTAAAGTTCCAGTGGGGTCAACCATAACTCTCTCCTATTTTTGACTTAAAGTAGAGGTCAATTTTCATTAAAAAGATGGATCAACTATCTTGAAAATTCTGATCTAGTACACTTGAGAAATAATGTGATTTTCTTCAAAATAGCATGTCCAGGTGACAAGACCCTATCAATATAAATTATATTTCCACAATCTCTTAAAATAAAGAGATTGTTGTGGGGTCTGCACTACCCCTAACTAGTGCTGCATCATCTCAATCTAAGGATCTATCACGATAGGACCCCTTTTAAAAGTTAAATTCAAATGGTGTCACTATCTGATAAGATCTCATATCCATTATTATTTCCCTCCCTAATTACTAGTAACCTAGAAATTATGAGAGTGGCACCCCGGGTGGTTTCTGCACATCCTCCTCTATAAAAGACGCAGTGGGGCACATGTAGTAACATGACCAAACTTCATCTAATAGAGTGGATGGGTCATAACCTTCAACTAGGGGCCTATGATTTATTACAGGTGATTGCTTAGCTCTTTCTTGATTGATTCTCTCTGTATAGTAGTCAAGAAGGCGTATCGGAGATCGTGCTCTCATTTTCACAACCTCTCTCCTTTGAGTAACAGGAGTAGGGTGGAAAACATTTCCACCATGGAGGGGGTAGGTGTAAGGAGCAACGAATTCTCGATTGGTCTCAAATTTAACTTGTTTCAAGGCTTCTACCTTAGCAGTCTTTTTGGCCTTAGCAACCTTCTTTTTTACCCTTTTAAGGCATCTCTTCCACTTATTTTTGCTGGCAACAGTGGTGTTAGAACTTGATCCAATCTCATATTGAGATGGTAATCCTTCCATTGTTAATGGTTCTTGGTTCTTATCCTCCTGAGTAGAGGGCACAAGGGTCGAAGGGGCGACAACGACCTCCATCATAGAGATGGGGGAGTCAACTCCTGACCCTAAAGTAATCTCGACTAGGGGGACATCCCTTTGTATTCCAGCAGAGAGATCAATCATTTCTTCTCTGTTGACTGATAACTTAAAGTTTTGAAATTCTATCCCAAACTGGATCAAGTTGCCAGAGGTAATTCCTTCTATTGTCAAGTTTCTATCCAGTGAGAAGATAAGTTTCCCAGCCATTTGAGTATTTAAGTATCCTGGAATTAAGAAAAAGTGGTTTGAGTTAGTCAATTTTGAATTAAAATTTGAATTTTAAGCATGATTAATTTTCTCTAAATCTTGAACCTCAATATGTTAAGTTTTCACCAAATAAGAGAGTTTACAAAATTGATTGAGAATATTCAAGGAACCTGGCTTAACTCCTTTGCTCTACCAATTAACATGGAGGCAAAATGTCAAAGCCAGGCTTAGACAAAGATTTCATCACTCGCCTCTCTATTTGAAAGGTATTTTCTTTTAGATGTTGGCCACACTCACCCAAGAAAGAAATGGATAGAGGGACCAATGGAAGAAAGGTAGTTAAGACTACCGATGAAACAAAATTTTTCTATTATTAAAGATGGAGAGAGAGATTTGTCCCACTGGGCGTGCCATTTTTTTATTGGTGGAATTTTGAAAATATGTTTTGAAAATATTGGTTTTCTTTGGGAGTTAAAGTTAAATTCTAATTCTAAAATTGAATCATCCTGTTAGAAAGAATATATCACCTCGAAAGATGAAAATAAAATTTCATAACGGCGTTCAGATTTAGAATTATGAAATTCATCTTGAATATTGTGAGCGGATGCTAAAGAGAAATTCATATGACCCTGAAGGGTCAAAATGAGGTTCAATTGAATATCCAGCTACAATATTCAAGAAGTGTGATCGTTAGGTTCACATCCAAAGCCTTATCAAAGAAAAATATATCTCTCCGAAGGGAGAAAATATCGTTCGATGATAATTCTTTAAATATGATAATAATGATCACTAGTATTTTAAGTTTTTCCAAAGAAATCCAATTGAGTTTTGAAAAATTAATTTTTAAAATCAGGTGTGCGTGGTTCTAAATCTCCTACGAGCGCAAGCCCTCGTAGTTAATTACATCGTAGGGAGATAAAATCTCCTACGAAAACTCTCGATTAAAATAGTGGCAAAATTTTATTAGATTTTCTAGGAGTGATATCAAAAAGGAAGTGAATTTTTGAAAATTCAACAGGGAATGGATCAAAATTGAGCAGTTATTAACGGAGTTAAAGGAGGAGAGGTAGGGGACACCTTGAGATTCCAGAACCATCCGGAAGTGTCCCAACTTAATCTAAGTGTTGGGCTTTATGTTTTAGGATTGAAATGAAGCTTTAATTAGAGTTAAGTATTTTATTAGAAATTTGGGACTATATTCTCGAAGTTTGGGGTCTTATAATCAAAGATCTGCCACGAAACCTAAATCTATTTTGGACACTAGACCACAGTCGTCCAATCCTAACTAATGCAGTGCAAGGTCTGGACTTACCCCGGCCTGGATTGGGGATCCAGATAACCACCTAATCGATTTAAAAGAGATGAATCCGGTCTTTTATGAAAGAGTGGTAGGGACGTTATAATTAAAGTTTTGAAGAATTGGGGCCGACATCTAGAGATTCTCCTAATTGACCCCTTTGACTTATGTTGGGTGCTAAAATGCTAAGGACTATGATATTAAAATTTTGACTCTTTTAATTTGTATCTAATGCAATGCATGCTGGTCGACAACTTCCAAATCAAATATGCTTGAAATTTTAAAAACAGGCTTATAAAATAATTTTTTTTAGAAGACTGGACTTCCCCAGGTCCGGCACCTCGTCCTCATAGGTCAGACTATCCGGACTCTACCCGCAGGCGGGGAAGGGTCTAAGACATGGAAAGAAGAATGCAAAAATATGCATGCGACCCAGGGGTCGATCCCCGGCTAATTCCCTAGATTCATTATCTTTCGATGTTATTTAGACTCACTAAAATTTTAGACTTTTAAAATTATGAGTAGAAAAGTTTCACACCCTCACGAGTCTCACGTATCCAGGCGAAAACAAAGAGCGGCATGCAATCGCCAAAAAAAACTAGTAAAAACAAGTAATCCTAAAGGAAATCAAATCATCACATCAAATATGAATTAATTAATAAATGTCCATAGGCAGAATTGCCTTGCTTATTACAAACCAGAATATTACAGAAAGTAAAGTGGCCGGGCACCACTGACAACAACCCGGATTTCAAGACTAATAATGACGCAAGTTATTTTGAGTGGGATACTCTCAATCTTCAAATCCTCAAATCTTCAATCTCATTCTTCTTTGGACTCCTTTTCTCCAATCTTCTTGGAATCTTCGTAGTGGATTACCCAAATGGATAAGAGGGCACCTCCTTTAAGGGAAAGGCCACTCTTTCCTCTTTGGGTAAGGAAGAGGTATGATCCAAATTTGGATTTCCAAATGGAAAAGGAGTGTTCCCTAAAGGGGTATCCTTTCCTCTTTGGAATCCAAGCTTTGGATCTATGTATCCCAACTCAAAATCAACTTTCACAACACTTGACACTTACACAAATTACATTGATATCAAAATAAAAATCTAGACTCACCTATAGGGTTATCCTAAGCAATTAATATATAAAAAGCAGTTATTCCCAAGCAGTTGTATATGAGCAGAAAAGAAAGTAAACACACTGGCCATGCTCTTTTTATGATTTGGGGGCTTTGGCAGCTGAAGCACCTGTGCAAAGAGTTTATAATATTTATGCATTTTTTTGATTTGCCCCCTTTTTATATTGCCCTGCATGAGCGTGGCCACCTGCAAAAAACTGTGTCAACATTCAGATCGTACCTAACCTAAGGGTAATCTAGTCGCCAAACACATCAATCCATCCACAGAGTATAGAAAAAGTAAGCAGACACAGCAAAGCAATTTCATCCACAACATGCAGTGAAAACTACGAAAAATCTGGCACACAGCAGTAAAGTAAACACCGGCCTATCCTAGATGTAGAGTTGGTTGTCCTAGCACATCATCTAAAGTGTGTGAGAAAGGTCGTGTGGCTGGGATAGATCCTAAAGTAGGTGATTAGTTAAAGTTGTCTAAAAGTTTAGATTTGTTAAGGCATAGAAGGGGATTTAAATTAAAATTTAAATATTAATGAGTTAAGAATTTTAATTAGACATATTTTAAAAGTTAATTGATTACTACCTTTGTTTCACACTGAGGCCGTGAATTTTATTTCACCTTCCTTGGGGCTAAGCTAATAGCCTCGTAGGCCTGGGTTACCCAGTAGCAATCGGGGTTGATTAAGTTATTTAAATTGGTTAGAATTAAAGGATTAGATTGATATTAAAGAGAGTTGGTTGCTGATTTTAATAGATTAGTTGGGAATTTTATTAACCTATTAAGAAAATTCTGATATTTGGAAAAGTTAATGAATTTTTGAAGTTATCCGGATATGCTAATTAAGGGGTCAAAATTTGACTTTTAAAATTAGGGTTAATATTAAGGGTTTCAGATTTTTAATAAATACTAGACCTTATTATGAGTTGTTAGACAGTTGGCACATTCAATTTGGAGTTTTCTATCAAAAGTTATGATTTTTAGAGTTTTGACCCGGTTTTAACCTAGGGTTGACCAAAATGTTGACTTTTTTACTTTGACCAGATTTTGGGGGTTTGAAATTTTTTAAAAAAACTAGATTTTAATTAGAGTCATTATCCACTGAGTTTGATTGATTTGGAATTTTCTACAATTAGTTATGAATTTTGGAAGTTTGGAGGTTTATTTGAATTATTTAATTGTTTTAATTAAGGGTCATTTTAGTGATTTGATCCCAAATGAGTCCCAAACTTCTTGAAATCAACTACAAAGATCAGAAATGATCTAAGGAGAGATCAGCAAGTGTTTAAAGATTTTTAGGGATTTTTATGAATTTTTAATTAATTAAAAGTGATTAAATATTGAGTTTGATTAAAATTAAATTAAAGTGGAGTTTAATGTCAAATTAATGTAATTTCAATTTTCAATGATTAAGAGTATACATATGGTTAATTAGAGGTATTATGGGTATTTTTTGGAATAAATATAAATTTATGATGATTTATTGAATTTTCTAAGTCCTTAAAGGGGCTGAAATTTGACATGCTCAATTTTCTAACCTAATGACATCCAAATTGAGTCAAATTTAAACCTAAGGTATATGATGTCACTAAGTTTACTATGTTTAAGTTTCACCCCTATTGGGTGTGTGTACAATCCCCTATGCATTTTCTAACTTTTCTAGACATTTCCTTAATTATTTTTCCTAGGTGTCTCTAATATTTAAATAGGCATGAAACTTGGTGTGTCTAACCCTGACATACATTTAAGCATACCACAGAAATATCACAGCAAAATACTAAAACCCTAAGGAGTTATGAATTTTCAAAATTTAGGGTCCAAAATAGACCATTTACTTTAAAAATTCATATCACAGAAATCTATTGAGCATATAAATCTAGAAAAATATTAAACATGCCTAAGATACTCAATAATCATCCACCAAAATTTGGGCTTCATTTGATCACTGGATTGTGAGAAAATATCAATAAATGAAATTAACATAAACTCAAATATCTTACAATACAGACATCAAATCAATATAATTTTAATTTTAATAAATATAACATTAGATTATCTTTCCAACGAGCCCAAGAACGCCCCATTTGGTGGAGAACTCGATTTTCTGTGAATTTTGGAAGATTTGGAGCATTTAAAGTATTTTTTTATTCAAATTTGGGTCAAATCAGCTGACGGTGACGTGGCGGCGTGGCGTGACGCCACGTCACCCTCCCATACCACGGGATGACCCACGTTCAAACATGAAGGAAGCCGCACGGTATACCCAGATCTGAGCCGTCTGATCTTCGATCGGACGGTCCAGATCTGCTCTAGTTCATTTTGAATAGAAATCTTTAAACGCTCATATCTTTCAAAATACTTGACGAAATTGCACGAAAGTTGAACTGTAGCTAGAGGGCAATATGATCTTAAAATGCCTGGAGTTTGGAGGCTCCATTCATTGTAAAATCGCTACAGTTTCAAATTGAAATATAAACTTAAAATGCACATAACATACGATCCAACCGTCGGATGTTTGAGATTTTTGGCTTGTTGGAAAGCTGCAGCAATCCTCTACAACTTTTCTGAAGACTCCAAAAGCTGGATCTCGCTGGATCGAAAGGTATATTGGAAGGTCCTCTTTCTCTCTCTAGAATGCTCTCTCTTCACTAAAATAGTGATTTGAGGCTTGGAAGTGGTTTGGAAAAGCTTGGGAAGGCCTTGGAATGTGTTGGAGTGTATGAGAGGAGCTCTTGGAAGGTTGAGGACTGCTGGAGTTTGGAGATTTTGATCATATCGAAGGGAATGATGAAAAAGCCACCTTTAGGTCAAGTTTTCACCCACTTTACCTTTGGCTTTTGGATTGGATGGTTGAGATTTGATTTGGAGTTGTTTTGGATGAGTGCCAAGTGTCCCCTATGCTGCCCAAAGCTATGGAATATGGTTGGTGGTTGAGAGTGACATCTCTTGGTCCATGTGAAGAGGGACCACACCTTTTCCCCCATTTGGATGAACCAATGCCAAGCCTTGTTAAAGGGGGTTGGTTTAAGCTCTATTAGGGGAGGAAATGTGTCACATCACATCATGTTTGAGTAGGTTCTAGACTAAGCCATGGATTGCAAAGGTGGCTTGATGATGTGGCCAAGAGTTTGAGATTAAGGATTTGAATTTTTAAGTAAATACATGAAGTTAAAGAGGGTTTTGACCTCTCCAAATGAGTTGACAAAGTCAACTAAAGAGGAGGATTGACTTGAAAGTCTTTGGACATGTCATGGGTGTCCAATTGAATTATTTTGAAGGATTGATTTGATTCAAATGGGTTGAATGATTGAATTTGACAAGTTTGTAGGTTAAGGGTTGATTTGGTCAACCATAGTTGACTTGATCAACTTGGTCAAACCAAAGAGTAAGTTTGGGTTCAATGTATTCCTAAAGTCATTTAGGATCCATTGAAATGACATTTAGAGAATATTTCAAATGTTGATAAGTCAAATCAAATTGAGTTTAGGCCAAAAGTCCAAAAATCCTCCTTTAAGGGCATTTTGGTCATTTTGGTCTCAAGTCAATTATGGGTCAAATTGAATCTAAAAAGATATGGATTATTGCTTAACAAGTCAATATCAAGGTATTAGGAGGGATCAAAAGATTTGGAGGGGGATCCAAAGTCAAATTCCACTAGGTGAAAGGCCTAGTGGCATGGATTGTAAATATTCAAAGGTTTTGCAACATTTTGAGTTGGATTAAGTTTAAAGGGTTAGAATCCTTCAAATGAGCTCAAATTTGGAGGGTTGCTTCTAGAGACATGTCTTATCACTTTGCAAGTGATAGACCCTGAATCAAAGACCATTTAACTGGGTTTTGAAATGTTTGAAAAATTCTTTGAAAAGGGTTTTTAGGACAAGACCTTAAGACTTTGAATTTGAGTTTAGACTTCTGGATTTGGAATGGATTTTAAGTTTGAATGATTAGTATTGAAGTATCCAAATCATTTACAATCATGTGATGATTGTTAATGAATGGATGAGGTCAAAGCTAGATTGAAGTTTGGATCAAAGTCTAAGTTGAAGGTTGGATTGTCAAATTGATTGGATCAAGGTTTGGATATGTTTGAAACTTGAATTAATTTGAATTTGAGTTGAATGAAGTTTGAGATTTAAATTGATCAAAGGTAGAAATCAAATTGAAGTTGGAGTTGATCAAGTGTAGGAAATGATTTGAGGTTGAGGTTGATCAAGGGTGGGGATTGATTTGAAGTTGGAGTGGTCCTAAGATCTAGAGGAGTTCTAAGATCTAGGATTTAAGGGAATCCTAGGCTCTAGAGTAGGCTCTAAGGTCTGGCTCTAGGAAAGAATCCTAAGGTCTAGAGGGGATCCTAGGATTTAAAATTAATCTGGAGTTTGGAAGGGCCTTAGTGACCTCATACAAAAATGAGGTCAACACCCTTATAGTTAATTACCCCTCTTGAAAATGAGAGAGAACTTTTGATTATGGCTAGTCATCAATCAGATATGTAGAGATATATGTTATCTTGCATATAGTAGCAGCATGGGCTTAAGGAATTTGAGAATTTGAAGATTTGATATTTAAAATAGAAATTTAGCCACCTTACTCTTAAACTGGAAGGTGGGGGAATGGTTAATGGACCCAATCAAGATCCCATGGCTCTGTCATCCTGGGTTATCGTGGTCCATTGTCTACATTGTCAGGGCTTGTAGACAACCCAACTTGATAGAAGGATCCTTATCGACAGCCATGGGTTTCTTCATCTAAGGGTATCTTGTAGATGAATGGTGAATGTTTATATAAAGGGACTAATTTGAATCTACTTTAACTACACAAAGGCCTTTATGCCCTATCAATTAAATCCTATTGATTCATATCTCAAGGATTAGTACCTTTAGAGAGTATATAGGCTCTAGCCATAACCATAATTTGGTGGTTCCATTTGGCAGAAAATCACCTAGTTCAGAGGACCCTGATAATAATCATTTACCTGTGGTGCCATTTGGCAACAAAACCATTAGTTAGAGGTCATGTGTCAAGCCCTTACTATCAAGAGAAATATGCAAGAAATTCGTACCTAAGATGATTGTTTCATCCCTTGATGTAATTGGAATATTGGGTTTATTGACAAAATTGTTGGATAATTATTGAATGCATAAGTATCATCATATCTTCACTCTAGCAACTAGTTGGCACTTTGAATAAATTGCAAATATTTTCCATTATCCATCTAGAGAACAATGTGTTTTTTTCATGTTGGGTGTTTTCATTTGCATGTGAGTATTTCACATCATTGCACTTTGATTTTAATGTGACATCAAGCGTTGTTTTCTTTCGGATAAGATGTGTTATTTATTGCAGATTCCACAATGTTTCTTCTGAGTATATTATTGCATCCTCCATAATGTTCATTGGTCACTTCTTGTGCATGAGTCATGTCACATGTCATAAGCCTTTTGCTGATTTTGAAGATAACTTGGATCTCATGTAGTGATTTCACTTGCTAATATGTGTATTTTTGTTGGCATGACGATCCCTTGATATCTCATTGAGATTCCTCATTATTGATTATCAGAGTGTCATACTTTCCAATTGATCTTTGCTTGTGGATAGCTCACATTTGGTATAATCATTTTGTATCAATTAGAAGCAAATAAAGATGAATTTTGTAAGACTTTTGTCTGATTATTGACATTCACTTGATTGCATTCAAATGATTAAAATTAATACTGGATTTTTGGCATTTCCATTTTTACTCATATATTTATTAAATTGGAGTTTGATTCCCTATCCTTTGGGTTTGATTCCCTATCTTTTAATTTTGGTTCAAGTAAGTGTTTGCAATTCTTTATCATTTGATTTAAATCAATTTCATGTCCTTTAAAGTTTGTTCAAGTAGCTAGTTCAATTCAAGTACATGCTTATTATAATTCGTTATATTTTGTTTGAATTCAAATTATATGCAAATCCAATTAGATTTAGTTTGTCATTATTAGTTCAATGGTAGTCTCCTTATTATTCTTTTTAGTCCAAGTCCCCTATACTTAGTTCAAATCATGTATTATGTTTACTTTGAATTTTAATTGCCTCCCAACATCTCCACCATTTAGGGGAAACTACATCAGTCTTAGCTTGCCTGCAACATCAAGAAAGATGTGGACAACTGGTGTCATGAGACACTGCAGCTGCAGTCTTCATCTCCGCCTTGCCAAGAAAGGAATGAATAGGTATTTAAAAGTATCTTTTTGAAAAAATAGTTTTTTACCACGTACAGGTACTTATTTTTTGCCTCACCAAGCTAAGAAAAGTATGCACAGGGATTGCTTACCCCGTTGTAAATGCCACTCTATCCCTCCCACCACACCAAGAAAAGTGTGGATAGGCAGTCCCTTGGTGCACTACAAACACTAAAAATAAGACTTTAGGGGGATTACCCACCTTGTCACTAGCATCGTAACAAATTCCCTCCCACTGTGCTAAGAAAAGCATGCATGGATGTTTATTCATTGCATTACAAGTGTCGATGATATGTTTTTGAACTTTGAAACATTAAACCTGTGCGATGGCATTGATGGAGAGAAATTTGAATAAATGCACAAAAATTCATATTTTTCCTCTTTTTTTTATTCTCTCATTTTTTTTCTCTTGTTTTATCTTTCTTTCTTCTTATTTTTTTAATATTTCTCCTTTTTGTGTCTTTTTTTTATTCCCTCATGCATACACATATACACACTCACATAATATATATATATATATATATATATATATATATATATATATATATATATATATATATATATATATATAGACACACACACACACACACACACACACACACACACACACACACACACACACACATACATATGTTTGAACAATAATGACATAAGGAATCAAAATACCAACTAATCAACACAAATAATAACATTTACTTTAATAAATAATAGTAATTAAAACTAACAAATCAAATAAAATATAATAACAAGAGATAGCTGCTTACTGCTGAGCATATTTGGATGGGTTTTGGGTTGGTTTAGAAGGGTTTGAGGTGGACTATTAGAGTATGGTTTAAAGTAAAAATCTACAATAGTAGTATAGAGTAGGATTAATTGAAATAAGTTAAATTCCTTCGTAAGAAGTAGCTGTAGGGAGGCAAAAAGTCTAAGTCAAGGCTATAGAGAGTTGATACAATGGTCTTGAGGTTGGGTGAGAGACTTAAGTCGGGCAAAGGCTTTGACTATAGGGTTAGCTAGGAAAGATTGAAAGGCTTTAGTTTGGTGAGGTTTGATCCTAAGTTCGGTTATGTGATTGGCTAATGTAGTCTGGGAATGGCAGAGACTTTTTTGTAAACGAGAGTAAGAGGAAGGGTACTTGATTTGGTTTTGAGAGATTAGGTCAGGTCTTGCATCGGCTATAGGGAATCGATGGGTCGGAGACTAGGAAAAGAGATTTATGAATAGAATTGTGTCCAGAGGAGGTTTACTGGAGGAGATTAATGTCTACAGCTGGGGCAGAGAGAGAGGTTAAGAGGGAGTTAATGGAGCGATTAGCTTTGGGAACAGGTATGTTGTGGGATAGAGAAGAGGAGGTGCGTGCAAGATTCTATATAGAGAAATGATTAGTAATATAATCTTTCTTGTACCCGAAGGGACATGGAAGTAGAGGTTTAGTCATATAGAGGAAGGGGACTGGGGTTGTATGTATTTTAGATGTGAAGGCCTCATTCCATTTGTATTTTAAAGAGGAGCGAGGGATTTGTATGAAGATATGTGAAAAGTGACCATTTGATGCCAAATATTTAGGATTTTGACAAGATATAGGCATACCTTCAGCACAAATATTGATTAAAACCTTTTTTTGTTATATCTTTTTTTTTTTTTTCTTCTAATGGCTATTGCATGGACATCAACAAATGCCTAGAAATAAATGTGATATGCTTCTAGAGCAAATCACATTTATTGCATGTTGATTGACCCTGCGGATCTCCAAAAATTTACTCTTGATCTCACAAAGAAGTTTTCATTTTATAAAAATCTAAAGACCATTTTAGATGTTAAGCTGCGGGCTTTTATTTTATAGATCTCCAAGGGTCTTTCTCAGTATCTTCATGGATCTTTAGATGCACTTGAATATAATAACATGGTCGACATGTTGGCTTTAGTCAAGTAGGGTCCCATAAAATAGTGATATAACATTTCATACTTTGATTCCTAGGGCCTTACTCTTATAGATTGATGTTGGTAAATAACTTTAAAACCTTGTATTCTTATATTAAGACCACAATTACTTTTATTTTTAGCATATTTATAACTGCTCACATTTATCTTTACAACAGTCAGATATGGATCTAACATTTCTGATATATAATTGCATACATCATTCAAAATTTACTCGGGCATTACAGATTTACCAGTTTGTAGGACTTTACCACCTCAAATTTTCTACTATGACTTTCAGCTCACGTACACTTTTCATTTTATATAATTGCATACATTTTGCATAATCTTTCTTCTTCTTACTGGCGTTTCCATTACTTTGTGCAGACCCAGAAGAGCATAATACATAGTCTTTGAAAAGAGAAGGGCAAGGTTGTCGTCTTCCTCTTTAGACATAGATTTATGAGATAGATTTTAGTCCTCTGTAAAAGACATTATAGTTTTTAATCTTTTGGCTGATGTAAGCTTATAAAAGAGATGTATACTAGAAAGTTGTATGTAATTTCTAAATTAATAAACTAAGGCTATTTTATAAATTTAGTTTTTGATGAGTTCTCTTATTTTTCCTTTTGTAACTTTTGTGGTTGTTGTGCTCAAGGCTGTAGACACTAGTTGGTGTTAGTTATTATACTATTTCCACAAGGTTTATTTGAGTTTTGATGCTTTGATTTCTTCTACATTGTGCTTTGTATGACAAACATTGATGATGAGTTACTTGATTTAACATTATAACTTATTAGAAGATTTACGTGCCTTTTACACTGTAATTTTTCCTTTGGTAGGCTTGATGAAGGAGTAGATGCTAGTGACCTAAACCATTCAGGTTTATATTAGGTTGGTGATGAGAAGTCATCAATCTAGAGCTTTATGCGTGGAAGACTTGTTGATGATGAATCCTCTTAGTTCACTCTTAAGCTTTACATAGACTTTGGGATAACTTCTTCAGTCTTTTGCTTTGTACTTTGGTAGACTTATTGAAGAAAAATTCCATCAATATTCACTTGTTTCTTTATAGATTTGTTAAAGAATTTGCATGTTTTATATTTAGTTCATAGTACCAAATACAGGTAGTATCTTGATGCTTAACCGGTTAAGGAGACTTCAACTTAAGTCATTAGAATTAATCTTATAAGGTGAACTAAAATTTAATAGCTCTTCATTCTCTAGTTGCTAAAATATGGGTTCCTCTACTACGGCCTTTCTTGTGGTGTGTTGAGTAGATGGAAATGTCATCGATCCAACCATATTTAGGTTTATTAGATCCGACCTCTTACACCAATTTAGGTTTTAGAGTTGAGCTATGAGAAATACGCTTCCCAATACTGAATCTACTAAAGTTGGTAGATATGAAGTCATCCTTTATGGTTTAAGATTTGTAGTCTAAGAGTATTCGGTAGTTGTTCATGATTCATCATTTTCACTAGAACTTTGATTCTCCAATCAATTAAAAGAATTTATTAGACTACATCTACTTGAACTTGCAAGTTAAATAAGTCTTCATACTTTATATAGTCCCTACTAACAGGTTCACAAAGTAGGGGTTCCATTACTATGGACTCCTTATGACGTGTTGAGTAGATGGAGATGTCAATGATCTGGCTATATCTGGGCTTGTCGGGTCCAGCCTCTTACACCAATTCAAATTTTAAACTTTGGGCTGTTAAAAGATTTTAATCTATTCTGGTATGATTTGTTGAAGTGTGTAGTCACAAAAGTCCCTTTCATGACTTTTAAATCTTGGTAGGTTAGCGAAGGTGGTTTCCCAAACTTTTAGAAGTTCACCTATGTATACTTTAAAAAAGAAATCATTGTATCCCTCTATCTTTAAGAAATATTTGGGATGATGATTTTAAATATTTATTCGGCATTCTTGGCATACATCATGATATTGACCTTAATAAATATTTAAATTTCCCCTATCTTGCAGGAATATTTTAGAATAGAATAAATTAGAAATTTTGAGGTTTTTAATATTAATTTTGAGATCTTAGTGAATTGAATGATATCGAACCAAATAAATATTTAAAATGCCCCCTATCTTTCAAGGAGATTTTGGATAGGTTTTGTATTTTGAGGTTTTAAATATTAATTTAGGGATTTCAGTACATGGGGGAATGTCTATCCTAATAAATATTTAAAATGGCCCCAATCTTATGGAGAATGTTTTATATATTTTTTTAAATACATTTTTGTAACACAAGAGAGATTTAAAATATAAAATGTATATATATGTTAATAGACGTGTGTAGAATATACATTACATTAAACATAATACTTTCTTAGGCAATATTATGTGTGGTACTTCTTCAAGTGTCGACCATTGATAGGTCGCATAGGCCTCTGAACATCAAGATTGATTAATTGATAAGCTCCTCGATTAATTGATAAGCTCCTCCTAGGTATGTTTCCTAGACAATAAAGGGACCTTCTCAACTAGATACAAACTTGCCACTAATTTTTTTGGTGTGTGATGATTGTTCTTCTTAGCACAAGGACTAATTCTCCTTCTTGCCTGAGTACGCACCATCTTATCAAATGATTTTGCCATTCTTCCTCGATATTCCAAGGTTGGTATCTTGTAGGTAGTAAGGTATACCCATAATACCTCCATAATTTTAGTATATCATTCTCTTTTATTAATTGCGAGAATCTTTTTAAATATTTTCATTGTTGAATCTAGTAATTAGGTTGTTAAGCCTAAGTTAATGTCCCAAGGCTACCAAGAGGGGGGGTAAATTGGTAGTTTTAAAAATTTTAAACCCTCTTTGAAGATTAAGTTGAACCGAAATAAAATTTTTTCTTTAAAATTTTTTTAGAAAATATTTTTCAACCACAGAGTTGTTAAAAATTAAAATAAAATACGGAAACAAAAAAAAAACTATAAATGACACCAGATTTATAGTGGTTCGGTCTATAACCAGACCTACATCCACTCCTCAGAGGTACCCTATGAGTATTGCATTAAAACCAATAGTGACTCTCCTTTTGCACCCACAGCAAGGCGGAGAAGCCTTTACAACACACTCTTTTCACCACTACCCGGTGCGGCAGAGAACCGTCGTCCTTTTACACAATCCCCAGTATTGGCAGAGAACCGTCCGTCCTTTTACACAATCCCCAGTGTTGGCAGAGAACCGTCCGTCCTTTCACACTCTCTTAGTATGGGCAGAGAACCGTCATCCTTTCACACTCTTCTAGTGTGGGCAGAGAAACCTTCGGCTGTTCACACTCTCCAAGTGTAGGTAGAGCACCCTTCGGCTGTTCACACTCTCCAAGTGTAGGCAGAGAACCCTTCGGCTGTTCACACTCTCCAAGTGTAGGCAAAGAAACGGATCTCCTTGACTGATCTTCTCACAAGAATCTAGAAGGAAGAAAGAAAAGGAGTGAAGTAATTCAAATTCACAAGTAGAGACTCTTACCTTTGAAATCCAAGTGAAGCCTTCTCGCTCCAGTGGTAGGAATCCTCCCTTGAATGCTCTCTTCCACTCTCTCCTTGGCTATTCTCTCAAGAGGCACGAAGATCAAATGACAAAAAGATAGGGTGGCAGTCTAATTTGGACTATTTATATAAAAGACAAGAAAATCCACCCAAAAACTGTAAGTTTTCAATTCTGTACGCAGTGGATCGTCCTGTACGATCGTGGATCGTCCTGTACGATCGTGGATCGTCCTGGACGATTTTACTTAAATGATCTGAAACGACCCTATTTGAATATGTGTACGAAATGTCTTTGTACAACTGATCATCCTGGACAAATTAGGTTCGTCCAGTACGAACGATTATTTCAAGGTCAGTTATAGAAACTGCTGAAATCTGTTCTAAGTCGGTTAATCGTTTGGACGAGAATATGTTCGTCTGGACAAAATTTTTACAGAGAACCGATCATCCTGGACGATTCTTGACTTCGTTTGGACGAAAAATTTCTAGAGGACCAATCCCCACGGACGATAATTTATTTTCGTCTTGACGAAAATTTTCCATAGACCCGATCGTCCTAGAAGATTTTTAATTTCGTATGGATAAAATTTTTCCAGAGGACCAATCGTCAGGGACGATGATAAAATTCATCTGGATGAATATTTTACAGTGAACCAATCGTCCTGGACGATGATTAATTTCGTCCTAGACGAATAGGACTTAGAAAATTTTTGAGCAAGTTCCTATTCGTTCCATGTGCTCTATAGGAGATAACTGTCTGATCGTCCCGTACGATCGGATATCGTCCCGTACGATCAGTATAAAATTTTTATGATCTCCTTATGTGTGTGTGTATGTTTTTATTCACTCAATTACAATCACTAACTTTCAAATTTAATTAAAAGAAAAAATGCAAGTTTCAAATTAACAAAGTATCTCATGTTGAATTTGATTTGAAGTTTTCGTAGTCTGGAGTCTGATTTTCCTGAAATGTTAGTACACACAAGAGCAAATACAAATCTTCTAAATTTGTTAGGAGATAACAACACATTTGAACAATAATGTTTGGAATCATCAAAACTACATAAGTTGTAAAAATATAAAGCATTCAAATAGCAACTATTCTAACAATCTCCCCCATTTTGATGATGGCAACACAATTATTGTTTGTTATGGTTTCAATTTAAATAAATCTTCTATCTCCTAAACTCCCCCTAAATTGATGAATACATGAAAATAAGGAGGCATTTTGAAGCAAAGAACAATATTTTTGTTTTTTAAAAATTTTAAAGTCAAACACACAAAAGCAAAATGCAAACAGGATAATCAAAACAAAACAAATAAATACCAACAAATCAATACCAACACAAACATAATAATTTCTCCCCCTTTTTGACAACAACAAAAAGTGAAGAAGAAATAGACGAGAAATGTAAGTAGTTATATGAAATTCATTTGAAAATTTAATCTAAATGGTGATTGACATAAGGTATGTAATTTTAAACTAATAACATTAGGTCAATCATAGAAATTCATAAAATTTAAGAAGTGATTTAACATTATACGTAAGATGAATTTTTCAAAATATGATTCAATTTTGACATTCGAATATAGAAAATCATTACACGAGAGATGTAAAAAAAAATTTATATTTTAAATTTCAATAGAATATAAATGAACATAAGATCAATTTGAATTAAGAGATTGAAAGAATTTGAAAAGAAGAGAATTACCACATGTGGCGCTTTGCGCATCTTTTTCAAATTTTTGGGCACATTTTTGTGCAACTTTTGACATTGGTCTAATTTTGTGCCTCTTTTTCACAATGCAAATCTTTGCGCATTCCTTTTGATTTTTGTACTTTTTGTACAATTTTTAAGAGTAATTTAGACCAATTCTTTCCAAAATCAATAATCTAAAATTTCAAATAATTCTAAGTGCATAAATATCACTTGAGCATAGAAATACGAAATAAGAAAACATCTAAATTGCAATAATAATATTAACTTTTATGTAGTTTAAATGAATAGACATGAATTTAAAAGTTCTAATTACAAGTTATAAACAACTTTTAAATTTACAAAGACTAGATTTTCTAATATAGATAATCTCAAATTACAATCTAATTTAAGCACTATGAATATTAAATAATACTAATGAAATTCATAAAAATTAACCACATTCCAAAAATAAATTAAATTTGAAACAAGTACAACACCCATTGATATTAATGAAAGGATTACACATTTCATAATATCTAAAAATAAGTAAGAAAATACACTGAACTTAAAAGAAAAAATAAACATAAAAACAAACACTTAACTTAAAAACAGACACAACAAAACATAAAACACGAGTACAACAAACACAAAGAAATTCATCTCTACTGTTCTGGAGGAGGAGGAGGAGGAGGAGGAATGCTGCCAAACAGGTTGAAGTAAGAGGCCATCAACATTACATTGGTATTAATTTCATGTACTTCATCTCTAATGTTACCAATATCTTGTTGCTGCTGCTTAAGTTGAGCATCAAATTGATCAAACCTTTGATCAACATGAGTCTCTAATCTATCAAATCTTTCAATCAGATTCTGATAATCTGACTGAGGTGCAGAAGTTTGCTCTCCTTCTTCTTCCTCTTCTGAAACACTGCATGTGCTTTTCCTTTTTCCTCCTTGAAAAGCAATCTGAAGGAAGCATCATTATAGTATACTGGCTCTTCGTATTCTTCATCAGGATGCACTAAGTTGTATTTCTTTTCCAATATGTATGTGACTAAGTGTCCTAATGAGATGTTCCTTTTTCTCTTCTGTTCTACATGTCCTATTTCTGAAAGCCCATAGATATGATCTATGATAAGTTGGGCTTCGTCAATAGGATGACATTCCATAATCAAAAAGGTTAGAGCAGAAATGAGAGGAGTGATATTAATCCTATCACCAGCTTTAGGAATGATTGAGGATCGAAGGATATGCTGGATGATTCAGGCATTTTTGTCATACCGGAGACTCTAGCGACATGATAGTTAAGACCATTTTCTCTAATTACCCTATTGACATGACACCATTTGAAAGAGATTTCTGACATTAGGGTGTGCGCTCTATATCCCTCAGTTCTTAAGTTCAAAAAGGCACCAAGGTCGTGCTTGGTGATTTCAACTTTTTGTTTGATGACATAAGAACTTATGGAAGAGTGGTCGGAATTAAAACTCATGTTTGCTAGGAAATAGTGGTAGGTTTGCTTGTTGTAGAAGTGAGCGAGAGAATGTATGAAATGAAATTGGGTTGAGGCAAAAAGGTGCATTACCTTAAAATTTAACTCCCTCTGGATTAAAATGCGAGAGGGAGTTATTTTGGCGGATGCAAAACGAGGAAAGGATTCCTCATTCGCCTTAGACAGGAAGTTTTCTGAGGCATTCCTATTGGGTTTCTTCACCAACACCTTTTATCTTTTGCTTGAGGAGGCCATTATCAATTTGAAGTAGAAAGGGATTGAAAGAGAAGTTTGGAAGTGTGATTGTTAAGTTAGAAAGCCTTCATATTTAAAGAAAAATGATATGTTCGTCCTGGACAAAAACCTTCGTCCTGGATGAAAAATCATCGTTCGTCTGGACGAAAATATTTCGTACAAACGATTAAATTCGTCCTAAATGTAACGGCTTTTCGTAATCAACACAACTTACGATGCATCCCCTTGTACAGGCTTTTTGACTTGACCGATCGTACAGACAAAATTATTTCGTACAGACGATCAAAAAGTAACTCGTTTTAATGTCTCTTGAAAATCGTCCCCTACAATGAACCAACATCTGTTCGTCTGGACGAACCAAAAATTCGTACAGACGAAATCCATATTAAAAATTGTCTTATCCACTCAACCGCTGCATTCAATCGTCTCGACGTTTGAAAAAAAAATTTCATCCTGGATGATAGTCGGATCGTACAGACGATCTAATTAAAAACTGCTCTCAAAACGGTTAAAATTCACGCAAACTGTTCTTTCACACATCGTCCAGTTCGAAACAAAATTCGTCCCGGACGATTTCCTCCAATTTTTAAATTTTGATTTTTAAATTAAGAAAATCAAACTAAACATTTAAAAACATAGAAATCATAAAATAAAACCATAGACCTAAAAAAAAAATCATTCAAAACACACAAAATTTCACAAAATCAAAAACAAAACAAAACAAGTATCAATGTTGCAAAGACATTTTGATTAGGCATTCAAATCAATAACACCATGTCTTGTTCTTAAAGTACTGAAGGTATCAAAGGCTAAAGGTTTTGTAAAAATGTCTGCAAGTTGATTTTCAGTTGAAACATGTGTGAGTTCAATTTCTCCCTTGGATACATGATCCCTTATGAAATGATGCCTTATATCAATGTGTTTGGTTCTAGAATGTTGAATAGGATTTTTTGAAATGCAAATAGCACTAGTATTGTCACAATAAATTGGAATAGTGCCTATAGTTAATCCTAAATCAATCAACTGTTGTTTTAACCAAAGTACTTGTGCCACACAACTTCCTAATGCAATGTATTCTGCTTCTGCAGTAGATAATGCCACTGAATTTTGTTTTCTACTAGACCATAAAACTAATGAATTTCCAATTAATTGACATGTTCCAAAAGTGCTTTTCCTATCCACTATACAGCCTGCAAAGTCAGAATCTGAGTAACCAATAATTTCAAATGAAGAGCTAAACTTAGGATACCAAATCCCTAAGTTTTGAGTTCCTAGTAAATATCTTAAAATCCTTTTCACTGCTGTCAAATGTGATTCTTTTGGATCTGATTGAAATCTAGCACATAAGCAAACACTGAACAAAATATTTGGTCGGCTAGCAGTCAAGTAAAGTAAAGATCCAATTATCCCTCTAAATTTCTTTTGATCAACAGATTTTCCCTTAAGGTCCTTATCCAACTGAACTGAGGAACTCATTGGTGTACTAACAGGTTTAGCATTTTCTATTTCATATTTTTTGAGGATGTCCTTAATATATTTAGTTTGACTAAGAAATGTACCTTCCTCAAGTTTCTTAATGCTAAATCCTAGAAAGTAATTTAAATCTCCCATTAAACTCATTTCAAATTCACTACTCATTATTTTAGAAAAATCATCACAAAGATTTTTATTTGAAGATCCAAAGATGATGTCATCCACATAAATTTGAATAATAAGTATATCCTTTCCAATTTTACTTAAAAAGAGAGTTGTATCCACACTTCCTTTTTCAAAAGATCTTTCAAGTAGGAAGGTGCTCAACCTCTCATACCAAGCCCTAGGTGTCTGTTTCAATCCATATAATGCCTTTTTTAATTTGAAAACATGATTTGGAAATTTAGAATTTTCAAAACCTAGAGGTTGTTCTACAAAAACATCTTCTTCAATAACCCCATTCAAAAAGGCACTTTTTACATACATTTGAAACAATTTAAAACCTTTAAAACAGGCAAAGGCAAGTAAAACCCTAATTGCTTCAAGTCTAGCTACAGGGGCAAAAGTCTCCTCAAAATCAATTCCTTCAATTTGATTATACCCCTTAGCAACTAATCTAGCCTTATTTTTAATGACTACTCCTGAGTCATTCATTTTATTTTTGAAAACCCACTTGGTTCCAACAACACTTTGATTTTTTGGCCTTGTAGTTAATTTCCAAACTTTATTTCTTACAAATTGATTTAACTCTTCTTGCATGACCAATATCCAAAATTCATCAGAAAGTGCTTGATCAATATTAGTGGGTTTAATAGTTGAAATAATGGCTGAATGATTGACTTCCTTGTTTAATCCACGCCTAGTTCTAACACCCTCACTTGGTTCACCTATAATCAATTCCTTTGGGTGGTTTTTAGAAAATCTCAAATCTCTAGGCAAAGTATTTTCTCATTCCAAATTTTCTTCCACATTTTCTTTCAAATTTAATCTATCAATCTTTTGGGAGTTTTCTTCAATTTCTTCTTCAACAACATTTGGCTCTTCTAAATTTCCACCTTCATCAAATATAACATGTGTGGTTTCTTCAATGATTAAAGTTCTTTTGTTGAATACCCTATAAGATTTTCCAATACTTTAATATCCAACAAAAATTCCTTCATCTGATTTTGGATCATATTTTTCTAAGGCAGATTTATCATTATTATGTATGAACACCTTACAATCACATACATGCAAATGAGACAAATTAGGTGTTCTATCTTTAAGCAACTCATAGGGCGTTTTATTCAAATTTGATCTCACATTTACCCTATTCAGAACATAACATGCAGTGCTAACCGCCTCAGCCCAAAAATATCTAGGAAGTGAGTATTCTGCTAACATTGCTCGGGCGGCTTCTATTAAAGTTCTGTTTTTCCTTTCAACTACCCCATTTTGTTGAGGGTTTCTAGGTGCAGAAAAATTGTGATCAATTCCCTTTTCTTTACAGAAATTTTCAAATCTTTCATTTTCAAATTCTCCTTCATGATCACTTTGTATAGAAATTATTTCACATCCTAGTTTTCTTTGAATCCAAGTTGAAAATTTTTTGAATTCCTCAAATAATTCATTCTTATGAAAAAGAAATCTAACCCAGGTCAATCTTGAAAAATCATCCACTATAACAAATCCGTATACCTTTCCTCCTAGACTTATAGTTCCTACTGGTCCAAAAAGATCCATGTGTAAAATTTCTAAAGGTTTACTGGTTCTAAGATCCTTATTGGACTTAAAAGAGGACCTCACTTGTTTTCCTAATTGACATGCATCATATAGATGGTCCTTAGTAAAGTCTAGTTTAGGTATACCTCTCACCAAATTCTTTTGGGTAATTCTCCTAAGATTTTTCATACTAGAATGACAAAGTCTCCTATGCCAAAGCCATGATTCATCAGAAACAGTTTTCAAACAAAAAGCAGTAGGAGATTGAATACAATTTAAATCTAGCATGTAAACATTGTTTACCCTTTTTCTATTTAAAACAATTTTCCCATTTAGGCTTATTATGCAGCTAGTAGGTAAAAATTTTACATTGTAGCCCTTATCACATAGCTGACTTATGCTTAACAGATTATGTTTTAAGCCTTCAACTAATAACACATTGTCTATGAAAAAGTTTTTTAAATTCCCAATCATACCAGATCCAACCACTTTCTTTGTGGTATTATCTCCAAGTGTAACCTTGCCTCCATTCCTAACTTCCAGCGTTATGAATTGAGCAGTATCTCCAGTCATATGCTTTGAACATCCGCTGTCCAGGTACCATATACTCTCACGAGGTCTTGTGTGAGAGTACCCCTGCAAAATTCTCAAATGTTAGACCTGGGAACACAAATAAGTTTGGGTTCACCTTTATGAAATTTATAATCAGATGCATGTATAATATGTCTAGGTTTATGCATCTTAGTTCTCCACACCAAAATAGTTTTCATCTTTAGAGTATAGGTGTGAGATATATGTCCCAAAAATCCATAATTATTACATTTAACATTAGGAAAAATATTCCTATATTTTCTTTCATATGATTGTCTTCTAAGAGATTTCATGAATTTAGGATAATATTTAGGATTTGTAAAATCTTCAAGTTTAGGGGGGTTCCTATTATCCTCTAGAGCTCTTATTGTGAGTTTGTTAAATGAATTCATATCTTCCAATATTTGATTGGTATAATTGATTCTATATGTCTTGCTCTCAAATTCATCCTTAAAATTCTTAAATTCTTTTTCAAGTTCAGCATAGGATGATTTTAAATTCTCAAAATTTTTATTCAAGTCATCATATTCATCAAGTAGTTTCATGTGGTTGTTATCTATTAAAGCATGATCTTTCCTAAGTATTTCGTGTTCCTTATTAAGCTCTTCCAATTCTAAACCTAAACTAGCATGCATCTTTTTCATTTTCCTATATGCATCATGCATGTGTTCAGAAACTTCAAACAATTCATCATAGGTTAAATCACATACATCTTCTTGATCTGATTGTTCAACATTATCTTCCATCAAGTAAAGGTTGGTGACTTCTTCGTCTTTTTCAGTCTCTGATGAGTCTGAAGCTGAGTCCGCCCAGAAAGCTCTTTGAAACTTCTTCTTGCCCTTCTTTACCATTGGTTTCTCCTCTACCTTCTCCTTGCTAGGAGTGGCTTTGAGTTTTGGATAATCAGTCTTTATATGACCTGGTTTCCTGCATTCATAACAAATCACTTCATTAGAAACCTTATCATTTCTGTTATACTTACCTCTATTCCATTGCTGGCGTCTCTTCTGCTTCCTCTTTAAAAAGCTTCTGAATTGTCTACTCATCAATGCAATATCATCTGCATCCTCAGGTTGTGAGTGTTCACTTTCTGACTCTTCCACATTTAGTATAATATTCTTATCCTTTCGTGGTTCACCTGCATCAATCTTTCTTTGACTTATTCCTTGCTCATAAGCAATGAGCGAACCAAGAAGATTGTCAATGGAATAAATGTTCAGATCTTTAGACTCTATAATTGTGGTAATTTTAGCATCATAACCAGTAGGTAAACAACGAAGAATCTTATTAACCATTTCAGCATTAGTTAATTCCCTACCAAGTGCATGCAAAGAAGTGACAATTTGAGTGAATCTTGTGTACATGTCTGAAATAGATTCATTAGGTTTCATGCGAAATAATTCATAGTCATGTAACAAGATATTGAGTCTTGATTGCTTAACCGCATTTGTCCCTTCATAAGTTATACAAAGTCTATCCCATATGTCCTTTCCGTTTTTGCAAGTATAAACTTTCATGTAGTCTTCAGATTTTAAAGCACAAAAGAAACTATTTAAACATTTGACATTTAATTGTGCTAAGTCATGTTCTTCAATAGTCGAATCTGCATAAGGTGTTTCTACCCTAACTCCATCAATTAATCTAGTTGGTTTTGAGTAACCTTCCTGGACTAGCATCCACATGCGATAATCAAGTGACTGTAAGAAAGTAGACATGCGTGTTTTCCAAAAATTAAAAGGAATATTGTCAAACAGTGGAGGTCTAGTGATAGAGTAACCCTCAGGTGTTTTTTGGTTTCCAAATGTAGCCTACGTTAATCAAAAAGTAGTTCAAACTTATGATTTTAAAACGATGCTCTGATACCACTTGTTGAATCTAGTAATTAGGTTGTTAAGCCTAAGTTAATGTCCCAAGGCTACCAAGAGGGGGGGTGAATTGATAGTTTTAAAAATTTTAAACCCTCTTTGAAGATTAAGTTGAACCGAAATAAAAATTTTTCTTTTAAAGTTTTTCTAGAAAATATTTTTCAACCACAGAGTTATTAAAAATTAAAATAAAATGCGGAAACAAAAAAAACTATAAATGACACCAGATTTATAGTGGTTCGGTCTATAACCAGACCTACATCCACTCCTCAGAGGCACCCTCTGAGTATTACACTAAAACCAATAGTGACTCTCCTTTTGCACCCACAGCAAGGCGGAGAAGCCTTTACAACACATTCTTTTCACCACTACCCGGTGCGGCAGAGAACCGTCGTCCTTTTACACAATCCCCAGTGTTGGCAGAGAACCGTCCGTCCTTTTACACAATCCCCAGTATTGGCAGAGAACTGTCCGTCCTTTCACACTCTCCTAGTGTGGGCAGAGAATCGTCATCCTTTCACACTCTCCTATTGTGGGCAGAGAACCCTTCGGCTGTTCATACTCTCTAAGTGTAGGCAGAGAACCCTTCGGCTGTTCACACTCTCCAAGTGTCGACAGAGAACCGGATCTCCTTGACTGATCTTCTCACAAGAATCTAGAAGGAAGAAAGAAAAGGAGTGAAGTAATTCAAATTCATAAGTAGAGACTCTTACCTTTGAAATTCAAGTGAAGCCTTCTCGCTCCAGTGGTAGGAATCCTCCCTTGAATGCTCTCTTCCACTCTCTCCTTGGCTATTCTCTCAAGAGGCACGAAGATCAAATGACAAAAAGATAGGGTGGCAGTCTAATTTAGACTATTTATATAAAAGACAAGAAAAACCACCCAAAAACTGCAAGTTTTCAATTCTGTACGCAGTGGATCATCCTGTAAGATCTTGGATCATCCTGGACGATTTTACTTTAACGATCTGAAATGACCCTATTTGAATATGTGTATGAAATGTCTTCGTACAACTGATCGTCCGGGACGAATTAGGTTCGTCCAGTACGAACGGTTATTTCAAGGTCAGTTCTAGAAACTGCTGAAAACTGTTCTAAGTCGGTTAATCGTTTGGACGAGAATATGTTCATCTGGACAAAATTTTTACAGAGAACCGATCGTCCGATGATTCTTGACTTCGTCTGGACAAAAATTTTCCAGAGGACCAATCGCCACGGACTATAATTTATTTTCGTTTGGACAAAAATTTTCCAGAGACCCGATCGTCTTGGACGATTTTTAATTTTGTCTGGACAAAATTTTTCCAGAGGACCAGTCGCCAGGGACGATGATAAAATTCATCTGGACGAATATTTTACAGTGAACCAATCGTCCTGGACGATGATTAATATCGTCCTGGACGAATAGGACATAGAAAAATTTTTGAGCAAGTTCCTATTCGTTCCATGTGCTCTATAGGAGATAACTGTCTGATCGTCCCGTACGATCGGATATCGTCCCGTACGATCAGTATAAAATTTTTATGATCTCCTTATGTGTGTGTGTATGTTTTTATTCACTCAATTACAATCACTCCCTTTCAAATTTAATTAAAAGAAAAAATGCAAGTTTCAAATTAACAAAGTATCTCATGTTGAATTTGATTTGAAGTTTTCGTAGTCTGGAGTCTGATTTTCCTGAAATGTTAGTACACACAAGAGCAAATACAAATCTTCTAAATTTGTTAGGAGATAACAACACATTTGAACAATAATGTTTGGAATAATCAAAACTACATAAGTTGCAAAAATGTAAAGCATTCAAATAACAACTATTCTAACATTCATAACGTCTTGTTGAAGGCTTCCACCAAGCCATTTACTTTTGAATTATATATTGATGAGTATTATCAATTAATTTTATGTCAATCGAAGAAATTTTAAATTTTATACTCTTGAACGTGGTGATCTTGTTTAAAACTATGTGGTATGGTACATAGAATCTGTATACAACATTATGGATAAAGAACTTGATAACATGATTGGATGTAACTTCTTTGAATGAAGCCACTTTTGTCCACTTAGAAAAGTAATCGGTTGCTGTCAAGATAAAGTGATGTCCAACTGATGAAGGTGGAGCTATTAGTTTTATTATATATGTACCCCAATATTCAAATACCAAGATGCTACTACAGGTGTAATAGATTTTACGAATGATGTATAACATCACCATGGTGTTGCAAATCTATTTTCATGACTTATGTTTTGATGATTGACAAATACTATTGATTCTCTTGGACTGCATGTTGCTTCTAACTTCTCAGGAATCGAAGATCGGACGAACAGATGAAGCCAGTTCAAGATTAAGTAGATCTAGGGTTGAGTCAGTCTGTACTTTGTTTTTTCTCTTCTTGAGTCTATTTGTAATGATCAAAGAGACTGATGCTAAGTAACCCTACACACACACACACACACTTGAGAGAATTAGAATTTCTATTTTTACTTATATCGGCCAGGATGATATTTACATCGTCCTGGGCGATCAGGCTTAAAATAGAAAGTCTAAATAAGGATTCTTAACTAAGGCAGTCGACATTAACAGATCGGCCTAGACGATAACCTCAAAACAGAAAGAAGTTATTGCCATAGACAATTAAGGTATACTATATTTTTAAATTATCGGCCAGGACGATCATTGATCAGCCTGGACGATATTCTCAAATTATGCCTTAATTGATCAGGAAGTCAAGGGAGTAATTAAGGATAATTGATACAATCATATCGTCCTGGACGATTGCAGGATCGGCTAGGACGATCTATTCAAAAACCTTGGTTACTTCAGGACGATAAATATCGGCCAACTCGAATTTACGGCGATACTCTGGATGATTTTCCTTTAATTTGAACTGATCGGCCGGGACGATTGTGAGATCGGCCTGGACGATCAAGCCAATTTTAAATCATCCATTTTTCATTCAGGGTGATGCTCCAGCCGATCTTCTGAGATTTGTACTGATCAGCCAAGATGATGTCCATATCGGCCTGGACGATATTGTCGGCAACTTGCAATTAATGAGCTCCTTTGAAGCTCTTATATTTAAGAGCTCTTGTTTAACATTTTGAACACACCTTTGGCTACTGCTTTGACATGAGAAGGCCTTGAGGAGAGAAAGAGAGAGAGGGAGAGAGAGAGGATCTTGTGAGGGGGAGCTTGTGAGGGGATTCACAAGGGTTGCTTCAAGGATCGCTTTACTTATTTTTCGTCTAGAGTTTCTCGTCCGTGGAAGGGTAGGTAGAGGTAAGGAGTAAGCATCGGGTTGTTGGTTCTCTGTCAACTTCACGAGGAAGCAAAAGGAGACAGGTTCTCTGCCTTGCCGGGGTAACAAAAAGGAGGTTCATGTGAGGGCTTCTCCGCCTAGCCGTGGGGACTAAAGGAGAGTCATGTTTGTAGTGCAATACTTGGAGGGTGCCTCTAAGAAGTGGATGTAGGTCAAGTTGACTGAACCACTATAAATCTCTGTGTTATTGCTTTCTTGCTTCCGCACATTTATTTTCTGCATTATTTATTTTTCTCGTGGTGTGATTTTGGTTTATGTGATTTTTGTTCTTTGTGAAAAGAAATTTTTTAAAATATCAATTCACCCGCCCTCTTGGTTAGCTTGGGACTAAGTTCATATGACTTAACATCCCTAATGAACTTTCAAGTGGTATCAAAGCCGGTTCGAAAATTTAAGTTTGAAAACCTTTTGAATTTGATCCATGGCTAACCTTGGGAATCGTAACACTTCAAAAGGGTATTCTATTACCCGACCTCCCTTGTTCGATAACCTACCTCTTGATTTCTGGAAAACCCGCATGTCAACGTTTTTACAATCTACTGATTATCGCATGTGGATGCTTATCAAAGAAGATTATTCTCCACCTTCTCGTGAAATTAAAGATGTTAAAACTGAAGTTGCTTTTACCGAATGGACTTTTGATAAACGAGATTTAGCTCAATTGAATGCAAAATGTTTGAGCTATTTTTTATGTGCTTTAAAGTCTGAAGATTACATGCGTATCTCTACATGCAAAACTGGTAAAGAAAATTGGGATAAGTTGTGTATCACCTATGAAGGCACTAATGAAGTTAAAAAATCCCGTTTGAATTTTCCCTTGCATGACTACAAACTTTTTCGTATGAAACCTCATGAATCAATTTCTGACATGTATACTAGATTTACTCAGAAAGTTACTTCACTGCATGCATTAGAAAAAAAACTTTCAAACTTTGAAAAAGTAAACAAGATTTTGAGATGCTTTCCTTCGTCATATGATGCTAAAATCACTGCAATCACTGAATCTAAGGATTTGAACACTTATTCTATTGATAACTTACTTGGCTCACTCATTGCTTACGAGCAAGGGGTAAATCAAAGAAATCTTTATGCATGTGAGAAGAAGAAGGAGAAAACAATTGCATTGAAGGCGCACAAATCTGATTTTGAATCTTTCGGGTCTGAATGCGATGAAGTTGCCTTCATCACAAGACAATTCAAAAGCTTTCTAAGGAAGAAACAAAAGCATCATCAAAATTGGAGAAATGGTGAGGATCATAAACATGTTAAAGGATATTCTGATGTTGTTTGTTATGAATGCAGGAAACCAGGACATGTGAGAACTGATTGCCCAACACTTAAAGATCACTCAAGCAAAGAAAAGGGTGAGGATAAACATAAGCTAAGGAAGGATAAGATGAGAGTATAAAAAGCATTTTAGGCGAATTCAGCATTGGACTCATCGGAGATGGAACCAGAAGATGAGACATCAAAATTGTGCTTGATGGCAGACGATAATCCTGAACAAGAAGAGGTATGTGAACTTTCCTACGATCAACTTCATGAAGTTTTAGAAAAAATTCATGCATCATATAGGAAATTAAAGAAAACTCATGCTAGCTTGAAATTAGAATTTTTGAACGTACAAAAAGAGCATGAAATTTTGACTAAAGACCATCAAATGATTGATTCAAATTATATGACTTTACTTGATAAATTTGATGAGTTAAATAAAAATCATTACGAATTAGTTGAAAAGCATGATGCATTAAAAGTTTCACACACATCACTTGAATCTGATTTTAAGAAGTCTAAAGAGATGGAGAAAAATTTGAGGATTAAAAATGAGGTCTTAAAAAACACAAATTTGAAGATTCAAAATGAATTAGAAACATGTAAGAAAACGAGGATGACACCTACTTTTGATCAATTGCCAAAACTTAGGAAGAGGCATTATAACTCAAACCACTTAAGAAATCCTTTTTTTGGAGTTAGATATTTTTCATGTGGCATACTAGGACACATCTCACACACTTGCACAGTACACCATAGTACACATTGGGTGTGGAGACCTAAGGTGCATGATCCATAACATACCACACATGCATTGCATTCTAGTCTTCATAAGAAGGAACCCAAACCTGCTTGGGTTCCTAAATCTAACATTTGATAATTTTGCAGGAGGGCTCTCACAAAAGGCCTCGTGAGAGTATGTGGTACCTGGAAAGTGGATGCTCTCGACATATGACTGGTGATGCCAACCAGTTTGTTGTACTAGAGTCCAGGACTGGAGGCAAGGTTACTCTTGGAGACAACACCACCAAGAAGGTGGTAGGCGCAGGTATAATTGGTAATTCCAAGAACCTTATAATTGAAAATGTTTTGCTTATAGATGGATTGAAGCACAACTTGCTCAGCATTAGTCAAATCTGTGACAAAGGCTTCATCGTGTAATTCTTTGCAAATTCATGCATTATAAGTTTAAGTAACAACACTATTTTGCAGGGAAAGAGGATCAACAATGTCTACAAGCTTGATTTAAATAACATTGAGTGTGCTGCTTCCTTTTGCTTAAAAACTGTGATTGATGATTCTTGGTTGTGGCACCGTAGACTTTGTCATACAAGTACAAAAACCCTTAGGAAAGTGACCCAAAAAGACCTAGTTAGAGGTGTCCCCAAACTTAAGTTTTCAAAAGACCACATTTGTGATGCCTGTCAACTAGGAAAGCAAGTCCATTCCAACTTTCACCCCATTAAGGACATTAGCACCTCTAGACCTTTAGAAGTCCTTTACATGGATTTGTTTGGACCCATTAGCACTGCCAGCCTGGGAGGGAAAGTCTATGGATTTATAATTGTTGATGACTACTCAAGGTTCACTTGGACTAAATTTCTTTCACATAAAAATGAGTCTTTTGAGAAGTTTAAAACATTTTATATTTGGATTCAAAAAAAGCTAGGTTGTGAGATTTTAACCATCTATAGTGATCATGGGGTAGAGTTTGAGAATGAAAGATTTGGAGATTTTGTGAGGACAAGGTGATTAGCCATAATTTTTCAACTCCTAGGACCCCTCAGCAGAATGGGGTAGCTGAAAGGAAGAACCAGGCCTTGGTGGAGGCCGCTAGAGCCATGCTTGCTAAGTATTCACTTCCAAAATATTTTTGGACTGAAGCGGTTAACACAGCTTGTTATGTGTTGAATAGGGTGAATGTTAGAGCTAAATTAGAAAAAACACCCTATGAGATCCTTAAGGGTAGGACACCCAATCTTTCCCATCTATATGTCTTTGGTTGTAAGGTTTTTATTCACAACAATGGGAAGTCTCACTTGGGAAAATTTGATCCTAAATCTGATGAAGGAGTATTCTTGGGATATTCTAGTGTTGGGAAGTCTTTTAGGGTGTTTAACAAGAGAACCTTGATGGTGGAAGAGATAACCCATGTAGTATTTGATGAGTCTGATCCTAAGAAATATGGAGTTGAAAATGATGATGAGGTTGGAGAGATTTCTAGTGGAGTAAAAAATTTGGGGAATGGGGTAGAACACCAAAGTAATGAAGGAGTAGGAGAAGTCACCCAAGGAGTAGAACATTTTGATTTGGATGAAAGGGTTGGACCTTCACACACTTTGCCTAGAGATTGGAGATACTCTATAAGTCACCCCAAGGATTTGATCTTAGGAGACCCTTCTAGTGGAATTAAGACTAGAAATGGACTTACAAAGGAGGTGAGCCACTCTGCCTTTATCTCAATGACTGAACCCACCACCATTAACCAAGCCCTTACTGATGAGTTTTGGATTTTAGCAATGCAAGAAGAATTGAATCAATTTGTAAGGAATAATGTTTGGGAGCTTGTAGAAAGACCTAAGGGACAAAGTGTAGTTGGGACAAAGTGGGTCTTTAAGAACAAGGTGAATGATTCAAGAGTGGTGGTGAGGAATAAAGCAAGATTGGTGGCTAAGGGGTATAACCAAATAGAAGGGATAGACTTTGAGGAGACTTTTGCCCCTGTAGCTAGATTGGAAGCCATTAGCATTTGCCTGTTATAAAGGATTTAAGCTTTTTCAAATAGATGTCAAGAGTGCCTTTTTAAATGGGGAAATAAAAGAAGATGTGTTTGTAGAACAACCCCCAGGTTTTGAGAGTTCCCAACTTCCAAATCATGTTTTTAAATTAAAAAGGATTTGTATGGTTTAAAGCAGGCACCAAGAGCTTGGTATGAGAGGCTTAGCACATTCTTACTAGAGAGAGAGTTTGTCAAGGGGAGCGTAGACACCACCCTTTTTCTTAGGAGAGTTGGAGATGATTTACTCATTGTTCAGATTTATGTGGATGATATACTCTTTGGATCTTCTAATAAGAAATTGTGTAATGATTTTTCTAAAATAATGAGTAGAGAGTTTGAGATGAGTTTGATGGGAGAGTTATCCTACTTTTTGGGGTTTAGCATAAAACAATTGGAGGATGGAACCTTTTTAAATCAAACAAAATATATAAAAGACATTTAGAAGAAATATGAGATGGACAAAGCTAAGCCAATTAACACTCCCATAACTTCTAGCGCTCCATTTGATAAGGACCCAAGTGGTAAGTCTATTGATCAGAAGAAGTATAGAGGCATGATTAGATCTTTACTTTACTTGACTGTGAGCCGACCTGATATCATGTTTAGTGTTTGCCTTTGTGTTAGATTTCTAGCTGACCCTAAGGAGTCCCACATGACTGCTATTAAGAGAATTTTTAGATATCTTTTGGGGACACAAGGCTTAGGGATTTGGAATCCTAGACACAGCACTTCTTTTGAGATTATTGGATTTTCTGACTCTGATTTTGCAAGATGCAAGGTGGATAAAAAAAGCACTTCAGGAACTTGTCAATTCATTAGACAATCTTTGGTCTCTTGGTCTAGTAGGAAGCAAAACTCTTTTGCACTTTCCACTGCTGAAGCTGAGTACATCGCTCTTGGAAGTTGTGTGGCCCAAGTCCTTTGGTTGAAACAACAGGTATTGGATTTAGGATTACCTGTAGGCACCATCTCAATCTTTTATGACAACACTAGTGCCATATGCATATCTAAGAATCCTATCCAGCATTCAAGGACTAAGGACATTGACATTAGACATCACTTTATTAGAGATCATGTGACATTAGACATCCTTTCCCTTTTTTTTTGTTTTTTATTTTTTAGTTTTTGGTGTGTTTTACTTTCTTTTGCTCTTTTCTTTCTTTTACTTAGTTTTCAAAATCATCGTTGAAATGATAACATATTCCATATTTAAAAAAAAAAAATTTGTAGTCAATATGGTTTTCATCTCTTAATCTCCTAGATGGTAAAAATATTTTGTGATTGTGTCTCTTTCTCTAACCTATTTTAGTGGCATAGTTTTCTTTTCTAATCAAAATTCTATCTCAAATTAAAGTTTGTCTATGAAATTAAGATCTTTTCTTAAGCTTGCTTAAGCAAATCTATCTTGTATTTATAATGTTTAAAGTTTCTTTGTCACATCAAGATCCCTCGTTACTCTTGTCTTTGATTATTAATTATATTTGTGGTAAATTTTCCTTATGTTAGAGAGAGAGCTCCTATTCTCTAATATCTGAGAAGATATATTCAGAACTAAGCTTTTTTTTAAGAGATCATAAAAGAGAATGTAGCTTGTAAAAATAAAAGAAATTTTTGGCCAATGATGCCAACAAAAGAAGCGCAAAGATGCCAAAATTAAAAAATCTATAAAAAGATGCACAAAGCACCACTCAAATTGATAAGAGGCATAAAATAAGCCACTCAAAAGCAAGCTATTCTCTCTTTTTAAATCTTTTATAATTTAGAAGTTTTTGGTTCTCAAAGACTTGATTTCGATTGTTTTGCCATCGTGACAGATTTACTTTGGTTCATTATTTTATAAAGATAGTTTTGTCTTAAACCAAGTGATGGATGGATTCTTTTTCTCATATTCAATTAATTCTTTGAGTTAGGTCATTGATTTCAAAAGACAATTCTACCCTAAGAAAACGTCTGAGCTAAGGGTAACCATGACCGAATATTCTACTATTCAATGAATGGCTGAGATTGTTAACTCATTAACCCACAAGTTTTTAAATTAGTCACATGGAATACTACATCATTTTCATGACTAGGTTTAAAAAAAAAATTGTTGTGATTTGCTATTGTTCTTTTGTGTTCCCTCCTCCTTTTTGATATGTCAAAAGGGGGAGAAGTTTATGATGTTCTTACACTTGTCGATCCTGAAATTTTTTATGCTAATTGTCTTCGTAGTGTTTTTCCATCATTAAAAAGGGGGAGATTGTTGCAAATCTACTTTCATGACTTATGTTTTAATGATTGACAAATACTAGTGATTCTCTTGGACTGCATGTTGCTTCTAACTTTTCAGAAATCGAAGATTGGACGAACAGGCGAAGCCTGTTCAAGATTATGTAGGTCTAGGGATGAGTCAGTCTATACTTTGTTTTTTCTCTTCTTGAGTCTATTTGTAATGGTAAAAGAGACTGATACTAAGTAACCCTACACACACACTTGAGAGAATTAGAATTTCTGTTTTTACTCATATCGGCCAAGATGATATTTACATCGTCCTGGACGATCAGGCTTAAAACAGAAAGTCTAAATAAGGATTCTTAATTAAGGCAGCCGACATTAACAGATTGGCCTGGACGATATGTGTATCGACTAGGACGGTAACCTCAAAACAGAAAGAAGTTACCGCTATAGACAATTAAGGTATACTGTATTTTTAAATTATCGGCTAGGACGATCATTGATCGGCCTTGACTATATTCTCAAATTATGCCTTAATTGATCAGGAAATTTAGGGAATAATTAAGGATGATTGATATAATTATATCATCTTGGACTATCACAGGATCGACAAGGACGATCTATTCAAAAACCTTGGTTACTTCAGGACGATAAATATCGGCCAGCTCGAATTCAGGGCGATGCTCTGGACGATTTTCCTCTGATTTGAACTGATCGGCCAGGAAGATCGTGAGATCGGCCTGGACAATCAAGCCAATTTTAAATCGTCCAATTTGCATTTAGGGCGATGCTCGGCCGATATTCTGAGATTTGTACTGATCGGCCAGGACGATGTCCATATGCAGCCTGGATAATATTATCAGCAACTTGCAATTAATGAGCTCCTTTGAAGCTCTTCTATTTAAGAGCTCTTGTTCAACATTTTGAACACACCTTTGGCTACTGCCTTGACCTGAGAAGGCCATGAGGAGAGAAAGAGATAGAGCGAGAGACAGAGAGAAAGGATCTTGTGAGGGGCAGCTTGTGAGGGGATTCACAAGGGTTGCTTCAAGGATCGCTCTGCTTCTTCTTTATCTAGAGTTTCTCATCTGTGGAAGGGTCGGTAGAGGTAAGGAGTAAGCATCGGGTTGTTGGTTCTCTGCTAGCTTCAGGAGGAAGCAAAAGGAGAAAGGTTCTTTGCCTTGCCGGGTGGCAAAAAGGAGGTTCTTGTGAGGGCTTCTCCGCCTAGCCGTGGGGGATAAAGGAGAGTCACGTTTGTAGTGCAATACTTGGAGGGTGCCTCGAAGGAGTGGACGTAGGTCAAGTTGACCGAACCACTATAAATCTCTATGTTATTGCTTTCTTGCTTCCGCACTTTTATTTTCAGTATTATTTATTTTTCTCGTGGTGTGATTTTGGTTTATGTGATTTTTGTTCTTTGTGAAAAGAAATTTTTAAAATACCAATTCACCCCCTCCTCTTGGTTAGCTTGGGACTAAGTTCATAGGACTTAACATCACTAACGAACTTTCACATGGATCTGAAACTCATCGTACCTCTTAGCATGGTCAGTATAATCTCTTACCATTATTGGTCAATAGTAACCGATCATTTTAATTTTAGCATCCCTCTAGGGATCTGACTAGTGTGCACCATAAAGCCCTTTCATGAACTTCTGCTACAGCTCTAGAAGCTTTTATAGTCCCCAAGCATCTTAGATAGATTTTATAAAAATATTGATGATTTTACAAATAGTTGACAAATATGTATCACAGTGCCCACTTTTGGATTTGTGCGGTAATAAATTTATCTATTAGGAGTTTATTTTTTGAAATTAGTCAATAAATAGTTGTTGAAACTTGTTGAATATGAATTAGGTTGTCAAACCTAAGCCTATGTCCTAGCGGCTAACCAAGAGGGGGGGGGGGGTGAATTGGTAATTAAAAATTTTACCCTCTTTTATAATTTTATACCAAAAAAATAACTTTAATGAATTTTGTAGAAAAAGGTTTTTCAACCACAAGTTAAACAGTAAAACAAAAGGCAGTGGAAATAATAAAAGACACGAGATTTATAGTGGTTCGGTTAAACACGACGTACATCAACTCCCCGGAGGCACCCTCCGAGTATTGCACTAATACCACTAGTGACTCTCCTTTTGCACCCACCACTACTCGATGCGGTAGAGAACCGTCATCCTTTTACACTCTTCTCAGTGTTGTTAGAGAACCTTTCGTCCTTTCACATGCTCCCGGTGTAAGCAGAGAACCCTTCGTCCTTTTACACTCTCCTAGTATGGGAAAGAAACTCTTCGTCCTTTCATACTTCCAAGTGTTGGCAGAGAACCCTTTGGCTGTTCACACTCTCCAAGTGTAGGCAGAGAACCCTTTGTCCTTTCAGACTCTCCAAGTGTGGGCAGAGAACCCTTCATCCTTTTACACTCTCCAAGTGTGGGCAGAGAACCCTTCGGCTGTTCACACTCTCCAAGTGTAGGCAGAGAACCCTTAGGCTATTCACACTCTCCAAGTGTCGGCAGTGAACCGAATCTCCTTGATAGATCTTCTCACAAGAAATCTATAATGACAATAGAAAAGAGTGAAGTAATCACAAACCACAAGTAGAGACTCTTACCTTTGAGTGTCAAGTGAAAACTTCACGCTCCAGTAGTAAGAATCCTCCTTCAAACACTCTCTTCTTGACTCTCCTTTTAATTGGCACAAAGATCAGTAGGCAAAAAGATTGGGAGGCAATTTTAATTTGACTTTATATAGGAAAGACATAAAAAATAGTCCAAAAACTACTAATTTTTAATTTTGTATGCAATGGATCGTCTCGTACGATCGTGGATCGTCCTAGACGAATCTACTTAAAATAGTTGCATACGAACCCAAAGTATATCGATATGAATTGACTTCATACCCGATAATCATCCCGTACGAAATAAGTTCATCCGGAACGAACAGTTATACCATGGGTCGATTTCGACAAAATGCAGGACGTTCCTAAAATTTTAAGAGATAGAGCACTTCGTCCTGGACGAATGGGAGTTCATTTGGATGAAAATTTTCCAGAGGGCATTTTGTCCTGGCACAAATACAGGATTTTGTTTGAATAAAAATTTTCCAGATGACATTTCGACCTGGGACGAATAGGAGTTCATCTAGACAAAAATTTTCCAAAGAACATTTCATCCTTTCATGAACAGGATTTCGTTTGAACCAAAATTTTTCAGAAACCATTTCATTCTGGGACGAATAGAAAAATTCTTCTGGACGATCAGGACTTAGAAAAATTTTCTCACTTCCTGTTCTTTCCATTGCTTTTCCGAGGGGATAATTGACTTCATCGTCCCGTACGAACCTGGTTTGTTATGTACGATCCGTGTGATTTTTTAAAGATCTCCCCAAGTGTGTGTGTGTGTGTGTGTGCTTATTTACTCAATTACAATCATTCTCACTCAAACTCAATACAATGAAAATTTACAAACTATCTCTTGCTGAATTGGATTTGAAGTCTTCATTAGTATGGAGTTTGATTTTCCTGAAATGTTAGTCCACACAAGACCAAAAAACAATTCTTCCAAAAAGTATTAGGAGAAAACAAAACCTAAAATAATAATATTTGAAATCATCAAAAACTATATAAGTTGCAAGAATGTAATACATGCAAATAACAACTCTCTTAACAACAGTTACCGCTAATCATCTCTTTTCTCAATGTTTAGGAAATACAGTCATGACTCCAAGAATCTACTAGTTTTATGTCTATTGAATTCATGATATTTTTCTAATTTATTTTTAATAATGATCTATCGGGGTTATATCCTACTAGCTTGAGTCTGTTATTCCCTCTACCTGTGGGACTTGTAAGATTGTTAGCTCTAAGACTCAACAATTGTGAATCATAATTCGTATAGGCTCTTCTTCATATAGATTAGCCACATCTTTAGCATTTGGTCAATAAATATACTCTATTGTTTGACCTCAAGGAACGTAAATTATCTTAATATTTGGCACTTATTTCAGAAGCTTGAGAGTTTGCTGGTGGTAGTGGGCCAATTCAAATTTACAAAACTTGTAAATACCTAAAACTTGATTTATCATAAGCTGTGAATCACTAAAGATTTAGAGATTTTGGATTATAACAATCATTAAAATATCTAATCCCACTATTAGAGCTTTGTACTTGGGTTCATTATTAGTTTGAGGCTTAAATAAATGGAATAAAAATCTAATTATGCATCCCTTACGTGATATGAAAATGTGACATATACCAGCTCACTCTTGCAAGATTTAGAGGTCGGGCAGGTTTAATCATTGAAGCCCCATTTAAATAAATTTAGTAAAATTGTACTTTCTCTTTCTTCTTTGACTTGTATGACTTAATCATCATACAAATCATCATTGAGGAGGGAGTCGGCCAGGATAAGATGTGCGGTAAGAAAATCTATTAAGGCATATCCTTTCATCTCCTTATGACACGTACATGATATGAAACTGTAGTAATATTATTGCCCATCTGGATAGACAAACTATCAATGTTATTCTTTCATAAAAAACTTTAGCAAATTGATCTTTGATATCAACAAAATTTTATGAGATAATAAGTAATGGAAGAGTTTCTAGAATGCATAAATCGATGTTATGCAATGCTTCTAAATTAGAGAATATTGTTCTTCCGCTCTGATCAATCTATATCTAATTTAGTAGAGCATAATTTCTTTGTATTCTTTATCATGCTGGGCCAATAATGTTTAAGAGATTCTTCTAGTGCTGTCGTATAGAGTATAAGAGGCTTCCCCACAATTGGTGCTACAAGAATGGATGGATTTAATACGTACCTCTTGATGCTATCGAATGCTTCCTAACACTCTTCTCCCCACATAAAGTGAACATTGTTCTTCATTAGTTTGATGATTGGCTGGATCCTACCTGATAGATTTAATATGAATCACTAAATGAAGGCCAGTTTTACTTATAAAGAGTGAAGTTGATAGAGATTTCTGAGAGGTCGCATCGGAATGATTTCTTTAATTTTATTGGGGTTGATCTTGATTCCCTGATTTCAAACAAGGTATCCAAGGAATTTATAGGAGTAGACCCCGAAAGCACATTTGAGAGGGTTCATCTTTAAATTAAACTTTCCAATTCTCTCAAATATAATCCTTAGATCCTTTAAATGATCTTTTTAATCCATGTTCTAACAATGAGGTCATCCACAGAGCACTGTACCATCTCATATATTGACTTCTCAAAAATATGCATCGTTGCCCGCTCATAGGTGGCACCATTGTTCTTCAAGCCAAAGGGCATTAATATGTAGCATAAAATATTGATGGGTATTATATATGATAAGTTCTTTTCATATTCAGGTGCAATCTTGATCTGATTGTAGCTTGATGATTCGTCCATAAATGAGAATATGTCATGGTTGGATGCCTTATCCACTAGTATTTTTAATAGTGGGAGTAGAAAGTCATATTTGGACATGCCTTATTGAGGTCTTGAAAGTCAATACAGACAAGGATTTGATAATTCTACTATTTTATAGGGGCAATATTGGTGATCCAATGAGTATATTTTTCTTTACAAATTATGGCTGCTTCTATAAGCTTCTTAGTTTATACAATCACCTATTCTTTAACCTCTAATCTATTCTTCTTGGAACTTATTTAAAGAGTGACACATCTAGTTTGATAGCTAATCTGTGAAATTTTACCTCAAGAGATAAGCCAAGCATACTGGCTTATATCTATGCAAAGAAGTCCCTAAATTCATAAAGAAGTTTTTTTTTTATTTCTTCTATTTAATCTTTTTGTAGGATGGAGATAATAAAGGTTGGGAGAGGGTCCTCCTTAGTTCCCAAGTTGACTTCTTTTAACTAATATAATGTGGTTTCCTTTCCACCATCTTCCAATTCTTCTGGGTGGGTATGCCTTTTATTGGTTGATCATCATAATCATCAACTTCATATATTTCCTCATCGCCACTATCATCGTACTCGACTTCCATATGTATGAGTGCTCGACATGTCTCTTTTTTAGGGTACTTTTGCATGATGTATCTGAGACCTCTCCTTATAAGAATATTCTTTCTTCTTAATGCATAGGGACTTCTTTGATATTAAAGCTTTAAGTAGAGGTGAAGTTATTATGCAAGAGTGCAAATTTTGGCCTATTTTTGCAACATCCTTTGGATATTTTAAGTGTTAAATATGGGCATTTTCATAGGTATTTACTCCCTCAGCTCGATGGTCCTTTGAAACCAGTTTTGATTCCCTTCTTCTTCGCACTATCCATATTTAGAAAATAAGGTTCCCGACCTATCCACTTTTCTCATAGGAGGAGCATAAAATGTTATGATCAACTCCTGAACATTATGTACATTTGTGGGAATGATTTCTTTAGAATCTTATGGGGGGAACACGTGTGAATACACATACATTGTTTGAGATCAAAATATTATCTACTCTTCTCGAGAGTATATATTGCACCTTACTCATATAGGTAGACTCATAGTAATAGTCATCATATGAATATTTTTCCTTATTTTTCCCCCTAACTATTGTTTGGCATACTTCCAAAGATTTAACAAGGATGGGATTATCCTTGTTTGTGTCACTCCCTTGGTGAGGTGCATGTTTCTTGACCTAGGAGAGATTAGTGCTTTGGGAAGAGTCAATGTTGCATTCTTTCTCCCTACATACTCCTTCTCAGTTTCTTATTTGGACCTCTTTAAAACTTTTTGGGTTAAATACTTTAGTCTCGAGAGAACTTAACTACTTTGACTCTTTGGAGATAAATTACTTGGTATCTTCAAAGATTTTTACCTCACAAATCATGAAGGGCTAAATATCACTAGAGATTTTGAACTCCTATGCATCCCTAAAATACTTCATGCATTGATATAGAGTTGACTGGATGATGTCATACTCATGCAACTATGTGCAACCAAAAAGTGCCTTAAATGAGGTGTCAACATCAATCACATGACATTTTTCCTTGATATAGAGTTCTCCAAATACTACAAAAAGCATAAATGATCCTAGGGTATTTTACTCCTTCACATTAAAGTCGTGCACCATTAACTTGTCTTGCCCAAGGTGCTACACATCAAGACAAAGTGATCTATGCTCTTTCAAGCTTATAAAGTTGATAAAGGACATAAGATCATTAAAAATTTAGTTTATTATCATTCCATAACTCTCTACATTAACATATAGAGGGCGGTTATGGTTTGCCATTCTGAGCATCATGTTGTCCGTGGAAAAAGTAATGATATGCTCATTTCATGATTGCAAGACCTCTATCATATTGTATTTGGTGAAATATGCCTCATATTTTTTAGGCTCTTGAAATCCTAAATTAAGGTCACCTAAAGTTCTCTAGACATCACCAGACCATCGTATATACTAAGTTGTGCTGGGATTTTCCTCAGATGGGATAGAATATTATTGGTGGGAAAAATTTGTGTCACACCACGCAGATTTTGATTTCTCCTATTTTGTAATCGAATACTGCATTGAGAATAAAGTACAGTCTCGAGAGGCCGACACAATATTTTATAATGGATTCAATATCAAAATAGGGTTTTAAAATTTGATATTTCTATAATCAAACACAATTTAAAGAATAGCATATTATTTCGAAAAATAAACATGAAATTCTTAAGAATGTGTTTAAAAATAGAAATAAGCTTTTTGAAAAATTTATTCATTCTTTTATTTAGATATAACAAAGAGAATATTATATCATCTTGAAAGACGAATATAACATTCTTCAAGACATCCAAAATCAAGAATGAATTTTATAAAATTCATCATTTCTAAAATTAAATATAACAAGCAATAAATTATATTGCCTGAAAAGACAATAATAACATACTACGAGCATATTTAAGATTAGAAATGAAGTTTTTTAAAGATATCTGCATTCCCAAAGATTCTTCCCTTATTTTATACGAATAAAACAAGGTTTATTTTATTCTGGAGTTCTCAAATCCCTATAGGAGCAAGCTCCTATAGTTAATTACATCCTAGGAGGAATGCTCCTAAGAAAACTCTCGATTAAAGCAGTGATTTCATACCCTTTTGACTACAAAGTAGAAGACAAGGAACATAAGTAAAGATTTTCCAAGGAGAAAGCTCAATGTTGAATATTTATTAGCGAGTCAAAGGATGAAAAGTAGGAGATGTCAGATTCTGAGAAGCCCAGAGACAACCTCAATCTATCCTATGTTGAGCTTTACATTTTAGGAGAAAATTTTATATTTAAGTTGATATTTTATTAGAAATTTGGGATTTATATTCCCAAAGGGCGAGGACTTAAGATCTAAAAAGAATATGCCTCAGAACCTAAATCTAATTTGGGTACTACAACGTAATGACCCGAACCTAACTAATGAAGTGCAAATCTGGACTTACCCCGGCCTGGATTGGGGAGCCAGCTAACCACCTAGGCGCTTTAAAACCATGTGTCCAGTCTCTTATGAAAGATGGGTAGGGATGTTGTTTAAGTTTTAAGGAATTGGGGATGACATCTAAGACAATTCCTAATTAGCCCCTCAACTTATGTAGGGTGATAAATGTCTAGAAATGCAATTAATATTTTAGACTCTTTTTAGTTTGTATCTAATGCAATGCATGCTAATTGACTCGAATGCATAAAATGAATATGAAGCAGTTTTAAAATTAGGCTTAGAAAATAGGTTTTTCCCTAGAGATTTCACAACTTCCCCTTGACAGAACTGCACCCTCATAGGTCAAGTGGTCTGCCAGAACCCGCAGACGGGGAGGTGCCTAACAAGGAAGAGAAAGTATTAATATGCTTATGCTGACTCTTGGCGGTCCCGAGCTTACTTCTTAGATCGTTAGAGTTACTATATGAGCCTAAAAATTTTTATTTAAAATTACAAGTAGAAGAATTTTAAGCGTACCCTTACGAAAAAAATCTCTCCGTTTCGAATCCAGGCTAAAACAAAACACGGCATGCAAGGTCCTAAAAAAATCTACTACACAAATAATGTAAACAATCAATTTTAATAATCCAAATATAATGTCCAATGTCCATATTACACCCAGAATTTGCAGAAAAGTAAAGTGGCCGGGCACCACTGACAACAAACCCGGATTCTAATCCTAAGAATGACGCAAGTGATTTTTGAAATGGGATATACTGTTCCTTAAATATTCATTTCTTCATCTTCTTTCTTCAATCTTCTTGTTCAGTTTTTTCTTCTTCTACGAACTTCTCGGGTCCGTCGGGTTCTGGATATCCAAATGAAAAGAAATCATCCCTAAGAGGGGTATTCTCTTTTCTATTTGGATATTGAATCATTCTAATTTGACTTTCTAAATAAAAGAGAATAATCCTTTAAGGTATATTCTCTTTTCTTCAGATTCCAAATTGAATGTGATATCCCACTTTCAAAATCACTTTCACAATTTATAAACACATTTACATTACATTACATTTCACAGAAAAAGAAAGAAAAATCTAGACTGCCTGCAGGGTTATCCTAAGCAATTTATAACAAAAATCATCCCACGCAATTATATATATATATATATATGCAATTGAATTTAAATTATTAAGCCACACTTGGCCACACTCTTCTTCATTTGGGAGCTAAGCAGCTGAAGCACCTGTAGCATTTATTTATTATTAATTAATTAGCCCCCTTTTTCTGCCCTGCATGAGTGTGGCCACCTGCAGAAAATCATATTAACAATCCAGATCGCTCCTAGCCTATGGGTAATCTAATCGTCAATCAAACCAACACAGAGTGCAGTAAAAATAAATAAACAAACACACCAACATTTTATAACCAGCATGCAATAAAACTCGAGAAAAAGCCCGTCACAGTGCAGTAAGGAAATAAACACCGGCCTAACCAAAAACTTGAGTCAGTTGTCCTAACAAACAAATCTAAGTGTGTGCAGTAGGCTGTGAGGTTTTGAAATGTCCTAAGTAAATTATTGGCTAAAGCTTTCTAATTGATTGAATTCTAATTTAAAGATATTTACTAATTCTAAAGTGAGATGTCACTAAATTTTCTATGTTATAAGTTTCTATCCTAAAGTGTGCATGCTTCCTAAGTCTAGATTTTCTAAGACCCGGTCCTTAATTTTTGTCCTTAAGTGTCACTACTGTTGTATGGGATAAAAATTTGTTATTACTAACCCTTGGGACTTTGAGCATGTGTAAAAGGGGTTTAAGGATCTAAAAGAAAATAAAAGTACTAATAAAATTGAAGTTACTACAGGGACCTAAAGGATGGGTTCACGCATACCACATCAAGGGGCCCCTAAAGGTTTTCTAAGTTTAGAAATACTCACAATCACCGGGGGCTACGACCCGGTGGTTCCGCCCGTAGCACCTCTACCCGGTTGGATAGAGGCGACTGACGTCATCAGCTCCTTGTACTTTTATCCACTTGATCAGTACCGTTTCTCGCAGTTTATGCAAATAAAACAGAAAAACAAGGAAAAACAGGGATTAGAAAGTTCATTTAATAAATAATAATGAAATAATTGAAATTTACTAGAAATAAAGACGTACCTTTCTTCGGGCTTGAATACTAGATTTGTTGCTTGCTTTTTTGAAACCTTTACTTTTACGAGCATTCTTTACATTTTTTTTCTACATTCACCTCGAGGCATAAGAAAGGAAAAAAAAGAAAAAGAGAGAGAGCGATAGAGGGAGAAAAAGAATTCTTGTTTTCCTTTGACCACTCAAATAATTTATTTTCCAATACTTATACTTTCACTTTATCCCTTCTCCAAAACTCACTCACTTTCCACTTTCAAGACATGAAATTATTTCTTTTCCAACATACATTTTACTTTTCCACATTTATATTACTTGACTCTCAAAATTTATACAAACTCCATAATTCAAAATTTCGAACACACCTACACATATCACTTTACCTAAACACTTTACTTTTACCTTTCTCATACAATACCTTTCCACCATACATTTTCACCTTTCAAAATGCACATAAGTTCACTTTTAACATTTACATACATCACCCTTTCCAAAACACACACAAATTTCACTTTTACAGAAATGCAAATCTCTTTCTTTACCAAATCAACCACTTTAATTTTCACAATCTTCACACAAAACTTTTCTAATATTCACTTCCTCCTCTTAATGCCAACATCGTCACTTCTTAAAGCCCACACAAAATTGACCCTCAAAACATACACTCATCAAAGCAACTTACTCTTCACGCTTCCACATGTCACCTTTTCCAAAATCACTCACATTTTACTTTTTACTTTTTGAAATTATACAGTCTTCAAAAATCACATATTTCTCTTTTCACCTTTCAAAGCACACACTTTTCACCTTTTAAAATCACAAAATTAACTTCTTAAACTATACACCCATTTTCACTATTTAACATACAAACACTTCACTTTCTATTTTTTTGTTTAAATATCAACCTTTAAAACAAACACTTTTCATTTTCAATATTCATGCTCTCTACTTTCCAAAATCATACATTTAAGAAAGAAAACTACATTTCAAAACAAACAACCTACTTGATGTTTAAAATTAACATTTTTACAATAAAATACCACCTTAAGAGAAAGATTTTGATGTCTATCTATACTCTTCACATTTCAAGAAAATATTCCGATAACATGAATAACACTGCATAAAACTTTTCCAACTTAACACTTATACCAAACGCAATTAGAAGGAGAAAGAAGTTTTTTATGCAAACTTAATTCTTTCCAAATATCTCAAAAAGTCATCACTTCTTCGTGAATGCAACTCACCCATTTTTAATAATTAAGCCAACAAAGATTGATAAGTGATTAATATAACAAGGAGAGAGATGCAGCCAAATAAATAGACATTTCCACTTGCATATCAAGATAAACCTCATGCGTTTATAAACATTCCAGCAGACTTTCATAGTTTCTTTTACTACTAATTTTTGTAATTTTCAAAGGAGAGAAGGGAATTAAGAATTCGTTTCAGATTCATTTATTAGGAAGATTTAAAATTTAAAACCCTCAAAATTTAGTTTATCAAATGAGCAAAACACTAAGAGAAATATTTAAGAGTGAACAATAAGAAGATAAAGGAGGAGATGATCCATACGCTCTTGCAAACCTGTAGTTGAGGAGATTACTGGCGGCGAGAGCAAACGATGGCAAGGTTCTCGCTAAGGTTCACGACGGCGACGGGAGGAGGAGTTAGGTCCGAGAAGGTTGGGGTTTTGGTCAGGGAGCAGGTCGGAGAAGGTTGGAGATCGACGTTGAAGATCGGTGAGAGAGAGAAGAACGGACTATGCGTGAGCAGAATGACGAGGCTTTTTGCAAACTGTAGGGATTTCGCCTAGGCTTCTTACGCGATCCAGAGAGGGACGATGGGCTGGGTTGTGCGATCTAGAGGGTGACGGAGAGGAGGAGTTTGGTCTGTGCGAACGGAGAGGAAGCTTCGGTTCTTCCCTTAGGTTGTGCCAATGAATCAGTCGTGAGAGTGGGGGAGTTGTGCGAGTGCAAGAGAAGAAGGGGCGGTTGGATGCCAACTGCAGGGGAGTTTTTTTTTTTTTTTTTTTTTTGTTTAGTGAGAATGGAGAGGGGGATCGTGAGGAGGACTTAATCAAATCTCATTTTAAAAAAAATTCTGATGACTCAGATTAAACGTAATCTAAATATGATTTTTAAAAGTAAATTTTTTTATTTTGAAAGTTTGAAATTATTTATAGAATAATTTAGAATATATATATATATATATATATATATATGATTTAAAATAATTGTTTTATCTCAATTTAAAAAAATAAAAATAATAATAATAATAAAATATTATTATTATTTTATTCTATTAACGATGATTTTTATTTGGTTAAAATTAAAACAGATTTTTATTAGAAAGAATTCTGTGTTTGATTGGTGAATTGATTGAATCCAATGATGTAACAATTTGATCGAAAACGAATTAGATTAAATTAAATTGAGTCGATCGACATCGATGAATCATAAATCGAGCTTGATTTGAGTTCGTTTGGAGTTGAATTTGATTGAATTGATTTTGATTTGAATTGAGTTATAGGCTCGAGTCGATGCTACGTCAGTGGGCATCCACCTAAGGGAAATCCTATGGGCGACATCTACACTAGGCTACGAAGACCTAGGTGCTAGAGTCGATTCTGGGGAAATTGACCTCAAATAATGAGGTCAACAAATGGACCCCCAATAGGCATGATAAACTTGCCAAAGTTTATCGTGCGTATTGGCGTTGACCGAAACGATCAATTTGATCCAAAATTGAACTTGAAAGTCTGGGTATATGAATTGAAGAAATTTTTGGAATTGATAGAAAATCTAAATAAAGTTGATAGAGTTTTGAGTTGAATGTTTGAAAGATTTGGATCGATTATTTGATTTAAAATTCGATATTGACAATAATGACTTTAGCAAATAATTACTAATGAAATTAGCATTATTAAATAAAGCCAAGATATAGAAACGTTGAATGCAATGATTAGAATATAGTTTGGACGGAATGGAGAGTTTGATTTTTATTTTGATAAAAGTCAGAAATCAATAGGATGCCGTAAGAGCGGGCTTAGACCTAAAGATGTATTTAAGATTTAACATTTAACGAAGAGAAGATGCCGCTAGGGATGCTTATACTTCTCCTCGGGACGAAGATTAGGATGCCACTAGGGATGCTTATACCTATCTTCAAAAAAATGTCAATAGGATGCCGTAGGAGGACTTATACCTAGAAACGGATTTAATCAAGATTGGCTGCCGTAAGAGCGGACTTAAGCCAGAATGTCGATAGGATGCCATAAAAGCGGACTTAGACCTAAAGACGGATTTAAATAGGATTGGCTGCCGTAAAAGCGGACTTAAGCCAGAAAGCCAATAGGATGCCGTAAAAGCGGACTTAGACCTAAAGACTGATTTAAACTGGATTGGCTGCCGTAAGAGCGGACTTAAGCCAGAAAGCCAATATGATGCCATAAAAGCGAACTTAGACCTAAAGACTGATTTAAAATGGATTGGCTGCCGTAAGAGCGGACTTAAGCCAGAAAGTCGATAGGATGCCGTAAAAGCGGACTTAGACCTAAAGACGGATTTAAGATTGAATGGCTGCCGTAAAAGCGGACTTAAGCCAGAAAGCCAATAGGATGCCGTAAAAGCGGACTTAGACCTAAAGACTGATTTAATCAGGATTGGCTGCCGTAAGAGCGGACTTAAGCCAGAAAGCCAATAGGATGCCGTAAAAGCGGACTTAGACCTAAAGACTGATTTAAACAGGATTGGCTGCCGTAAGAGCGGACTTAAGCCAGAAAGCCAATAGGATGCCGTAAAAGCGAACTTAGACCTAAAGACTGATTTAAACAGGATTGGCTGCCATAAGAGCGGACTTAAGCTAGAAAGCCAATAGGATGCCGTAAAAGCGGACTTAGACCTAAAGACTGATTTAAACTGGATTGGCTGCCGTAAAAGCGGACTTAAGCCAGAAAGCCAATAGGATGCCGTAAAAGCGGACTTAGACCTAAAGACTGATTTAAACAGGATTGGCTACCGTAAGAGCGGACTTAAGCCAGAAAGCCAATAGGATGCCGTAAAAGCGGACTTAGACCTAAAGACTGATTTAAACTGGATTGGCTGCCGTAAGAGCGGACTTAAGCCAGAAAGCCAATAGGATGCCGTAAAAGCGGACTTAGACCTAAAGACTGATTTAAACTGGATTGGCTGCCGTAAGAGCGGACTTAAGCCAGAAAGCCAATAGGATGCCGTAAAAGCGGACTTAGACCTAAAGACTGATTTAAACTGGATTGGCTGCCGTAAGAGCGGACTTAAGCCAGAAAGCCAATAGGATGCCGTAAAAGCGGACTTAGACCTAAAGACTGATTTAATCAGGATTGGTTGCCGTAAGAGCGGACTTAAGCCAGATGTCGATAGGATGCCGTAAAAGCGGACTTAGACCTAAAGACAGATTTAAACAGGATTGGCTGCCGTAAGAGCGGACTTAAGCCAGAAAGCCAATAGGATGCCGTAAAAGTGGACTTAGACCTAAAGACTGATTTAAACTTAATTGGCTGCCGTTAGAGCGGACTTAAGCCAGAAAGCCAATAGGATGCCGTAAAAACGGACTTAGACCTAAAGACTGATTTAAACTGGATTGAATTTAGAAGTATAATTGATTTTTTTTTTTTTTTTTTTTAATTTTGAATCATTTCCCTTCGTCACAAATGATATTAACAAATTGCAAATATTCTATTAGAGATTATAACATTTGTATATATCATTTTCTAGAAGGGAAAGAAAAATGTTTTTTGAAGATTGATAGACTTGAAAATCTTTTGATTAAAATTTTTTTTTATCCTTCATTACAAATGATCTTTATAACTTACAAATAATCCACTAGGAATTTTGTTTTTATATTGGATCTTTATATGTGAAAAGAAAGAAAAAAAAATAAAAGGACAATTCTATAGTAGTATTATAGAACATCTCAATTATTTCAAATCTTGCAACTTTTCAAATTTTGATTTTCAAAAGTATACAAATCACTTGGACCCAGTACAATATGTGACATTCAAAAATTTGAGAACAACGTATATTCTGAGAAATTTGTAATTTTATTGCAAAATCATCATAACAACGTCATTACACATAGTATTTTTTAAGAAAACGCCCATTGATGGGTAACATAGGACGATCACCCTTACAGTCCACCAATTGATAATATCCTCCTTGGTAGACTTTCTCCACCACAAAAGGACCTTCCCAGGTAGGCTTAAATTTACCCCCAAACCTTCGATGAGTTAAGATAGGTCTACGTAAGACCAACACAAGTTCTCCTACTCGAAAGGTTCTAGGGCGGACTAATTTATCATGTGCTTGAGCCAAACGGGATTTATATAACTCGAGGTTCTGTTGAGCCTGCAGTCGCTTCTCTTCTAAACCTTCGAGTTCTTCTAGTCGAAGTCGGGCGTTCTGTTCAGATGTGATACTATTATTAACTGCAACTCTTAGAGAGGGAAGCTGTACCTCTAAAGGGAGAGCAGCCTCTGCCCCAAAGACTAAAGCAAACGGTGTAGACTGAGTTGGGGTTCTATATGTGGTTCGATAAGCCCACAATGCTTCACCCAACTTTTCATGCCACTGTCGCTTATTGTCCTCTATGCTTTTCTTTAAAATTCCTACCAACGTCTTATTGAAGGCCTCTGCTAAACCATTTGCCTGTGGGTAATAGCTTGTGGAGTATCTCCAATCAATATTGTGACGTTTAACAAAGTTGTTCAGTTTGGTACTTTTGAAAGAAGGACCATTATCGGATATAATTCGACGAGGAATGCCGAATCGATAAACGATTTGGTCTCGAAAGAATTGGATCAAATTGTGAGTTTTGACTTTTCGTAGTGGAACAGCTTCTGCCCATTTTGAAAAGTAATCTGTTGCCGCTAGAATGAACCGATGACCTTTAGAAGAGGGAGGATCGATAGGGCCAATGATATCCGTACCCCAACTTTCAAAAGGCCATGAAGCAATTGTTGGATGTAGGACATTAGGAGGTTTGTGTAGGACTACACCATGTACTTGGCACTGATGACAACGACGTGCAATAGACATACAGTCGTCAATCATTGAGGGCCAATAATATCCTAACCTTTTAATTTTCATCTTCATTTTAGGACCAGATTGGTGAGCATCACACAATCCGGCATGTACCTCGGTCACAATCTTTTGGGCTTCTTGTTTGTTAAGACAACATAACCACATTTGATCAAAAGACCGACGGTACAAAGTGTTGTTTATCAGCGTATAGGAGAGAGCCCTTCTCTTAATCTGATCTGCGGCAGATTTCTCTTGAGGGAGTTTGTTTTCTTGCAAGTAGTCAATGAAAGGTTTTCTCCAGTCAACCGTCTCATCATTAACAGCAAGAACAACCTCACCCTCAGAAGGAAAAATCTTAGTAATGTATTCCAAGTCTATAGGAGATAAGATCTTGCGACCTTGAACTTCTATAGAGATTGACTCTTCTTCTATACAAGCTAACTCTTTTGCAAGTTTTGCAAGGGCATCCGCCATAGAATTTCTTCCACGGGGTATCCTATACAAAGTTACATTTGGAATTTGTTCGAGAAGCTTCATAGTGTATTGATAGTACGGAAGAAGTTTAGGTTTCAAGACTTTATAAATACCAGCAACTTGATTGATAATAAGTTGTGAATCTCCAAAGATCTTGATTTCCCTAATTTCAATTGATATTGCTAATTCTAAACCAGTTATTAGAGCTTCGTATTCAGCTTCGTTATTAGTACAATGCTCTAATAAATGATAAGAATAACGCAACAAACCTTTTTCAGGGGTTATGAAAACCAACCCGATACTGGCCTTCCCTGAGATTATTTCCTGAGATTCCTCAATCTTTTGTGAAGATGCGGCACCATCAAAATATAACTCCCAGGTATTTCCTTCCTGCTCCTCTAAACTCATAATTTGTTCATCAGGGAGATCATCATTTAGAGGGGACTCAGCAGGGATCGGGTGTGCTGCTAAGAAGTCAGCTACGGCTTGACCTTTGATAGCACGTAAGGGTATAAACGTGATATCAAACTGGAGTAAGAACATTGACCATTTTGCTAAACGTCCTTACAACGTTGGACGAGTCATCAGGTATTGGAGTGGATTGACTCTAGAAATGAGATTGATTTTATGAGCTAACATGTAATGCCTTAATTTCTGGGCAGCAAAAATTAAGGCTAAACAATGTTTCTCAATTGGTGGGTAATTAGCTTCAGTTGGTAAGAGTCGTCTACTTAAGTAGTAAAGTGCGTTCTCTTTTCCTTCCTCATTAGTTTGGGCTAACAAGGCGCCAAGGGAACTGTCTAAAGCTGCGGTGTAAAGTATTAAGGGTTTTCCCAGAATAGGAGCCGCTAAGACTGGAGGTGTTAACAAATACTGTTTTATGTTTTCAAAAGCGTTTTGACACTTTTCATCCCAATAAAATCGGGCATCTTTCTTACATAAAGCAGCAAATGGTTGACACCTACCAGACAAGTTAGAAATGAATCTTCGTAGATATGCCAACCTACCTTGAAGAGATCTTAATTGGGTTAGACTTTTAGGAGGTGGCATATCTAAGATGGCTTTTATTTTGGAAGGATCAATTTCTATACCTCGGTGTCTCACTACGAACCCTAAGAATTTCCCTGAAGTAACTCCGAAAGCACATTTCAAGGGGTTCATCTTTAGGTTATAGCGGCGCAACCTTTCAAAAACGATTCTCAGATCATGAAGGTGGTCTTCCCTTTGACGACTTTTGACAACCAAATCATCAATGTAACATTCCACTTGTTGGTGGATTAAATCATCGAAGATTCAGGTCATAGCTCGCTGGTAAGTTGCACCAGCATTTTTAAGTCCAAAGGGCATGACTTTGTAACAGAAGACCCCTATAGGTGTTCTGAATGCAGTAAATTTTTCGTCTTCAGGAGCCATCTTGATTTGGTTATATCCGGATGAACCGTCCATAAAAGAGAAAATTTCATGCTCAGAGGCAATGTCTACCATGAGTTCTGGTATGGGTAATGGGAACTCATCTTTCGGACATGCCTTATTCAGATCCCTATAATCGATGCATACGTGAATTTGACCACTTTTCTTCTTTACTAGGACGACACTAGCCAACCAAGAGGGATATTTCTCCTCTCGAATAAAGCCTACATCGATCAGTTTCTTAACTTCAGTTATTACTTGTTGTTCAATTTCTAAACGCATGCGTCGTGGGGCTTGTTTGACAGGGATTATATCAGGTTGAATTTCAAGTTTGTGAACTGCTATTTCTAGAGATAATCCGGGCATTTCGTCATAACTCCAAGCGAAGCAATCCTTAAACTCTGAAAGTAACTTGACTAAGTTATTTGACTCATCCTCGTTCAATAAGGCACTTATGAACGTTGGACGTGGATTTTCTTCATTACCAAGGTTAATTTCTTTTAGTTTGTCAATAGTTGATTGGATTTCTTCCTCGAGTTCAAGAGGTGCCTCCTTAACTTGAAAGTCATCCGAATCATCTAAAGTTTCTAAGCAAAATTCATTAAGATTTTCAATGTCTTCTACAAAAAGATGATCAGATCCTACATTGTTAGTAATTACTAAGTAATAATCATCATCATCATCAAATGGACAAACAGTACTAAAGCCTAGTCCTGCTTTTGATTTTGGTTTATGGAATTCCGTATTCCAAAGACTTTCAAAGGACTGAGCTTGATGTTTAGTCCAAGTAGATGGGGCTAGACCTTGCTCAATTAAATTTTTAACACAATAAGGATACCAATCAAAAGGGAGTTCCACTATTTCATTCATAAAAGTCTCATCAACATGTACATCAGTTTCAATATTTTTGCTAGAAGAAGGAATAAACTTAGCAGTTTTACAATCATCGCTCAAAGCAGGTGAAACTTTAACTGCCAACCCAGCTATACTATCTTGCGATAATGGGGTTATAGCTAAAGACTTCACATATCCTTTAAGTCTTTCATAGGTAGACAAATCTGAATCATCCTCTATATTTGCCTGAATTTTATCTTCATCACTGTCATTTTCCAAAGAGATCTCAAATTTTGGCCTTTTGTTACTATTTTCATCCTTCAGTACACATGATTCATCATCTGAACAAGATTCTAAATCGATGTGTATCGTAGGGTTTTGCTTTTGTAAGTTTTCATATATTATACTTTCATGATTTTGCCATCCTCTGCCTCTACCTCGCCCTCGTTGGGTCATCCTACCACCTCTTTGTGAGGGAGGAGCAGGATGCCAACGAATGCTATCTTTGGGGCAGGGATATTCTTCATCTATTTTTTCTTCTTTTTCTTTTTCATTTTTCTTTTCAAGTGCAATTTCATTTTTGGCCAATTTAAGATCTTTGGAAACAACTCTTTGTTTTTTAGGCAAATAATAGGCGGCATCTTCATAAATTCCTACTTCATGAACCGAGAATGGTTGCAAATCTCCCTTAATACAGTGCTCAGTACCATCTCTGATGTACTTGATACACTGATGCAGGGATGAAGGAACCATCCTATATTCGTGAAGCCAGGGTCTACCTAAAAGAGCGTTAAAAGATGTTGGAGCGTCTATAATATGAAACTTTGCTTCAGTTCTAAAATCCTCAATCTCTAACAACAGAGTAACTGAACCCAAAGCCCTCTCGCCATTTTCGTTAAAACCCCGTAAGATCATCTTGTCTGAGCTGAGCTTACGGACGTCTATTCTCAAATAGGCAAGAGTTCTTAGAGTCATAATATTAACTGATGCACCAGGATCTACAAGGATACGTGACAATCTGAAGTTATCTATGTTCGCTGTTATGTATAGTGGACGGTTGTGATCAGCCGTCCCTAAACATAGATCTTCATCAGAAAAAGAAATTTCAGGAACTCCTCTGGAACAAAAAGCTTCATCAGGCTGTGCAGCTGCTAACTGGGCCATGCAAATATCCGGATCTAACAAAGCTTTGACTAACGCTTCCCTCATTTCTTTGGAAAGGATCAAGGCATCGTAAATACTCAGTTTGGCAGGCAGCTTCCTGAGATGAGCTAGGACATTGTAATCGACCTTGGGCATTCCACTCTCAATTGGACTCTGAAAAGGAACGGGTTGAGGTGGAAGAGAAGACTCTGGTTCGTCAACAACTTGCTTTCCTTTGTCTTCAGAAGAAGTGTGAGGTGGTAATACTTTGCCACTACGAAGCTTGATTTCCACTATCTCTTCAGAAGAAGCGACAGGCAGGTTATCTTCTTCGACCTCAGCTAATTCTGATTTTACTTCTATTAAATTTTCAGAATCAGACATCTCGGCTTCAATACAGATAGGCATACCCTGCAAATCAAGAGCAGGGACATCACTATCTGAATAATAACCAAGAGAATGTTTTAATTCTTCAAAATTAAATTGATCATGCAGATAATCATTTTTAGGTGTAGTTTTTAAGTCATCCGTAACATCATTATCAGAAATAGATAAGATATAAGCAGAATCCTTTTTCATTGACTTGACATCATCACACTTAACAAAACAAAAGTCATCTAAGATAAGAGGATTGAGGATAACAGTCTCCCCATCCGAAGAAAACACAACTCTACTAGATACATCACAATCAACACTACTAAAAGCAATAAAATGATCTCTAGTGTCCTCCTTCTCCTGAACTATAGGACCCTGGCTGACTCGGGCTTCCTTAAGCTCTGAAGGTGGAGTCATCTCTACATCATCTTCTGGAACTATCAGATCAACATGGAGAGGCTTCTGAGCTCCCAAAGACTCCTGAAGAGAAGAAAAGTAAAGTTTGTTAAGAAATTTCTTTGAAGAACGGGATAAAACTATATCCCAAGTAGAATCAGAATTTGAAAAAGAAGTAGGAACGATAGGTTCACCAGTCACACATTTAGCTGATCCCTATCCTGGATCCACTAAGTATTCCTTGGGAATCACTACAGCTCCTAATTTCATATTTCTGTCAAGCCATTCTTTAAAAGTGACACATTCTTCAAGCTGATGACCCAACATCTGATGGTAAGGGCAATAATTGGGGTGATCTGACCTACCCACTTCTTCTGGCCTTCTAGGTGCAGGTAACTTGAAGTCTGGCTTTTTAAGAAGACTTTTCAATATCTTCTTTAAAGCCTCCTTCTTAAAGGGGTAAGTCTTACCAATTAATGCATTAAATTTATCCCAATTTTCCCTTCTTTCTTCTGGAGTAAGGTAAGGTCGCTGTTGGTTGAATTCTGGTTGAATCCGAAGTGGAGGATGTTGTGGTGGCGGATACTGCGGTCTCTGATACTGTTGATTATAAAACTGAGGAGGGGACCTTTCTGCCTGCACTTTCATTGGCTGATTTCCCTTATCCACAGCTGACACCGTCCCAGATTTCTTTTCAAAGACCTTCTGGGGTTTCAGCTTCTTAGGGTCTGAAGAGGACTGATCAACAAGGAAGGAGAGTTGTGAAGCTTCCTCTTGGAGACTGGAGGCCTTATTGAGCAATTTTTCAAATGTCTTAATGGTAAAACCCTTCAAAAGAAAGGCTACCGGTCCATGAATGTTTTTAAGCAGGATCTCAATTGCATGTTGTTCTTGCAATTGAGGTTCACACTTCATGCTCAAGTTCCTCCATCTAAGTATATAATCAACTAGCTTTTCTCCAGGCTTTTGTTTCTCTATTACAAGATCCCCAACTGTAACATGGTGCTGACTGCCTGCAAATCTTTTAACAAACATGTTCTCTAACTCTGTGAAACTGTGCACTGAACCTGTTGACCTCATTTTTGTATGAGGTCACTAAGACCCATCCAGAATCCAGATTTAATCCTAGACCCTAGGATCCACTCTAGACTTTAGGATCTTTCATAGAACTAGACTTTAGAGCCTATTCTAGAGCCTAGGATCCCTTTAAATCCTAGATCTTAGGATCACTCCAACTTCAAATCAACCTCCACCTTTGATCAACCTCAATTTTAAATCAATTCCTATACTTAATTCACTCCAATTTCAATTTGATTCCTACCTATGACCAATTTGAATCTCAAACTCCATCCAATTCAAATCCAAATTAATTCAAACTTCAAATCAAATCCAAACCCAGAGTTTAAACTCAAATTCAAACCCTTAAGGCCCTGTCCTAAACACCCTTTTCAGAGATTTTTCAAACTTTTCAAAACCCAGTCAACTGGCCTCTGATTCAGGGTCTATCACTTGCAAAGTGATGAGACATGTCTCTAAAGGCTACCCTCCAATTTTGAGCTCATTCTGAGGGCTCTAACCCCAGAATCTCAATTAAAATTCAAAGGTTGTAAAACCTTCAAATATTTACAGCCTATGCCACTGAGCATAACCCTTTTGAGATTTTGACCTTGGAACCCTTATCCAAGCCTTCAATCACTTCCAGACCTTTGAATTTAACCCATTGAGCAGTAAACTGCATTTTTTTAGACCCTTTTGACCTTAATTGACCCATAGGTCAAAATTGACCAAAATGCCCCTATGGGGCTCAAATGGGGATTTCAAACCAAATGAGCTCCAAATGGGATGCAACCACCTTTAACAAATTTCAAATGCCATTTCAAAACTTTTGAACCTATTTCCAACCCTTGAGTCAACCTGGTTGACCAAGTCAACTGGTTTGACCCAAGAGGCCCTTTAAGGGTCCAAACATGTGTTTTGACCCAAATGACCTCTCTGAGTCACCCAACCACTTCCATTGACCTCAAAATATCATTTTAAACCTGTTGAGCCCAAACCCAGACCCTGGGTCAACCTGGTTGACCAAGTCAACCCAGGTTGACCAAACAGGCCCTTAGGGGCCCAAATAGGGATTTTGATCAATTTGACCTCCCCAGACCCAGGAACCACCCTCAATGGTCTTAAAATATCTTTTCAAATTTGTCCAGCCCAGATTCACCCATTGGGTCAGCCTGGTTGACCCAGTCAACTTAGGTTGACCCATTAGCTCTTAGAGGGTCTAAATGGGTTAAATCAACTCATCTGAGCTCTTCAACCCCTATTACCTACTCAAATCAATTCTTGGTTAAGGATCAAGTGTCACTTGACATTTGGTCAACTTGACTCAACTTGAGTTGACCAAGTCAACCCTCAATTCTTAGTGACATTGGCTCCCATTTTCCCTACCCTTGACTTTTGACTTTTGACTTTTAATCAAACTATCCTAAATGACCTTTTACCTCTTCAAATGCCACATCACTAGCTTTGACCTTGTTGACTGGTCAAACCAAGTCAACAAAGCCCTAAATCCCTCTTTGAAGTGGTCAAACTTCCCATTTTGACCTCAAGGAGTGTGAGATTAGGCTTGGAAGCTCTCCCATTGGCTGCTCCTACTTCCCTTCATGCCACATCAGCTCCATTGACCAGTTGACTGGTCAACTTGGTCAAACCCAAGCTTAAACCTCTTCTAGAAGGTCTTATCACATGCCAAACCCTTTTCCTTGATTTAAGCTGCTTTAGGCCGACCCCTTTATGCCCTAAAGCTCACTTGGAGCTCCCCTAACCAAGCTCAGGGCCTGGTTTAGCCATAAGTGGCAATCCCTCCTCTCACTCATCCCAAGTCCACCCAATAGGAGCAAGGCTTGTCCAGCCCTTTCCGCAGCCTTCCAGCTTTCCCAGGGAGAGGTGGCATCATCTGGAGAGCCCCTGCATCAATCCTAGCCGTCCAATCTAGCCCAGCCCGTTTGAATAGGGAGAAAGGCACCTTTTGAGGTTAATTGATCAAGGCAGCCTCTCTCACCAACCCTAGCCTCCCAGACCGAGCTCTGAGTTCGTTTCGAACCTCCAGAGTTTCCTCTACCTCCCCACTACAAAACCCAGGTGGTTGCACGTCACCGGCGGCGAGTTCTCCGGCGAAACCACCACCTAGACCGTCCCAAGCCCATAGCAGCCGATCCAGACGCGTTCGAGCTTGGATTTTCGCTGGGGATCTTCACTTGGACAATCTACAAGCTCAACCATCCAGAAATTCCGAAGATCTAACGGTATAACTCCCTAAAACCCTAGATCTAGGTCACACTAGTTGGATTTAAATAGCTTCACGCTTTTAGGGATTTAGCTAAAACTAATTATTCCCCATGGTTTCTGTTCATCCCCTTAATCTACGTTTAAAATTTCAAGTGAAATGATCGATCCGATCGAGAGAACGAGGCGAAATACGTTTTCTAGGGCGTCACTCACGGTCTCCGGCGAGTGTACGTTTTCTGGACCGTTGATCGTTCGATCAACGGTCCAGATCGAGCCCTTCCGCGGTCTGATCCGACCGCGCGTTCGATCTCTCGCTCGATCAGCCGTCCGGCGAGATCTAGGCCGTCCATTCGGAATAGCGGGATCGAATCTTCGCCGTCTGATCTTCTCCTGGTGAAATCAGACCGCGCGATCTGATCTCAGCCGTTGGATCGAACCCGTGGTTAATCCAACGGCTGTAGCGCGCCGCTGACGTGGTTAAGTGGAAACCGCGTGAAGCGGCCAGCGACCGACGCGTGTCCCCGCCGCCGCGCGGTTTCGATCCCGCCAATCCTAGCGCGCCGCGTGTCTGACCGCCGCCATTTAATTAAAAATAATGTATTTTAATTAGTTTTAATTGCTGAAACTTAAATAAATCATAGTAAATCAAATATATAACCAAAAATTAAGTATAATATATCAAACTTTTCAGTTTTTTATCTAGTTTATTTTAAAATAAAATCAGTTTATTTTGACCATTATTTTACTGGTAATTTAAGAAATACAGAAATGTGTATTTCATTTTTAATTAATTATATACAAAGTATTTTTATCTGAAATTTGGCATGCATGTTGTTGAGTGCATGGCTGGTCTCATGAAAAATTTTCAATACTTTTTGAATAGGTTTTGAAGGTAATTTGAATTATTGGAGTATTTTCATCCTTTCTTTATATTTAATTAAATATTAAGTATTTGAAAATTACAAGAAATATATTTTATTACTTCCAAACTTCTATGGAGATCAGTGGATCCTTCAACCCATTAACATGTATTTTGATAATATATTTAATTATTTTATAATATATATTTCTATTTATATATATATATAATTCATTTATATTTATGTATTTTAAATATCTATTTTGAAATTCTATATATATATATATGTAAATTCTTAAGTGTTCAAGAGTCATTTGAGATCTTAAATGTTGATTAAGCATGTTTGAATAGAAATGAAGGGATGATTAGTGAATAATCATTCTGTCTTAATTATGTTAATTAGTTAATTGCATGCTTAAGGTGCACACACCACTTAGTCTAAGGCTCTCCTAGATTTAGGTGTTGATTATGTTTATGTGATTCATGCATGTCATGTTTATTCAAAGGGTTAGAGGAACTATGATTTGAACCTATTCAAAACTAGTGACATAATTAAGGACAATAATTAAGGACTCATGTATAGAAAACTTAGAAAAATTTCAATAATTAGGATTCACTTCCCCTTGAGTTGAAACTTTGAACATTTGAACTTAGTGACACCCTCAGCCCCTAGGCAAATTTTCACTGATTTTTGAGGTCTTTGGGTCCCCTAATTAATTTTCTAAGTCTTAAACCCTTAATTAAGCCTTTAAAACTTCTAAAAATTGTAATAAATCCAATTTAAATCCAAAAATTACATATAAACCCTCAAACTGACCAGAATTCAGTCCTTAATCTATGATAATTAAAAGCCCCTTGATTTGACAGCAATTTAAACCCTAATTTAATTTTAAGTGAAAACCAATATTTAATTAAGATAATTAATTAATAATAATATAAAAATCCAAAAATCTCCCAAACACTTGGGGATCCCTCCTTAGGTTGTTCCTGACCTTTGGAGGTGTTTTCAAGAGATTGGGAACTTGTTTGGAGCAAAACCACAAAAGAGACCCTCTAATTAAGAAATTCCTAAAATCTATTAAAATGTCCAAACTTCGATAATTCATAACTAATTCAAATAAAATCCAAATCACCCAAACTCACTTGCATTCAACTCCTAATAAGCTCTAGTATTTATTAAAAATATCAAATTCCAGAAATTTGCAATATTTTAAAAAGTCAACAAATCGGTCAACTTTAAGTCAAAACTAGTTCAAAACTTCAAACCTTCGTAATAAAATGTAGAAAAATCCGATTTCAACGTACTTACCTTCTAACTGATCGTAGTAAGGTCTAGTATTTGAATAAAATGCAAACATTCCAGAATTTGAGGTTAATCAAAATTTCAACTTTTGACCCTTTAATCAATTCATTAAAATATCCTAAAAATTCATAAAAGCTCATAATCATTCTAAAACTCAGAAGAATATTGGTTTAATGCTTAAAACACTTAACAAATCCTTTAAAACACAACAACCACCCTAAAGTTGAAGTTTATTGGCTGGACTACTCCGGGCTGCGGGGCTAAGTGTCCTAAGGAGGCTGGTTCCTCGAGCCTGGTGGCACAACGCCACGAATGAATTCTAAAGGGTGTCAAACCTTAAAATGGATTAATTCTCAATTATTTAACATTTTTTTAATCTCTAATTCAATCACATTAATTTGGTTTATCGGCTGGACTACTCCGGGCTGCGGGGCTAAGTGTCCTAAGGAGGCTGGTTCCTCGAGCCTGGTGGCACAACGCCACGAATCAATTAATGGCAAACTTAAATTAATCAAGCCTTTAAAATCAGCAACCCACTCCCTTTAATATTAATCCACTCTTTTAATTCTAACCAACTTAAATAACTTAATCAACCCCGATTGCTACTGGGTAACCCAGGCCTACGAGGCTATTAGCTTAGCCCCAAGGAAGGTGAAATAAACTTCACGGCCTCGGTGTGAAACAAAGGTAGCAATCAATTAACTTTTAAAATATGTTTAATTAAAATTCTTAATTCATTAATATTTAAATTTTAATTTAAATCCCCTTCTAAGCCTTAACAAATCCAAACTTTTAGACAACTTCAATTAATAACCCACTTTAGGATCTATCCCAGCCACACGACCTTTCTCACACACTTTAGATGATGTGCTAGGACAACCAACTCTAGATCTAGGTTAGGCCGGTGTTTACTTTACTGCTGTGTGCCGGATTTTTCGTAGTTTTCACTGCATGTTGTGGATGAAATTGCTTTGCTGTGTCTGCTTACTTTTTCTGTACTCTGTGGATGGATTGATGTGTTTGGCGACTAGATTACCCTTAGGTTAGGTACGATCTGGATGTTGACACAGTTTTCTGCAGGTGGCCACGCTCATGCAGGGCAATATAAAAAGGGGGCAAATTAAAAATGCATAAATATTATAAACTCTTTGCACAGGTGCTTCAGCTGCTAAAGCCCCCAAATAAAAAGAGCGTGGCCAGTGTGTTTACTTTCTTTTCTGCTCATATACAACTGCTTGGGAATAACTGCTTTTTATATATTAATTGCTTAGGATAACCCTGCAGGTGAATCTAGATTTTTATTTTGATATAAATGTAATTTGTGCAAGTGTCAAGTGTTGTGAAAGTTTATTTTGAGTTGGGATACATAGATCCAAAGCTTGGATTCCAAAGAGGAAAGGATACCCCTTTGGGGAACACTCCTTTTCCATTTGGAAATCCAAATTTGGATCATACCTCTTCCTTACCCAAAGAGGAAAGAGTGGCCTTCCCCTTAGAGGGAAGTGCCCTCTTGTCCATTTGGGTAATCCACTACGAAGATTCCAAGAAGATTGAAGAAAAGGAGTCCAAAGAAGAATGAAATTGAAGATTTGAAGATTTGAAGATTGAGAGTATCCCACTCAAAATAACTTGCGTCATTACTAGGTCTTAGAATCCGGGTTGTTGTCAGTGGTGCCCGGCCACTTTACTTTCTGTAATATTCTGGTTTGTAATAAGCAAGGCAACTTTGCCTATGGACATTTACTAATTAATTTGTATTTGATTTGATGATTTGATTGCCTTTAGGATTACTTGTTTTTACTAGTTTTTTGGCGATTGCATGCCGCTCTTTGTTTTCGCCTGGATACGTGAGGCTCGTGAGGGTGTGAAAGTTTTATACTCATAATCTTAAAAGTCTAAAATTTTAGTGAGTCTAAATAACATAGAAAGATAACGAATCTAGGGAATTAGCCGGGGATCGACCCCGGGGTCGCATGCATATTTTTGCATTACTCTTTCCTTGCTTTAGACCCTTCCCCGCCTGCGGGTAGAGTCCGGATAGTCTGACCTATGAGGACGAGGTGCCGGACCTGGGGAAGTCCAGTCTTCTAAAAAATTATTTTATAAGCCTGTTTTTAAAAATTTCAAGCATATTTGATTTGAGGTTGTTAACCAGCATGCATTGCATTAGATACAAATTAAAGAGTCTAAATTTTAATTTCATAGTCCTTAGCATTTTAGCACCCAACATAAGTCAAAGGGGCCAATTAGGAAAATCTCTAGATGTCGGCCCCGCCTCCCAAAACTTTAATTATAACGTCCCTACCACTCTTTCATAAAAGACCGGATTCATCTCTTTTAAATCGATTAGGTGGTTAGCTGGCTCCCCAATCCAGGCCGGGGTAAGTCCAGACCTTGCACTGCATTAGTTAGGATCGGACGACTGTGGTCCAGTGTCCAAAATAGATTTAGGTTCCGGGGCAGATCTTTGATTATAAGACCCCAAACTTCGGGAATCTAATCCCAAATTTCTAATAAAATGCTCAACTCTAATTAAATATCATTTCAAATCCAAAAATAAAGCCCAACACTTAGATTAAGTTGGGACACTTCCGGATGGTTCTGGAATCTCAAAGTGTCCCCTACCTCTCCTCCTTTAACTCTGTTAATAACTGCTCAATTTTGATCCATTCCCTTTTGATTTTCCAAAATTCACTTCTCTTTTTGATATCACTCCTAGAAATTCTAAACAAAATTCTGCCATTATTTTAATCGAGAGTTTTCGTAGGAGATTTTATCTCCCTACGATGTAATTAACTACGAGGGCTTGCGCTCGTAGGAGATTTGGAACCCACACACACCTGATTTTAAAGAAAACTTAATTTCTAAAACTTCATTAGATTTCTTTGGGAAAAGTTAAATAATGATCGTCATAGTTGCATTAGAAGGATTATCGTTGAATGGTCTCATTTCCCTTTGGGGAGATACACCCTTCTTCGATAAGGCTTTGGATGTGAATGCGACGATCACATGTTTCTTGAATATTGTAATTGGGTACTTAGTTGAACTATATTGTGTCCCCTCGGGGTCATATAGAGTTCTCCTTAGAACCCGATCATAACATTCAAGATGAGTTTACATAATTCTAAGTCTGAACACCGTTATGAAAGTTTATTTTCGTCCTCCGGGGTGATATACTCTTTCTAACGAGTCGATTCGACCTTAGAATTAGAACTTAACCTTAATCTTAAAATCCCCAAAGAAAACTAATATTTTTCAAAACATGTTTTCAAAATTCCACCAAACAAAAGAATGGCACGCCCGGTGGGACAAATCTCTCTCTCCATCTTTAATAATGGCAAAATTTTGTTTCATCGGTAGTCTTAACTACCTTTCTTCCGTTGGTCCCTTTGCCCATTTCTTCCTTGGGTTTAGTGTGGCCAACATCTAAAATAATAATAAAACTTTAAAAGAGAGGTTTCACCTCTAAATTTGATTTAGACTACTGTTCTGATTTTGACCTTCTGCCCCAGCATAGCCTGTGAGGCGACAGTGTCAAATCAGATCTCTAGATATCCTTTTCTAATTTTATGGATTTATAGTCGATAAATTTTTCATTCAACATATAAATCCTTAAAATTGAAAAGCATTCAAAATTTTTGATTTCATCCCAAACTTGCTAGTTTTAACCCCCTCATTCCTCTTTTGACTTCTAAGGGTGGGGAGGGTTAAACTATCCTTTTACTTGGGCTTTCTCACAATTCCATAGGCCTTCGGGCAAGGGGAAACTCTGTCCGTTGTGTTTTGGAATTTGTAAGAGAACCCATTTCAAATTTTCAAAATTTCTTCAAAAATTCTCAAACTCCAAGTTGACACATGTTACCCCATACGATTTCCTTGTGGGCTAATATATGTCATACTTTCAAAAGATAATAATAAAATACTTTCTACTACTCTTTTCAAAAAAAATCTAATTTCAATCGTTTTCTTTAACTTTCAGAAAATTTCAAATGGCTGGCCAACTGATTTTCTCTTTTGACCGAGAGTTGTCCTCAACTGTTAATGACCAAGGGAGCACTGTTATTTTTGGAATGGGATTCAGTACTCTAGAGCTCTCTATGGATGGACACCAAATTGTGAGCCTGGATGCCAGTAAGGAAACTCCCCCAGTAGTTGAGCTAATTGTGGCATCTGCACCTACCTTGCCAGTAGTCAGTGATGATCAGGAACAGCCTGAACCAGTTGTTGAGCCTTCCACTGAAATTAAGTCTGTCTTTGAAGAAGGGTCTAGTTCTGGACTTAGATTCACCACTAAGAATCAGAAGAAGAATTATTTGAGGAGACTTAGGAAGAAAATCTCTAAGGCTAAGAGAGTCCTACCTTTTAAGACCTTGGCCCAAGTAGAACCTGAGGCTGTTGAGGAACTACCTATTCCTGCCTCCTCTCCCCTCCTAAAGGGAAGTCGCTTTTACCCCTTGGCTTCAGCCCAAGGGGAGGAGAGGGTAGCTAGGATAGCCCGTTCTCCACCATGCCCGGTCGACTACTCGACCAAGAAGACTCAGAAAGAAAAACATCTTCAAAAGGCAAGAACTTTGAGAAATATAATTCACACCTGTGCTGCACAGACCGGACAGACTAAAGAGGAGTATGTGAAACAGTTAAAGGGAGTGATCTCACATCGCTTCCAAAAAGAAGTATTGAAGGAAGAAGCATCTGAAGCAAAGAATTTAACCCCTCAATTCGTTAGGAAGAATAAGAAGTATGCTAGACAGCCTGCTACTTCGGTGTTGGTTGATGGATATCACTGGGCGCCACGCCCTCTGTCTTCTCAAACAGAGGGTATTGTGTTGACTGGGTCCGAGAGAGGCCGCCATTCTACTGGTAGACCCCCGGTACCCCCACATAAACCTGTGAGATTGGCCTCAGTGATTGTCAAACCAAACGGGGTTGAAGTTCAGAAGTCTGTGGATCTTAAAGGAAAAAGACATAAATCTCCTGAAAGGAGATATGTGCCAAAGAGAACTAAGTTGGAAAATCTGCCACCACCTCCTAGAACTTCTAAGTTCATTCTGCAGCTCCAACGAGTTTCAGTCAACCCTACTCCGAGTTCAGTTGAAGTGATGGATGTTCAGGCTAGTACCCCAGTTGTTACAGTTGATAGTCCTGCCGCAGTTAGTTTGATCCCGGATCCAATAGTCACCGTTCCTGTTACCCCAGTTGATGATCCTCAAAGTTCGAGTGTCATTCCTAGGCCCCTTAGTCAGGTGTCTGAGGACCTTACCTTACCGGATGTGGGAACTATCACTTTACAAGCTCCTACTTCCCCTGAGGAATATGTCCCTCTCCCTGTAGAGGATGCCACTCTTCTGACTACCAGCTTTGGGATGGTCGAAGAGGAGAGAGTTGACCAGGATTTAGAGATGGAAGATGAGCCAGATACGAAGTCTCAACCAGATCCTAATCCGAAACTTACAGAAATCATTGCCCTTATGGATTCTGAAGAGTTGTTTGATATGGCTGAGTATAAAGGATACTTACCCCTCGACCCTAAATCAATTGGGGATAGACCGGTCGAGGAGGTAGTTCAAGAAATAAGAAACATCTTGTTGAACAAAGAAGGAATGGCTTCTTTTGACCCTGATATGGATGATCTCCTTGGAAATGAAGATGATTATGTTGGAGGCATTCATGTGGTTGAGACTAGAGGGTCTAATAAAGAAGCTGAGCCCAGCAGACGCCGATTTGTTAAAGATGATGATCCGCATGCTGTTGAGTCAGAATCAGATGAGTCTGTGAAAGATAAGGATGAAGAACATATAAAGAGTTTGGAGACTCAGCTTGCTACCATGATGTCACAAGTTAGAGAAATGCAAGAAAAGTTGGACAAATCACAGCAAGAGTCTTTTGCGATTCACCAATCAGCTCGAGAGCTCACAGAAAAGGCCAAAAGGGCAGAGCTTAAATCCAGACCTCTCGAGTCACCACCTGCGACTCTCCCTTGTCCAGTAGAGACACCTCCAGTTCACCCTACAGTTTCCACCATTCCTCCGATCCCCCCCCAGAAGGATATCAAGCAGTTAATTGAGGACCAGGTAAGGGAGGCCTTAGCCCATGCTCAAGGAACTGTGTCTATTGCAAAGGGTAGACCCTACCCCGAGGAATATGACCTAGTTCCTTATCCAAAGGGTTTTGTGCCACCAACTTTTAAAGTTTTCACCGGAATTGAAAATCCGAGACAGCATCTGGCCCACTTCCGAGCAAGCTGTTGCAATGCAGGAGGGTCAGATGCTCTACTATTTCGCCAATTTGTAAGTAGTCTATCTGGCATTGCTTTTGAATGGTACGCCGATCTGCCCAACGGTTCAGTAAGAACCTTTAGCGACCTAGAAAACCTCTTTCTTAAGAGATTTTCTGGAGCGCAACAACGCACCACCGTGGGCGATCTCGTGGTTGAAAAGCAAAAGCCGGGAGAGTCTCTAGTTGAGTACATCTTGAGGTGGCGAAACCTCTCGATGAAGTGTGAACCCCAGTTGCAAGAACAACACGCTGTGGAGATTCTGTTGAAGAATATCCACGGTCCTGTTGCTTTTCTCCTGAAGGGTTTCACTATTAAAACTTTTGAGAAACTTCTTAATAAGGCTAGCAATTTGCAGGAAGAGGCTCCTAGGATGCCATTCTTACGAGAGCAGTCTGAAGAAAGGAAGGGTCCAAAACTGGTGAAGACATTTGAAAAGAAAGCTGTGGTCTCAGCAGTAGACAAAGGAAAGAGGCCAATGGTTAGTCAGCCTAGCACTCCACTTCCACCACAGCCGCCTCAGAAGCAGCCCTTTCAGATAGTTCCTCAACATACCAGAGATCCCTCTTTCATCCCTTTTAGAGAGAGATTGGCAAAACCTTATCCATTTAAAAGGGAGTCAGTTAAGAAGATCTTTAGGAGTCTGTTAAAGAAACCGGATTTCCAGTTGCCAGAGGCTAGAAGGCCTGAGGATGAGAGCAAGAAAGATGATCCCAAGTACTGCCCCTACCACAGGATGCTTAGTCACCCTCTTGAGGACTGCGTTGTGTTCAAAGATTGGCTTGAGAGGAACTACACCCAAGGTAACATCATAATACCTAAGGAATACTTGGTCGATCCAGAAAAGGCTTCAATTAAGACCATTTCAGGTAATCCTCTTAACTCTTCTTGTTTTGTTGAAGATGGTTGGGACATTGCTTTGTCCCGGGCACTTAAAAAGTCGATTAACAAGTCTTTTCATCTTTCTCAACAGCTGACTACGATAGCCCAGGCCCCGGTGTGGAAGGTTGACCTGGACGCTTCGCAGAAGGATGTTGAGCCACTTCCCTCTCCAGTAGTCTTAGGAACTACTGAGAAAAATGTGAAAGAAGAGAAATCTGATTTTGTAGAGAGGAAGTGTGTAGATGAGAGATGTATTAGAATGGCGGATGGCGGTGTTAAAACCCTTTCCCCTCTTTTGTTATCTGACTTTTACTTTGCCCCATCAAAGGCGAAGGGTCAAAAGATGAATAAAAAACATCCTTCTACTTCTGTCTTGATGATTAACCATGAATCTCAAATGCAAATTGATGACTCTCCTGCTTTGAATCAAACTCCTAATGAACCAAATATTGAGGCTAATCAAACCAACCTCACTGAATCGACTATTCAAGAAGAGGTCGAATTTGAAGCTTTATCAGAAAGTGATTTCCCTCAAATTAATTTCCAAGGAAATCCTATCTTGATAGAACTTTCAGATTCTGACTCGCTTTCAGAAAATGATGATCCGACACCTATGGTGTGTGTAGACACTGCTCTAGTTTGCCCGCCCGAAGACATCGAGCAGGTGCAACTCCGTGGCGGTAAAGTCTTACCCCCTAGGATGCCCCCTCAGGATAAAGGCAAGCAACCTTCATTCGAAATTTTAAGTCCGGATTCCCCTCAACAACCAGAATCTCCTTTAATTCCTCCGGGTTTCGAGTCTGTCGTTCCTAAGGTTGATTACAATGTTCTAGCCCACCTTAGGAAGTTGCCAGCAAAATTAAGTATTTATGACGCCCTCCTTCTTTCCAAAGAAATGAGGGAGTCTTTAATTAAAGCACTTCTCGATCCCGAGATTTGCTTAACACAGTTGGCTGCAACTTCAGAAGGTGAGGCTCTCTACTTCAAAGAGGTCCCTGGGGTTACCTTTTCAGACGAAGATTTACTCTTGAGAACTGCTGACCACAATCGTCCCCTCTACATTACTGTAGAAGTGGGAAATTTCAAGTTATCAAGAGTCCTTGTTGATCCGGGTGCATCGGTCAACGTGATGAACATAAAGACCCTTGCTTATCTCAGAGTTGATACTAGCAAGCTTTCAACCGACAGGTTGGTGCTTCGTGGGTTCAACGAGAAGGGCGAGAGAGCTTTAGGTTCGATCACTCTACTCCTAGAAATAGGAGGTTTAAAAACTGAAGCTAAATTTCATATAATTGATTCGACTACGTCCTTTAACGCACTTCTAGGTAGACCTTGGATTCACGAATATAGAATGGTTCCATCTACCCTACACCAATGCATTAAGTACCAACGAGATGGCATTGAACATGTGATTAAGGGTGATTTGCAACCATTCTCGATTCAAGAAATTGGGATCTACGAAGATGCTGCATATTTCGTACCAAAAGGGTCCTCGTCCCGTTCTAAATTAGAGATCAAATTTGAGGAGAAAATGGTTGAACAAAAATTCAACCAAAAGAAAGAAAAAGATAAGAATATCAATCAAGAAATGATTCAATCGAGTAGTGAAGACGACTCTGATATTGTTGTCCTTAGACCTCCAAGCACATTACCTCAAAGAGGTGGGAGGATGGCTTTAAGGGCACGAGGTCGAGGCCGTGCTTCATTAGACAGGAGAGCAGCACCCGTATACATTGATTTGGAATCAGATTCCGATAGTGAACTAGAAAGTCAAGGTGCTGCCCTCTCTCTCGATTATCAAAGCATAAATACTCCTCCAAAATTTGATCTCACCTTAGACCAGGACAGTGACCCTGAGGTAGATATTTCAAAAGTTAAAAGTGACGAGCCTGAATTAACAATGTATGAAAAGCTCACTAGAAGGATTGAGGCCCTTTCTCTGACCCCACTGTCGGCAGGCAGGGTTGTAGGGTTGGAAGTCAAAGTGGCCCCCAACTTGGATGGTGAAGTTAAGAAAGTCCAGAAATTCTTTCCTGGCTCCTCCTCCGCAAGGGACGAAGGTGATGTAACCCTTGAGGAGGCAGATTTTAATGAATTAATGGAATTACCTTTCGGCTACTTCCCTGTTTGTGTAAAAAATACTTTTTCTAAAGGTTCTGTACCATACCGATGGACTAAGGGTCAAGCAGATACCACGAGAACATTTGGCGAACAAAAGTAAATAAAAATCCAACAAGTGGTATTGGCTTTGGGACCGTTAGTTCATTTGATGATGATGAGTATTGCCTAATGATAACTTACCATCTTGATTCTCCAAATGTCCCTACAGATCCTCCTTGTCCTTTGGATGGACTCTGTTTGGAGACTTTAGACGATCCCGATGATCTTCAAGTTCGGGATGCACCCCCTGAATTTGAAGAGGAAATTAAGTCGACAGTCGATGAGTTAAGAGAAATTAACTTGGGAAACGATGATGACCCCCGTCCGATTTTTATAAGTACTCTGTTAAGCGAGGGTGAAACTCAAGACTTAATCCAGTTGTTATTCGAGTTTAGGGACTGCTTTGCCTGGACATATGACGAAATGCCAGGTTTGCCTGCTGAGGTAGCAGTTCACAAACTTGGGGTTCGGCATGATGCCATCCCTGTTAAACAAGCTCCTCGACGCATGCGCTTAGAGATTGAGCAACAAGTCGTTTCTGAAGTTAAGAAATTGGCAGAGGCCGGATTCATTCGAGAGGAACAATACCCCTCTTGGGTGGCCAGCGTCGTGCCAGTTCGGAAGAAAAATGGTCAGATTCGGATTTGTGTCGACTATAGGGATCTGAATAAGGCATGCCCTAAGGATGAGTTCCCTTTACCAATACCAGAACTCATGGTGGACATTGCCTCCTCACATGCTATTTTCTCCTTCATGGATGGCTCGTCGGGTTATAACCAAATCAAGATGGCCCCTGAAGATGAGAGAAATACGGCGTTCAGGACCCCTATTGGAATCTTTTGTTATAAGGTAATGCCATTCGGCCTAAAGAATGCCGGAGCAACCTACCAACGGGCCATGACCCGTATCTTTGACGACTTAATTCATAATCAAGTTGAATGTTATATTGATGATTTAGTTGTCAAGAGCAAGGTTAAAGAGGCTCACCTGCATGACCTAAGAGTCGTTTTCGAACGGTTGCGCCGCTACGATTTGAAAATGAACCCCTTGAAGTGCGCCTTCGGTGTCGCTTCAGGAAAATTCTTGGGATTCGTAGTGAGGCACCGTGGAATCGAGATAGATCCTGCTAAAATTGAAGCCATCTTAGATATGCCATCCCCTAAGAGCCTTACTCAATTGAGGTCTCTACAAGGTAGATTGGCATATATAAGGAGGTTTATTTCTAATCTCTCCGGGAGATGTCAACCCTTTTCTGTCCTTGCGAAAAAGGATACTAAATTCGTATGGGGCGAGAAGTGTCAAAATGCTTTTGATGATATCAAACAATACCTGTCTAACCCGCCAGTCTTGGCAGCTCCGATTCCCGGAAAGCCATTAATCCTCTACACCGCAGCTCTAGATGAGTCTTTAGGTGCTCTGTTAGCTCAAGTTAACGACGAGGGAAAAGAGAATGCTCTCTACTACCTTAGTCGAAGACTCCTTCCTACTGAAATTCGATACCCGTCAATTGAGAAGCATTGTCTTGCTCTGGTTTTTGCAGCTCAGAAACTAAGGCATTACATGCTTTCTCACTCAATTAGTTTGATTTCAAGAGTTAATCCTTTGCAATATCTTATGACCCGACCTACGTTGTCAGGACGTTTAGCTCGTTGGTCTATGATATTGTTGCAATTTGAGATTACTTTCACTCCCCTTCGTGCTGTGAAAGGACAGGCTGTCGCCGATTTTCTGGCAGCACACCCGCTGCCGGCAGATTCTCCTCTGAACGATGACTTACCCGACGAACAAATCATGAGTTTGGGGGAATCTGGCGAGGCCATCTGGGAATTATATTTTGATGGGGCAGCATCCTCTCGTAGGATTGCGACCCAACAATCTGTAATTCCTGGAAAGGCTGGAGTCGGTTTAATTTTTATTACACCAGAAAAAGGAATGATGCATTTTTCCTACCACTTATCGGAGCCTTGCACAAACAACGAAGCTGAATACGAAGCTCTGATAACTGGTTTGGAACTTGCAATTCTAATGGAGATTAAAGAGATTAAGATCTTTGGAGATTCCCAACTAGTTATTAACCAAGTCGCCGGAACTTATAAAGTCTTGAATCCGAATCTCCTAAAATACCACCAGTACACGCTCCACTTGTTGGAACAAATTCCCATTGCTACTTTGTATAGGGTTCCCCGCGGAAGCAATTCTGCGGCGGATGCCTTAGCAAAACTTGCAAAGGAATTTGCATGTCCTGAGGAGGATTCCATCCCTATAGAGATACAGGGTCGTAATACCCTTTCTCTTATAGACTTGGAACATATTAGTAAGACTCCCCTTCAGATCCTTTCTGCCTCTTCGACGACTGACGAAGAAGGCGATTGGAGACGACCCTTAGTCGATTACCTTAAAGAAGGGAAGCTTCCCCAGGATAAATCACTCTCCAACCAGATTAAGAAACGTGCCCTCTCATATGCACTAGTTAACGATCTGTTGTACCGTCGGTCCTTTGATCACATGTGGCTGCGCTGTTTGAACAAGCGAGAAGCCCAGAAAATTGTTAATGAAGTTCATTCAGGACTGTGCGGTGCTCATCAATCGGGTCCAAAAATGAAATTAAAGATTAAAAGACTTGGATACTATTGGCCTACAATGATTGACGATTGCATGAATACTGCAAAGCTCTGTCATCAATGTCAGGTCCATGGTGTGGTTTTACATCAGCCGCCTAATGTGTTACACCCTACGATAGCCTCGTGGCCCTTTGAAAGTTGGGGCACGGACATCATTGGGCCGATTGACCCTCCCTCTGCGAGAGGTCATCGTTTCATATTAGCAGCGACTGATTACTTTTCAAAGTGGGCGGAAGCAATTCCCCTGCGAAACGTAACATCACACCATGTCTTAAAATTCTTTCGTGACCATATTGTATATCGATTCGGCGTACCCCGCAGAATCATATCCGATAATGGGTCCGCATTCAAGTCTACAAAAATCAATAGTTTCGTAAGGCGCCATAATATTGATTGGAGATATTCGACGATCTATTACCCTCGGGCGAATGGATTGGCCGAGGCCTTCAACAAAACCTTGGTGCAAATTGTCAAAAAGACCCTTGATGATAACAAACGGCAGTGGGATGAGCGGTTGGTGGAAGCTCTGTGGGCTTATCGTACCACTTATAGAACCCCGACCCAATCCACCCCGTTTGCACTAGTGTATGGATCTGAGGCTGTTCTACCTTTGGAAATACAAATTCCTTCGCTTAGAATTGCAGTTCAGAATCAAATTACCAATGAACAAAATGCAAGACTACGATTGGAAGAACTCGAAGGCCTTGAAGAGCGACGTCTCCAAGCTCAACAAAGTTTAGAGTTGTATAAGTCCCGTATGGTTCAAGCCCATGACAAGTTAGTGCGACCTAGGACCTTCCAGGCGGGAGACTTGGTATTGGTCCTTCGGAGGCCTATCTTGGCCCATCGGAAGTTGGGAGGCAAATTTGAACCTACATGGGAAGGACCCTTCGTTATAGAGACTGTCTACGAAGGAGGCTCGTATCAGTTAGTAGATTGTAAAGGGAACCACCCAATGCTACCTGTTAATGGGCGTTTCCTTAAGAAATACTATGCTTGATGTAGCTCATTTTATCAATCAATAAAACTTTCTTTTCTTGATTTTTAGCTTGATTCTACCTTTTTTTTTAAGTTAAGTTTTTAACGCTCTTCGCCCTTTTCCTTAAGGTTAGGTTCTTCCTTCCCTTAGGATTAGACCCGCTAGTGGTGGAGTACGCCCTCTGTGGCACCACCCTGGCATTTCACCCGGAGATTAGTGGTGGAGTACGCCCTTCGTGGCACCATCCTGATTTCCATTCGCTAGTGATGGAGTACGCCCTTCGTGGCACCATCCTAGTTTGCCAGTTAATTTGCCTATATGGAGTAAGTCTTCTATCAGCATCCTATAGGCCTAAGGTTGGGTGATGCCCTTCCTTAGACCCAAGGTTAGGTATTCCCTACCTTGGTTTCCAGTTGATCCGTCTACTAGGAGTAAGTCTTCTATCAGCATCCTGTAGACCTAAGGTTGGGTGATGCCCTTCCTTAGACCCAAAGTTAGGTATTCCCTACTTTGGTTTCCAGTTAATTTGCCTATTTGGAGTAAGTCTTCTATCAGCATCCTATAGGCCTAAGGTTGGGTGATGCCCTTCCTTAGACCCAAGGCTAGGTATTCCCTACCTTGGTTTCCAGTTAATCCGTCTACTAGGAGTAAGTCTTCTATCAGCATCCTGTAGACCTAAGGTTGGGTGATGCCCTTCCTTAGACCCAAAGTTAGGTATTCCCTACTTTGGTTTCCAGTTAATCTGCCTATTTGGAGTAAGTCTTCTATCAGCATCCTATAGGCCTAAGGTTGGGTGATGCCCTTCCTTAGACCCAAGGCTAGGTATTCCCTACCTTGGTTTTACCAGTTTTCCTTATCCAATAGGTGTAAGCCTTCCATTAGCATCCTATAGGCTTGAGGTTGGGAGATGATCTTCCTTCTATTCTCAAAATTCTACTTCCATTCGGTCAACGCCAATGTGTGCAGTAGAAGTTCCTTCTACCACACACATTGGGGGTCCATTTGTTGACCTCATTTTTGTATGAGGTCACTAAGACCCATCCAGAATCCAGATTTAATCCTAGACCCTAGGATCCACTCTAGACTTTAGGATCTTTCATAGAACTAGACTTTAGAGCCTATTCTAGAGCCTAGGATCCCTTTAAATCCTAGATCTTAGGATCACTCCAACTTCAAATCAACCTCCACCTTTGATCAACCTCAATTTTAAATCAATTCCTATACTTAATTCACTCCAATTTCAATTTGATTCCTACCTATGACCAATTTGAATCTCAAACTCCATCCAATTCAAATCCAAATTAATTCAAACTTCAAATCAAATCCAAACCCAGAGTTTAAACTCAAATTCAAACCCTTAAGGCCCTGTCCTAAACACCCTTTTCAGAGATTTTTCAAACATTTCAAAACCCAGTCAACTGGCCTCTGATTCAGGGTCTATCACTTGCAAAGTGATGAGACATGTCTCTAAAGGCTACCCTCCAATTTTGAGCTCATTCTGAGGGCTCTAACCCCAGAATCTCAATTAAAATTCAAAGGTTGTAAAACCTTCAAATATTTACAGCCTATGCCACTGAGCATAACCCTTTTGAGATTTTGACCTTGGAACCCTTATCCAAGCCTTCAATCACTTCCAGACCTTTGAATTTAACCCATTGAGCAGTAAACTGCATTTTTTTAGACCCTTTTGACCTTAATTGACCCATAGGTCAAAATTGACCAAAATGCCCCTATGGGGCTCAAATGGGGATTTCAAACCAAATGAGCTCCAAATGGGATGCAACCACCTTTAACAAATTTCAAATGCCATTTCAAAACTTTTGAACCTATTTCCAACCCTTGAGTCAACCTGGTTGACCAAGTCAACTGGTTTGACCCAAGAGGCCCTTTAAGGGTCCAAACATGTGTTTTGACCCAAATGACCTCTCTGAGTCACCCAACCACTTCCATTGACCTCAAAATATCATTTTAAACCTGTTGAGCCCAAACCCAGACCCTGGGTCAACCTGGTTGACCAAGTCAACCCAGGTTGACCAAACAGGCCCTTAGGGGCCCAAATAGGGATTTTGATCAATTTGACCTCCCCAGACCCAGGAACCACCCTCAATGGTCTTAAAATATCTTTTCAAATTTGTCCAGCCCAGATTCACCCATTGGGTCAGCCTGGTTGACCCAGTCAACTTAGGTTGACCCATTAGCTCTTAGAGGGTCTAAATGGGTTAAATCAACTCATCTGAGCTCTTCAACCCCTATTACCTACTCAAATCAATTCTTGGTTAAGGATCAAGTGTCACTTGACATTTGGTCAACTTGACTCAACTTGAGTTGACCAAGTCAACCCTCAATTCTTAGTGACATTGGCTCCCATTTTCCCTACCCTTGACTTTTGACTTTTGACTTTTAATCAAACTATCCTAAATGACCTTTTACCTCTTCAAATGCCACATCACTAGCTTTGACCTTGTTGACTGGTCAAACCAAGTCAACAAAGCCCTAAATCCCTCTTTGAAGTGGTCAAACTTCCCATTTTGACCTCAAGGAGTGTGAGATTAGGCTTGGAAGCTCTCCCATTGGCTGCTCCTACTTCCCTTCATGCCACATCAGCTCCATTGACCAGTTGACTGGTCAACTTGGTCAAACCCAAGCTTAAACCTCTTCTAGAAGGTCTTATCACATGCCAAACCCTTTTCCTTGATTTAAGCTGCTTTAGGCCGACCCCTTTATGCCCTAAAGCTCACTTGGAGCTCCCCTAACCAAGCTCAGGGCCTGGTTTAGCCATAAGTGGCAATCCCTCCTCTCACTCATCCCAAGTCCACCCAATAGGAGCAAGGCTTGTCCAGCCCTTTCCGCAGCCTTCCAGCTTTCCCAGGGAGAGGTGGCATCATCTGGAGAGCCCCTGCATCAATCCTAGCCGTCCAATCTAGCCCAGCCCGTTTGAATAGGGAGAAAGGCACCTTTTGAGGTTAATTGATCAAGGCAGCCTCTCTCACCAACCCTAGCCTCCCAGACCGAGCTCTGAGTTCGTTTCGAACCTCCAGAGTTTCCTCTACCTCCCCACTACAAAACCCAGGTGGTTGCACGTCACCGGCGGCGAGTTCTCCGGCGAAACCACCACCTAGACCGTCCCAAGCCCATAGCAGCCGATCCAGACGCGTTCGAGCTTGGATTTTCGCTGGGGATCTTCACTTGGACAATCTACAAGCTCAACCATCCAGAAATTCCGAAGATCTAACGGTATAACTCCCTAAAACCCTAGATCTAGGTCACACTAGTTGGATTTAAATAGCTTCACGCTTTTAGGGATTTAGCTAAAACTAATTATTCCCCATGGTTTCTGTTCATCCCCTTAATCTACGTTTAAAATTTCAAGTGAAATGATCGATCCGATCGAGAGAACGAGGCGAAATACGTTTTCTAGGGCGTCACTCACGGTCTCCGGCGAGTGTACGTTTTCTGGACCGTTGATCGTTCGATCAACGGTCCAGATCGAGCCCTTCCGCGGTCTGATCCGACCGCGCGTTCGATCTCTCGCTCGATCAGCCGTCCGGCGAGATCTAGGCCGTCCATTCGGAATAGCGGGATCGAATCTTCGCCGTCTGATCTTCTCCTGGTGAAATCAGACCGCGCGATCTGATCTCAGCCGTTGGATCGAACCCGTGGTTAATCCAACGGCTGTAGCGCGCCGCTGACGTGGTTAAGTGGAAACCGCGTGAAGCGGCCAGCGACCGACGCGTGTCCCCGCCGCCGCGCGGTTTCGATCCCGCCAATCCTAGCGCGCCGCGTGTCTGACCGCCGCCATTTAATTAAAAATAATGTATTTTAATTAGTTTTAATTGCTGAAACTTAAATAAATCATAGTAAATCAAATATATAACCAAAAATTAAGTATAATATATCAAACTTTTCAGTTTTTTATCTAGTTTATTTTAAAAATAAAATCAGTTTATTTTGACCATTATTTTACTGGTAATTTAAGAAATACAGAAATGTGTATTTCATTTTTAATTAATTATATACAAAGTATTTTTATCTGAAATTTGGCATGCATGTTGTTGAGTGCATGGCTGGTCTCATGAAAAATTTTCAATACTTTTTGAATAGGTTTTGAAGGTAATTTGAATTATTGGAGTATTTTCATCCTTTCTTTATATTTAATTAAATATTAAGTATTTGAAAATTACAAGAAATATATTTTATTACTTCCAAACTTCTATGGAGATCAGTGGATCCTTCAACCCATTAACATGTATTTTGATAATATATTTAATTATTTTATAATATATATTTCTATTTATATATATATATAATTCATTTATATTTATGTATTTTAAATATCTATTTTGAAATTCTATATATATATATATATGTAAATTCTTAAGTGTTCAAGAGTCATTTGAGATTTTAAATGTTGATTAAGCATGTTTGAATAGAAATGAAGGGGATGATTAGTGAATAATCATTCTGTCTTAATTATGTTAATTAGTTAATTGCATGCTTAAGGTGCACACACCACTTAGTCTAAGGCTCTCCTAGATTTAGGTGTTGATTATGTTTATGTGATTCATGCATGTCATGTTTATTCAAAGGGTTAGAGGAACTATGATTTGAACCTATTCAAAACTAGTGACATAATTAAGGACAATAATTAAGGACTCATGTATAGAAAACTTAGAAAAATTTCAATAATTAGGATTCACTTCCCCTTGAGTTGAAACTTTGAACATTTGAACTTAGTGACACCCTCAGCCCCTAGGCAAATTTTCACTGATTTTTGAGGTCTTTGGGTCCCCTAATTAATTTTCTAAGTCTTAAACCCTTAATTAAGCCTTTAAAACTTCTAAAAATTGTAATAAATCCAATTTAAATCCAAAAATTACATATAAACCCTCAAACTGACCAGAATTCAGTCCTTAATCTATGATAATTAAAAGCCCCTTGATTTGACAGCAATTTAAACCCTAATTTAATTTTAAGTGAAAACCAATATTTAATTAAGATAATTAATTAATAATAATATAAAAATCCAAAAATCTCCCAAACACTTGGGGATCCCTCCTTAGGTTGTTCCTGACCTTTGGAGGTGTTTTCAAGAGATTGGGAACTTGTTTGGAGCAAAACCACAAAAGAGACCCTCTAATTAAGAAATTCCTAAAATCCATTAAAATGTCCAAACTTCGATAATTCATAACTAATTCAAATAAAATCCAAATCACCCAAACTCACTTGCATTCAACTCCTAATAAGCTCTAGTATTTATTAAAAATATCAAATTCCAGAAATTTGCAATATTTTAAAAAGTCAACAAATCGGTCAACTTTAAGTCAAAACTAGTTCAAAACTTCAAACCTTCGTAATAAAATGTAGAAAAATCCGATTTCAACGTACTTACCTTCTAACTGATCGTAGTAAGGTCTAGTATTTGAATAAAATGCAAACATTCCAGAATTTGAGGTTAATCAAAATTTCAACTTTTGACCCTTTAATCAATTCATTAAAATATCCTAAAAATTCATAAAAGCTCATAATCATTCTAAAACTCAGAGAATATTGGTTTAATGCTTAAAACACTTAACAAATCCTTTAAAACACAACAACCACCCTAAAGTTGAAGTTTATTGGCTGGACTACTCCGGGCTGCGGGGCTAAGTGTCCTAAGGAGGCTGGTTCCTCGAGCCTGGTGGCACAACGCCACGAATGAATTCTAAAGGGTGTCAAACCTTAAAATGGATTAATTCTCAATTATTTAACATTTTTTTTAATCTCTAATTCAATCACATTAATTTGGTTTATCGGCTGGACTACTCCGGGCTGCGGGGCTAAGTGTCCTAAGGAGGCTGGTTCCTCGAGCCTGGTGGCACAACGCCACGAATCAATTAATGGCAAACTTAAATTAATCAAGCCTTTAAAATCAGCAACCCACTCCCTTTAATATTAATCCACTCTTTTAATTCTAACCAACTTAAATAACTTAATCAACCCCGATTGCTAGTGGGTAACCCAGGCCTACGAGGCTATTAGCTTAGCCCCAAGGAAGGTGAAATAAACTTCACGGCCTCGGTGTGAAACAAAGGTAGCAATCAATTAACTTTTAAAATATGTTTAATTAAAATTCTTAATTCATTGATATTTAAATTTTAATTTAAATCCCCTTCTAAGCCTAAACAAATCCAAACTTTTAGACAACTTCAATTAATAACCTACTTTAGGATCTATCCCAGCCACACGACCTTTCTCACACACTTTAGATGATGTGCTAGGACAACCAACTCTAGATCTAGGTTAGGCCGGTGTTTACTTTACTGCTGTGTGCCGGATTTTTCGTAATTTTTACTGCATGTTGTGGATGAAATTGCTTTGCTGTGTCTGCTTACTTTTTCTGTACTCTGTGGATGGATTGATGTGTTTGGCGACTAGATTACCCTTAGGTTAGGTACGATCTGGATGTTGACACAGTTTTCTGCAGGTGGCCACGCTCATGCAGGGCAATATAAAAAGGGGGGCAAATTAAAAATGCATAAATATTATAAACTCTTTGCACAGGTACTTCAGCTGCTAAAGCCCCCAAATAAAAAGAGCGTGGCTAGTGTGTTTACTTTCTTTTCTGCTCATATACAACTGCTTGGGAATAACTGCTTTTTATATATTAATTGCTTAGGATAACCCTGCAGGTGAGTCTAGATTTTTATTTTGATATAAATGTAATTTGTGCAAGTGTCAAGTGTTGTGAAAGTTTATTTTGAGTTGGGATACATAGATCCAAAGCTTGGATTCCAAAGAGGAAAGGATACCCCTTTGGGGAACACTCCTTTTCCATTTGGAAATCCAAATTTGGATCATACCTCGTCCTTACCCAAAGAGGAAAGAGTGGCCTTCCCCTTAGAGGGAAGTGCCCTCTTGTCCATTTGGGTAATCCACTACGAAGATTCCAAGAAGATTGAAGAAAAGGAGTCCAAAGAAGAATGAGATTGAAGATTTGAGGATTTGAAGATTGAGAGTATCCCACTCAAAATAGCTTGCGTCATTATTAGTCTTGAAATCCGGGTTGTTGTCAGTGGTGCCCGGCCACTTTACTTTCTGTAATATTCTGGTTTGTAATAAGCAAGGCAACTTTGCCTATGGACATTTACTAATTAATTTGTATTTGATTTGATGATTTGATTGCCTTTAGGATTACTCGTTTTTACTAGTTTTTTGGCGATTGCATGCCGCTCTTTGTTTTCGCCTGGATACGTGAGGCTCGTGAGGGTGTGAAAGTTTTATACTCATAATCTTAAAAGTCTAAAATTTTAGTGAGTCTAAATAACATAGAAAGATAACGAATCTAGGGAATTAGCCGGGGATCGACCCCGGGGTCGCATGCATATTTTTGCATTACTCTTTCCTTGCTGTAGACCCTTCCCCGCCTGCGGGTAGAGTCCGGATAGTCTGACCTATGAGGACGAGGTGCCGGACCTGGGGAAGTCCAGTCTTCTAAAAAATTATTTTATAAGCCTGTTTTTAAAAATTTCAAGCATATTTGATTTGAGGTTGTTAACCAGCATGCATTGCATTAGATACAAATTAAAGAGTCTAAATTTTAATTTCATAGTCCTTAGCATTTTAGCACCCAACATAAGTCAAAGGGGCCAATTAGGAAAATCTCTAGATGTCGGCCCCGCCTCCCCAAAACTTTAATTATAACGTCCCTACCACTCTTTCATAAAAGACCGGATTCATCTCTTTTAAATCGGTTAGGTGGTTAGCTGGCTCCCCAATCCAGGCCGGGGTAAGTCCAGACCTTGCACTGCATTAGTTAGGATCGGACGACTGCGGTCCAGTGTCCAAAATAGATTTAGGTTTCGGGGCAGATCTTTGATTATAAGACCCCAAACTTCGGGAATATAGTCCCAAATTTCTAATAAAATGCTCAACTCTAATTAAATATCATTTCAAATCCAAAAAATAAAGCCCAACACTTAGATTAAGTTGGGACACTTCCGGATGGTTCTGGAATCTTAAGGTGTCCCCTACCTCTCCTCCTTTAACTCTGTTAATAACTGCTCAATTTTGATCCATTCCCTTTTGAGTTTCCAAAATTCACTTCTCTTTTTGATATCACTCCTAGAAATTCTAAACAAAATTCTGCCATTATTTTAATCGAGAGTTTTCGTAGGAGATTTTATCTCTCTATGATGTAATTAACTACGAGGGCTTGCGCTCGTAGGAGATTTGGAACCCCACACACACCTGATTTTAAAGAAAACTTAACTTCTAAAACTTCATTAGATTTCTTTGGGAAAAGTTAAATAATGATCGTCATAGTTGCATTAGAAGGATTATCGTTGAATGGTCTCATTTCCCTTTGGGGAGATACACCCTTCTTCGATAAGGCTTTGGATGTGAATGCGACGATCATATTTCTTGAATATTGTAATTGGGTACTTAGTTGAACTATATTGTGTCCCCTCGGGGTCATATAGAGTTCTCCTTAGAACCCGATCATAACATTCAAGATGAGTTTACATAATTCTAAGTTTGAACACCGCTATGAAAGTTTATTTCATCCTCCGGGGTGATATACTCTTTCTAACGAGTCGATTCGACTTTAGAATTAGAACTTAACCTTAATCTTAAAATCCCCAAAGAAAACTAATATTTTTCAAAACATGTTTTCAAAATTCCAACAAACAGAACCATTTGGAAGATCTGCATACCAATCAAATGCTACCCCTGACAGACTACTGACAAACTGTCTGAAAAGCAAAGCATTGCTACCCCCAGCGTTGCAACAACTGGCTCTAAAGTAGGCTATGTGCTGTCTTGGGTTTCCAGTACCATCAAAGATCTTGAAGGAGGGAGGCACAAACCCCTTCGGGTATGGAACTGCATCAAACTCCTCTGGGTAGGGTCTACCCTTTGGAGTATATGACGAGCTCTGAGATTCTGCTAATGCCTCCCTAACTTGCTTTTCTACCATTTGCTTTAACTCTTTGGATTGAGAAGCCTTTATTTCTGGATTTTGTTGGTGTTCTTCTATAGTCTCAATCACTTGTGTCTTTCCTACCACCTGAACAGGCTCGGGTTGAGAAGACTCAACCTGTGCTCGTGGTGGTAAAGGACCCTGACTTTGGAAAGAAGCCATAGTGGCTATCATTTCTTCTATCTTCTTCTCCATACTTGAAATCTGCTCATCTTTTTGTTTTAATTGCTGTACAAGACGTTGAGTTAAGTCTGGCGCTATGCCTTCCTCAACTACGACATCTTGTAATACAGCATCCTCAATCTGCTCATTATAAGATGTTGTTCTTGTTTCAACCATAAAGACATTAGCTACTGTATCATATAACATATCATCTCCATCTAAGTCAAAGTTCAAAGCTTCTTCTTCATCCAGATTTCTAATACTATCTTTTAGTTCACCTATCATCTCCTCTATAGATCTTCCAGAAACATAGTTGGGATCAACGGGAACATACTTCTCACAATCCATGAGATCTGGAGTAGTATTCTCAACCCTCTTCTTCTCTTCAAGTTCACTTTCTATAGGCTTCTCAGGTGAAGCTACTACAGAAGAAGTAGCTTTTTCCTTGGGTTTCCAAACCTTCTTCTCATCAGATGTCGAAGTGGGTTGGTTTTAGGATTCCAACCGCTCTACATCAGGATAAGAAGATGGAGTAGGACCCGTAGAGTGGTGCCTATCTATCCGGGGAGAAGAATGGGTACGAGAACTACGTTGAATCTTACTATGACTCTGTGGTGGTGCAGAAGAAGGGGACAACTGGCGGCTGACTTTCTGTGGAATATGCTGGGTAGCTTTAAATTTCACTGAAGCATCAGCCAACACAATACTGTCTGTCTTTCTACTGGATCTCCTTGGTTCCCTAGGGTATCCATCAGTGAGAGCAGAGATGGCAGTTGATTTGAATTTTCTTTTACTATCTCTTGTTCTCAACTGACCTCCTACCCTAGTTTTAATAAGTTTTTGCATTAAGGTTTCTTCTTCAATCCTATCACTGATCAATCTTCTCATTTTCCTTAAAAATTCTTCTTTAGTCTGTGGAGGACCTTCAGCACAATCTTGTACTATAGCCTTTACCAAATTCTGAACATGTGTTTCCTTACTTTTTGTTGGCTCAGTGGCAGACTTTTTAACAGTAGTAGGGGCTGATCGAGCAATCAACCTCGCATCTTCCTCTCCATCAGCAGCGGAGAGGAGATGGAACCTACTACCACTAAGATGTGGAGAGGTTGGAGGGATAAGCTCGTTTTTCTTTGGCATTCCTAGTTTTTCCATTCTTCTCTTTATACGACGATTCTTATTCCTTCTCTGAGTCTTAGTCATAATCGTCGATAAATTAGAAGAAGATCCAATCTCAAACTGACTGGGTGCACTAAAAGGGACTGAACTGTTTGCTACTATAACTGACTTGAGTTTCTGGTCTTGATTAAGTTGCTCAATCCTAGTAAACACAGAGGGCCTAGGGTCTACAGGAGCAGTTTGAGACCCGCATCCCAAAGTGAATTCTAGGATAGGTTTCTGATTTGCAACCTCACTAGTTGGAACAATAGTGAACTCAGGTCCACTAACAGACAACTGCAAATCCTCAAATCCTTTTCCAAACTTTATTACACTACCATCAGCAAACTGATTGTAGGACAGGTTCATGTTATCAGACAGGGAAAAGATTAATTTACCCATCATTTTTCCTGAAATTTAAAAGGAAATTTTTAATTAAACTCTGAAAAATTTATATAAATTGTAAAAGTTTAATTAATCCAACTAAATAAACTAAATCCTATCTCATTTCATATATATTGAGTTATATGGAAATATAACTACAATACATAATATTGAGATAAGGATGAATTTTATTTAGTGTTTTAATTTCAACTTTTGAAATTTTGGACCCAGTGTTAATTCAAACATCAAGCTACAAGAATAATGTAACTATAACGTTCGAATTAACACGGGGATTTACTTTACAAATAGGTCATTATAAAGGAGCTCCTCGTTAATTTTCTAACGGGGTCCAAAATAAGACCTCTAAAAATTTTTTTTTAGATACCGGCCAAATTATTCAAGAATGAAATGAATAAAAGAACCGGCGGAAGAAAGGTAGTTACAACTTATGCTAAGCACAAGTATACTACCGATTAAAGGGTATAAAACACTGCTAAAGATGGAGAGAGGATTGATCCCCAGCGGAGTCGCCAGAAAAATCTTGGTGGGAAAAATTTGTGTCACACCACGCAGATTTTGATTTCTCCTATTTTGTAATCGAATACTGCATTGAGAATAAAGTACAGTCTCGAGAGGCCGACACAATATTCTATAATGGATTCAATATCAAAATAGGGTTTTAAAATTTGATATTTCTATAATCAAACACAATTTAAAGAATAGCATATTATTTCGAAAAATAAACATGAAATTCTTAAGAATGTGTTTAAAAATAGAAATAAGCTTTTTGAAAAATTTATTCATTCTTTTATTTAGATATAACAAAGAGAATATTATATCATCTTGAAAGACGAATATAACATTCTTCAAGACATCCAAAATCAAGAATGAATTTTATAAAATTCATCATTTCTAAAATTAAATATAACAAGCAATAAATTATATTGCCTGAAAAGACAATAATAACATACTACGAGCATATTTAAGATTAGAAATGAAGTTTTTTAAAGATATCTGCATTCCCAAAGATTCTTCCCTTATTTTATATGAATAAAACAAGGTTTATTTTATTCTGGAGTTCTCAAATCCCTATAGGAGCAAGCTCCTATAGTTAATTACATCCTAGGAGGAATGCTCCTAAGAAAACTCTCGATTAAAGCAGTGATTTCATACCCTTTTGACTACAAAGTAGAAGACAAGGAACAGAAGTAAAGATTTTCCAAGGAGAAAGCTCAATGTTGAACATTTATTAGCGAGTCAAAAGATGAAAAGCAGGAGATGTCAGATTCTGAGAAGCCCAGAGACAACCTCAATCTATCCTATGTTGGGCTTTACATTTTAGGAGAAAATTTTATATTTAAGTTGATATTTTATTAGAAATTTGGGATTTATATTCCCAGAGGGCGAGGACTTAAGATCAAAAAAGAATCTGCCTCAGAACCTAAATCTAATTTGGGTACTACAACGTAATGACCCGAACCTAACTAATGAAGTGCAAATCTGGACTTACCCCGGCCTGGATTGGGGAGCCAGCTAACCACCTAGGCGCTTTAAAACCATGTGTTCAGTCTCTTATGAAAGATGGGTAGGGATGTTGTTTAAGTTTTAAGGAATTGGGGCTGACATCTAAGACAATTCCTAATTAGCCCCTCAACTTATGTAGGGTGATAAATGTCTAGAAATGCAATTAATATTTTAGACTCTTTTTAGTTTGTATCTAATGCAATGCATGCTAATTGACTCGAATGCATAAAATGAATATGAAGCAGTTTTAAAATTAGGCTTAGAAAATAGGTTTTTCCCTAGAGATTGAACAACTTCCCCTTGACAGAACTGCACCCTCATAGGTCAAGTGGTCTGCCAGAACCCGCAGGCGGGGAGGTGCCTAACAAGGAAGAGAAAGTATTAATATGCTTATGCTGACTCTCGGCGGTCCCGAGCTTACTTCTTAGATCGTTAGAGTTACTATATGAGCCTAAAAATTTTTATTTAAAATTAAAAGTATAAGAATTTTAAGCGTACCCTTACGAAACAAATCTCTCCGTTTCGAATCCAGGCTAAAACAAAACACGGCATGCAAGGTCCTAAAAAAATCTACTGCACAAACAATGTAAACAATCAATTTTAATAATCCAAATATAATGTCCAATGTCCATATTACACCCAGAATTTGTAGAAAAGTAAAGTGGCCGGGCACCACTGACAACAAACCCGGATTCTAATCCTAAGAATGATGCAAGTGATTTTTGAAATGGGATATACTGTTCCTTAAATCTTCATTTCTTCATCTTCTTTCTTCAATCTTCTTGTTCAGTTTTTTCTTCTTCTACGAACTTCTCGGGTCCGTCGGGTTCTGGATATCCAAATGAAAAGAAATCATCCCTAAGAGGGGTATTCTCTTTTCTATTTGGATATTGAATCATTCTAATTTGGCTTTCTAAATAAAAGAGAATAATCCTTTAAGGTACATTCTCTTTTCTTCAGATTCCAAATTGAATGTGATATCCCACTTTCAAAATCACTTTCACAATTTATAAACACATTTACATTACATTACATTTCACAGAAAAATAAAGAAAAATCTAGACCGCCTGCAGGGTTATCCTAAGCAATTTATAACAAAAATCATCCCACGCAATTATATATATATATATGCAATTGAATTTAAATTATTAAGCCACACTTGGCCACACTCTTCTTCATTTGGGGGCTAAGCAGCTGAAGCACCTGTAGCATTTATTTATTATTAATTAATTAGCCCCCTTTTTCTGCCCTGCATGAGTGTGGCCACCTGCAGAAAATCATATTAACAATCCAGATCGCTCCTAGCCTATGGGTAATCTAATCGTCAATCAAACCAACATAGAGTGCAGTAAAAATAAATAAACAAACACACCAACATTTTACAACCAGCATGCAATAAAACTCGAGAAAAAGCCCGTCACAGTGCAGTAAGGAAATAAACACTGGCCTAACCAAAAACTAGAGTCAGTTGTCCTAACAAACAAATCTAAGTGTGTGCAGTAGGCTGTGAGGTTTTGAAATGTCCTAAGTCAATTATTGGCTAAAGCTTTGTAATTGATTGAATTCTAATTTAAAGATATTTACTAATTCTAAAGTGAGATGTCACTAAATTTTCTATGTTATAAGTTTCTATCCTAAAGTGTGCATGCTTCCTAAGTCTAGATTTTCTAAGACCCGGTCCTTAATTTTTATCCTTAAGTGTCACTACTGTTGTATGGGATAAAAATTTGTTATTACTAACCCTTGGGACTTTGAGCGTGTGTAAAAGGGGTTTAAGGATCTAAAAGAAAATAAAAGTAAACCTAATAAAATTGAAGTTACTACAGGGACCTAAAGGAAGGGTTCACGCATACCACATCAAGGGGCCCCTAAAGGTTTTCTAAGTTTAGAAATACTCACAATCACCGGGGGGCTACGACCCGGTGGTTCCGCCCGTAGCACCTCTACCCGGTTGGATAGAGGCGACTGACGTCATCAGCTCCTTGTACTTTTGTCCACTTAATCAGTACCGTTTCTCGCAGTTTATGCAAATAAAACAGAAAAAACAAGGAAAAACAGGGATTAGAAAGTTCATTTAATAAATAATAATGAAATAATTGAAATTTACTAGAAATAAAGACGTACCTTTCTTCGGGCTTGAATACTAGATTTGTTGCTTGCTTTTTTGAAACCTTTACTTTTACGAGCATTCTTTACATTTTTTTCTACATTCACCTCGAGGCATAAGAAAGGAAAAAAAGAAAGAGAGAGAGAGCGATAGAGGGAGAAAAAGAATTCTTGTTTTCCTTTTACCACTCAAATAATTTATTTTCCAATACTTATACTTTCACTTTATCCCTTCTCCAAAACTCACTCACTTTCCACTTTCAAGACATGAAATTATTTCTTTTCCAACATACATTTTACTTTTCCACATTTATATTACTTGACTCTCAAAATTTATACAAACTCCATAATTCAAAATTTCGAACACACCTACACATATCACTTTACCTAAACACTTTACTTTTACCTTTCTCATACAATACCTTTCCACCATACATTTTCACCTTTCAAAATGCACATAAGTTCACTTTTAACATTTACATACATCACCCTTTCCAAAACACACACAAATTTCACTTTTACAGAAATGCAAATCACTTTCTTTACCAAATCAACCACTTTAATTTTCACAATCTTCACACAAAACTTTTCTAATATTCACTTCCTCCTCTTAATGCCAACATCGTCACTTCTCAAATCTCACACAAAATTGACCCTCAAAACATACACTCATCAAAGCAACTTACTCTTCACGCTTCCACATGTCACCGTTTCCAAAATCACTCACATTTTACTTTTTACTTTTTGAAATTATACAGTCTTCAAAAATCACATATTTCTCTTTTCACCTTTCAAAGCACACACTTTTCACCTTTTAAAATCACAAAATTAACTTCTTAAACTATACACCCATTTTCACTATTTAACATACAAACACTTCACTTTCTATTTTTTTTTAAAAAAATCAACCTTTAAATCAAACACTTTTCATTTTCAATATTCATGCTCTCTACTTTCCAAAATCATACATTTAAGAAAGAAAACTACATTTCAAAACAAACAACCTACTTGATGTTTAAAATTAACATTTTTACAATAAAATACCACCTTAAGAGAAAGATTTTGATGTCTATCTATACTCTTCACATTTCAAGAAAATATTCCGATAACATGAATAACACTGCATAAAACTTTTCCAACTTAACACTTATACCAAACGCAATTAGAAGGAGAAAGAAGTTTTTTATGCAAACTTAATTCTTTCCAAATATCTCAAAAAGTCATCACTTCTTCGTGAATGCAACTCACCCATTTTTAATAATTAAGCCAACAAAGATTGATAAGTGATTAATATAACAAGGAGAGAGATACAGCCAAATAAATAGACATTTCCACTTGCATATCAAGATAAACCTCATGCGTTTATAAACATTCCAGCAGACTTTCATAGTTTCTTTTACTACTAATTTTTGTAATTTTCAAAGGAGAGAAGGGAATTAAGAATTCGTTTCAGATTCATTTATTAGGAAGATTTAAAATTTAAAACCCTCAAAATTTAGTTTATCAAATGAGCAAAACACTAAGAGAAATATTTAAGAGTGAACAATAAGAAGATAAAGGAGGAGATGATCCATACGCTCTTGCAAACCTGTAGTTGAGGAGATTACTGGCGGCGAGAGCAAACAACGGCAAGGTTCTCGCTAAGGTTCACGACGGCGACGGGAGGAGGAGTTAGGTCCGAGAAGGTTGGGGTTTTGGTCAGGGAGCAGGTCGGAGAAGGTTGGAGATCGACGTTGAAGATCGGTGAGAGAGAGAAGAACGGACTATGCGTGAGGAGAATGACGAGGCTTTTTGCAAACTGTAGGGATTTCGCCTAGGCTTCTTACGCGATCCAGAGAGGGACGATGGGCTGGGTTGTGCGATCTAGAGGGTGACGGAGAGGAGGAGTTTGGTCTGTGCGAATGGAGAGGAAGCTTCGGTTCTTCCCTTAGGTTGTGCCAATGAATCAGTCGTGAGAGTGGGGGAGTTGTGCGAGTGCAAGAGAAGAAGGGGCGGTTGGACGCCAACTGCAGGGGAGTTTTTTTTTTTTTTTTTTTGTTTAGTGAGAATGGAGAGGGGGATCGTGAGGAGGACTTAATCAAATCTCATTTTAAAAAAAAATTCTGATGACTCAGATTAAACGTAATCTAAATATGATTTTAAAAGTAAATTTTTTTTATTTTGAAAGTTTGAAAATTATTTATAGAATAATTTATAATATATATATATATATATATATATATATATATATATATATATATATATATATATATATATATATATATATATATATATATATATATATATATATATATATATATATATATATATATATATATATATATATATATATATATGGTTTAAAATAATTGTTTTATCTCAATTTAAAAAAATAAAATAATAATAATAATAAAATATTATTATTATTTTATTCTATTAACGATGATTTTGATTTGGTTAAAATTAAAACAGATTTTTATTAGAAAGAATTCTGTGTTTGATTGGTGAATTGATTGAATCCAATGATGTAACAATTTGATCGAAAACGAATTAGATTAAATTAAATTGAGTCGATCGACATCGATGAATCATAAATCGAGCTTGATTTGAGTTCGTTTGGAGTTGAATTTGATTGAATTGATTTTGATTTGAATTGAGTGATAGGCTCGAGTCGATGCTACGTCAGTGGGCATCCACCTAAGGGAAATCCTATGGGCGACATCTACACTAGGCTACAAAGACCTAGGTGCTAGAGTCGATTCTGGGGAAATTGACCTCAAATAATGAGGTCAACAATTATAATATATCCCATTGGTCAAAGTGCCTTTTTTTTGTCTTTAAAGATAATGTCTTTGCTTACAACTATCTCTTTCCCTTTATCTTTATCAGAGATCCCTTTCTTCAGTGGAGACGATAGTTTCTTACCACTTGTTTACCGCACTTGGGATTATTTCCTCTAACTTAGACTTGTTTGACGGTGTATTTTCTTCAGAGTCAACCATTGTAGCATCTAGAGATTAGTCTACTAATTTTGAGTTACTGCCCAAGTTTACTTGCTCCATTTATAAAGCAATATTTTTATCTGATCCATCTTCTTCTTGAAAATACAAATCTTCCTACACACTGTACAATATTGATGATTCCATCATGTACGATTCTTATACGAATTCTTTTTCCTTTAGGTTGAAGCCACTAGTGTCATCAAAATAACTCAACAAGTATCCCAAAGTATCTTAATCTTGATATCCAAACAAAGAGAAACTCTCTCCTAGGGGTTGTCACCCTTCTCTTTAGATTTCAAATTGGATATCTATCCATCTCAAATTTGCACTGTAATAATTATAACTCAATTAAATTTAAATTACATAGAAAAAAAAATCTATACTCAAACAACATAGAGGGTTATCATAAATATTGAATAGTAAATCCACATCCCAAGCAATTATATAATAAAATTTTAAATACATAAACTAGCCACACTTGGCCATGCTCTTCTAATTTTAAAGGGGGAGTTAAGCAAGCATAGCACCTGTAAATAATTTATTAATTACAAGCTTAATTTTTATATTTCCCTTTATTTTAAAACCTTGTATAAGAATGACCACCTGCATATGATTATGTTAGCATTTAAATCATCCCTAGCCTAAGGGTAATTTAACACCCATTAAATCAATTCACATATTGCAAAAATTAAATAAACAATCACATTAATCAGTCAATTTTCAAACAGCATCCAGCGAAAGCTCAAAAAATTCGGTACACAATATCATGAAAGTAAAAAAACTCACCTAGTCAAATACTCGAGTTGGTTTTCCTAACAAACCATATAAGGTGTATGAGGTAGGCTATGTTGTTTTGATATGTCCTATGTATGATAATTTGTTAAAGTTATTTGATATCTTGGTTGTTTGAAAGGCTTAATAGAAACTACAATTAAAGTTTAAGTATTAATGATTTAAATGGCTATCATCTTTGTTCCTCATGTGGCCCGTGAAGTTTTTTTTCACCTTCCTTTAGGCTAATGTTGCCTCGTAAGATGGGTCACCAAGTGGTAATTAGTATAGTTAAGTAGTTTTAATTAATTAAGGCTTAAAGGTCGATAATTTTTTAAAAACAATCTATTGGTTGGATGTTTTAATATCGGATTATAGTTTTCATGATTTTTAAATAAAATACTAAATTTCTAGAATTATTTGAATTATTTAAATGTATTTATTAAAGTGGTCAAAATTGACTTTTTGATTAAAGTTATATTTTGGAAAATTGATATTCTTTTAAATATTAGATCTTAAGATAAGTAATAAGACTTTAAGTTTGCTAGATTTTGATTTTTTGTATATTTATGTATGAATTTTTGAAGTTGGAGTGAAAATTTGTCATAAGAATGAACAAAAGCTTGACTTTTTTATTTTGGATTATTTATGGTAGTTTGATATTTTTAATGAATATTATATTATAAAATGAGTACAATACTTTTGAGTTTGCTCAATTTAGAATTGTTTGGAATTAGTTATGATTTTTCAAAATTTTGATATTTACTTGGATTTTTAAAATTATTTAATTGGAGGGGTTTTAATGATTTGAATCCAAATAATCACAAAACTTCTTAAAATCTTCTCCAAAGGTCAAAAATGAGCAAAGGAGGTATTCTCATGTGTTTGAGAATCTTTTGTAAAGTTTAAAAAATTTTAATTAATTTATTTAATCAAATATTTATTTTCCTTTAAAATTAAATTAAACTTGAAATTGCTGCCAAATCAACGTGTTTTTATTTTAATATGAAGGGTTGAATTCTGGTTAGCTTGAGGTATTTTTTGTAATTTTTTAGATTTAGATTTGATTTATCATAATTTTAAAAAAATTTAATGTTAAACTAAAGGTTTAATTTTAAGGTAATTAATTAAGTGACTTCATGATTATTTAAATCAGTGAAAAGTTTTTCTAGGGCATATGATGTCACTATATTTGAACAGTTTAAGTTTCATGCCTATAGAACTTACATTATAATTTCTAAAATTTTCCTAAGTTTTCTAAACAAGACCTTAATTTTTGTCATTAAGATGCCACTAGGTTATATGAAATTGAATCAATATCTCACTAACCCTTGACACACATGTATAAATTCAACATACAATCATCAAAATGAAATCCTATATCTTAAAGAGCCTTAAAATATGGTGTGTAGTGCATCCTACACATGCAAATCAAGATATTACTTATTTAATAGAAGATTAATCAATGAATAATTATAAAAAATTATTACTTATATATTAATCACCATTCCCCATAAATTCTATTCAAGTAAGCTCAATCCATGTTTAAAATTTTTAACTCCCTCAACACTCAAAGATTATATATATATATATATATATATATGGAAAATAGATCAATTTTGAATATTTTAGGAGATACAAAATGTTATTTAATATAATTTCAAAATAATTTTTGAAAAATCATGATAAATTAAAGATTACTTAAAACAAATTTTCTAAAATTTTAAAATTATTTCAACAAATTTTTAATTAAAAGATAACTAAATATCAAATCCTCTAAAATAATAAAAATATTTAAAAAATATCAAATATATAATTTTGAAATTAAATTAAAACAAAATATCTTAAATCCTAAAAGCTTTGATATATTATATAGATTTTTCTTATTTAATTTGAAATTGTTTGAATTTTTTGTAATTTCTAGTGTTTACATACTTTTAAAAACATAAAAAAAGTTAATATTCAAAATAATTCTATAAATAATTTTAAATTAAATCTTAAATGTTAATCTAAAATTATGAATGATTTGAAATAAGGTTTTTTTTTTAAAATTTTTAAATTATTTTGATTTAATTTTAATTAACAATAAATTATATGTTTAAATTTTTATTTTTTAAAAAATTATATAAAATATAGAAAAGATCATAAATAAATTTTAATTTCAGATTAAAATATTTTTAAAATAATTATGTGTTTATTTAAAATATTTCAAAAAAAAAATTTAAATTTTTAAAACATTTAAATCTACAATTAATTAAAAACTAGTCAAATATTTAAATAGTTAAATAATTAAAGTTATTTAAAATATATTAGTGATTTTAAATTAGTTTTAAATTAAAATATTTGAAATATATTTTCAGATTATTTAAATTTTTTTAACTTAAACTTTAAACTTTTGAAAATATTTAAATTAAAATTAATTAAAACATAATTATATACTTAAATATTACAATTATTTAAAATATTGAAAATATATTAAATTAAATTATAATTTAAAATGTAATATTACAAATGTCTTATCTAAATATTAAAGTATTTTAAAATGATGTTTGAGTTTTATAAAATTTTTAGATTAATATTTAATTCAAAATTAATTAAAATCTAAATATATAAATATTTAAAATAATTTAAATATTTTAAAATAATTTTTTTAATTAAAAGGATTGAAAAAAAATGGAAAATTTCATATAAAACCTTAATTGTTTTTATATATATTTACTTTTTATAGATTTTCTAGAGAAATCTAGATTTAAAAATGATTATAAATTTAATTTAAATCGAATTAATGATTCTGGCAGTGCCGGCGCCAGTTGGGGCTTCGTGGCAGCTCTGAATTCGCAAATCAAATCAATGGGAAATGATTACTAGCAGCGACATTAAATGCTGATGATGGGTTTCTACTAGAAAGTTATAGATGGGGGTCTGTGATGCTGAAATGAAAAAAAATTTGAGCCCTGTGAGGACTTAAGTAGAGAGATGGTGGTGTAAGGATTAGAATTAGCTAGCTTTAGGTATTTTTTCCAATTACTTGACAAGTGTCTTGGAGTTATTAGAATGGCAAGGGAATAAAAGGAAAAGAGTACAATTAGATGGAAAGGCTTCTCATCCATTGAGCATATGAGGGTGATGAGGCTTAACCTAAGCCTAAACCAAAGCTTATGCCTGGTTTAGGATGACACTAAAAGGCCTTGGTAACTACTATAAAGGCTTATCATGGAATGAAATCACATGGTTTATGTTATTTGACGATTCCTAAACCACTTAAATGGTTGTGTTTGTTGCAAATCTATTTTTTCATGGCTTATGTTTTGATGATTGACAAACACTATTTCTCTTGTACTGCTTGTAGCTTCTAACTTTTTAGGAATCGAAGATCGGACGATCAAGAAGAAGCCAGTTCAGGATTGCGTAGGTTTAGGGTTGAGTCAGTCTGTACTTTTGTTTTTCACCTTTTGAGTCTACTTGTAATGGTCAAAGAGACTGATGCTAAGTAACCCTACACACACACACACACTTAAGGGGCTTAGAATTTCAGTTTTTGCCCACATCGGCCCGGCCGATATTTATATCGTTCGGGACGATCAGCTTAAAACAGAAAGTCTAAGTAAGGATTCTTAATTAAGGCAGCCGTCATTAACATATCGGCCTGGACGATACGTGTATCGGCCAGGACAATAAGCTCAAAACAGAAAGAAGTAGCCGCCATAGTCAATTAAGGTATACTGTATTTTTAAATTATCGGCCAGGACGATCCTAGGATCGGCCTGGACGATATTCACAAATTATGCCATAATTGTTCAGGAAATCAAGGGAGTAATTAAGGATGATTGATACGATCATATCATCCTGGACGATCGCAGGATCGGCCAGGACGATCCAGTCAAAAACCTTAAGTTACTTCAGGACGATAAACATCGACCAGCTCGTATCCTGGGCTATTGTCAGGACGATTTTCCTCTGATTTGAACTGATCGGCCAGGACAATCGTGAGATCAGCCGGGATGATCAAGCTAATTTTCAATCGTCCTGTTTTGCATCCAGGGCTATGCTCTGGCCGATCTTCATTGATTTGTACTGATCGGCCAGGCTGATGTTAATATTGACTCGACGATATTGTCGGCAACTTGTAATTAATGAGTTCCTTTGAAGCTCTTCTATTTAAGAGATCATGTTCAACATTTTTCAAGACCTTTGGCTGCTACCTTGACCTGAGAAGACCTTAAGGAGAGAAAGAGAGAGAGGGAGAGAGAGAGAGGATCTTGTGAGGGGGAGCTTGTGAGGTGATTCACAAGGGTTTCTTCAAGGATCGCTCTACTTGTTCTTCGTCTAGAGTTTCTAGTCCGTGGAAGGGTCGGTAGAGGTAAGGAGTTTTTTTTTTGGTTTTGGTTCTCTGCCAGCTTCAGGAGGAAGCAAAAGGAGGTAGGTTCTCTGCCTTGTCGGGGTGGCAAAAAGGAGGTTCTTGTGAGGGCTTTTCCGCCTAGCTGTGGGGGCTAAAGGAGAGTCACGTTTTGTAGTGCAATACTTGGAGGGTGCCTCCAAGGAGTGGACGTAGGTCGAGTCGACCGAACCACTATAAATTTTTGTGTTCTTTTTCTTGCTTCCGCACTTTTAAATTCCGTATTTAGTTCTGTGGCGTGATTTGGTTTATGCAATTTTCTTTCTTTGTGAAAAGAGTTTTTAAAATACCAATTCACCCCCCCTCTTGGTTAGCTTGGGACTAAGTTCAATGGGCTTAACATCCCTAACGAACTTTCAGTGTTTAATTGTTTGACAAATCAATAGACCATGTGGACTGTTGAGGTGGCATTTAGGTAGCTTTATGAACTAGTTAGAGTGTTTTGCAACAAATTCCTATCAACAAAAATGAGGTTTTAAAAAAAGTATAAGATTTGAATGGGTTTAACCAAGTCAAAATGACTTGACTTGGTCGAATTGACCATAACTTGATTCCAACAAGATTAAAGATGTTTGAATCATAGATTGAGGCTGATTTAAGGCTTAATAAAAGAGAGATTATTTGAATGTATTTAATGGAATGGTTGGAATGCATGTTAAGCTAGTTTGACCAAGTTTTATTATTTGAACTAGTCAAATTAAGTATGATTTGACTCTTAATGAGATTAAATGTGTGTGGATCTTTCTTTGAGATAGGTTTAAGAGTTTGGAGTATTTGACAAGGTTTAAATGTGTTGATTTTATATAAAAAAGGCATAAAGGATGAACTTGTCAACCTAGGTTGACTTGCTTAACCAGGTTGACCTAGGGCCAAGTTTGGGCTGATGAGATTTGAAATCATATTTGAAGTCTACTACAGGTGGTTCCAAGGGCTGGGGACATCATTTAAGTCAAATTGGTAGTTTGGACCCCTAAAGGGCTTGTTTTTGAGTTGAATAAGTTTGGTTAGATGTATTGAGTTGAATGGAAGAGTTATCATGCAAAAATGATGCCATTTGATTTCAAATGACTGTTCAAACCCCAAAGAGGCATTTTGGCCATTTTGACTCCTTGTCAAATTGAGGTACAAATGGGTCCAACAAAATGTAGATTACTACTCAACATATTATGATCAAGATTCTATATGTGGTTAGAGGTTTATAGAAGGTTCTAAGGTCTAATTCCACTAGATGGCAGGTCTAGTAGCATATGCCATAAATATTTGAAGGTTTTGCATCCTTTAGAAATAGATTTAGTTTCTGAGGCTAGAGGTCATTTTTTGGGGCTATAAATCATGAATCGGGGGTAATTTGACTGGGGTTTGAAATGTTTGAAAAATTACTAAAAACGATTCTTACGATGTAGGCCTTTAACCTTTGATTTTGGTCTAATCTTCTTAATTTGATCTAGATTTAAGATTTAAATGCTTGAATTTTAATTATCTAAATCAATAAAAATCATTTGAATTATTACTAATGATTGGAATAGGATTGAAATTTGATAGGAAGATGGCTTGACTACATTTAGAATGATTGAAGGTCATTATTGTCTTGATGTTGGAATGGTTTGAGATTTGTACTAATTTGATATCTTAATTTACTTGAGGTCAAGTTAGATTTGAGGTTTGGAATGGTATGGAGCCTTTACTGATCTAGGGTCTTGATTGATGTGGAGACTAGATTTATCTAAGGTCTGAATTGATTTGGGGTCTTAATGGACCCTAGTGATCTCATACAAAAATGAGGTTAAAAGGGAGATAATTCAAATATCATTAAGTGGCTTTTAAATTCTATAGATAACCTTAAATGATTAAGTAAAAAATTTAGTGCATGATATTTCCTTCTTGAAATATTTCAAATGGGTCATTTTCATTATATTCCTTGGAAAGGAAATTCTCTACCATAATTTTATGCTTCTTAAGCTGTGTTAGGAATTTTTTTTATTGAATAATGCATTAGATAATAAACTTTGCTCAACCTCATTGCCTTTGTTAAGGAAGGATTGTAATAAAATTGTTATCACTTAGTTTGAAATAATTGCATTTCTTTATTAATACAAAATACCCAATATTCAGTAGGAATTAAGAAAATGCACAAGGACATAATTTTTATTTTATCATTTAAATTTAATCATCTTGTTCTATTTATTTAAATTGAACATAATTTAATTCATTAATTACTTTAATTTAATTTCAATAATTTATTTTTTATTAAATATTCTCAAATTTTTATTTCATTAATTTAAATTTAATTTTATAATTTTATTCAAAATATTTAAATAATTTTTTAATTAATTTCATTTAATTATTTAAGTTTAATTAATTTTATTAATTTATTTATTTAAATTTTAAATCCTTAAGGGTGGGTTTGACAAAAGTTTGACTTTTTAATTAAATGAAGTTTATATTTTTATTTTATTTTTCATTTTCTATGTGATTTATTTAGAGTTAAATGAAGTTAATATAAACTTTTATGTATAATATTTAAATAATTATGGAAATTAAATTTTGACATATTTATTCAATTTCATATCTTTAAAAGGAAATTAGAGTTTGTAATTAATTGATCAAGTTAGGAGAAACATATGACTCAATCATGAAAACTTTGGGGTCAATTGAATCAAGGCATAGTTTTATTGTTGCTGATCTGTTTTCATTGTTTATGATTTTAATGATAGCAAACACTTTTATTTCTCTACGACTGCCTTATCTACAGACATTTCAGGTCCACTAGATCAGACTGCAATTTGGAACCAACTTAAGATTGGGTAGATAAGGTTTGAGTTAGTTTGTACCTTTTTTTCCTTTCTTGAGTCTATTATAATTGGTGTGGCTCTTGATGCTATGTAACTTTGCACACACACACACCTTGGAAGATTTTCTTACTGTTCTCTAGAGTTTACTATTTTTGATAACATCGTCCGGGATGATATTTATATCAACCTATACGATCGGTTCAAATGTAGAAACCCTAATTAGGGCATCCTCATTAAGGCAACCTTCATTAAGCCGATCGGCCAGGACAATACTTGTATCGGCCATGACAATAAGCTAAAAATAGAAAAGAATCAGCTGCCATGATCAATTTAGGTTCTTTATTTTAGGGCATCAACCAGGACGATATCCACATCATCATGGATGATCTAACTCAATTATGCCTAAATTAATCTAGTATCTATTGAAAGCATTAAAGACTGATTAAATCGATCACATCGTCTGGGATGATCCCAGGATCGGCCAGGACGATACCCTGGACGATTGACATAAGCCAGATTCTTTTCAGAGCGATGTATAGAATGATATTTCACGATTTGTACTAATCGGCCTGGACGATATTGTATTGCCATTGACGATATGAACCAATTTTTTTCTGATAATCTCAAATTATCTCGGGCTATTTGAGCTTAATTTGTAATGAACGGCCAGGACGATATTCATATCATCCTGTATGATAAAGTCGGCAAGTTGCATTAATGAGCTCATTTTGAGAACTTCTGTTTAATCTTTTGACAAGGCACTTTTGTAAGGGTCTTTGGTAGGCATTGTAGCTTCATTCTTTTGGGAGAAACTTGAAGTGAGAGCTTAAAAGGGAGTGAGAAAATGGTGGAGTTTGAGAGAGTTAGAAGATCCTTGGAGGGGGTTTCAAGGGAGTGTAGAGGGGGTTCCACACGATTACTCCCGCGAGCTCGCACTTTAGTATCGTCAGATTTAAGGCTTTTCTTGAGGGAAGTTCACCAAAGAAGAAGATCTCTTTGGTGTCAAAGGACCCGGCTACTCCGCCCACTAGAAAAGGTGAAAAAGATTTTGTAAGGGCTTCTCCGCCTAGCCTTGGGAGCTAAAGGATGTTGACCTCATTTTTGTATGAGGTCACTAAAGCCCTTCCAAACTCCAGATTAATTTTTGATCCTAGGATCTACTCTAGACCTTAGGATTCTTTCCTAGAGCTAGACCTTAGAGCCTACTCTAGAGCCCAGGATTCCCTTAAATCCTAGATCTTAGAATCTCTCTAGGTTCTAGGACAATTCCAGACTCAAATCAATCTCTACCCTTGATCAATTCAAACCTCAAATCAACCTGAACTCCATTCAATTCAAATCCAAATTAATTCAAATTTCAAACATATCGAAACTTTGACTCAATTCACTTGAGAATCCAAATTTCAACCCAGACTTTGATCCTACCCTTAATCTAGCCTTGACCCTATCCATCCATTAGCAATCACAACATGATTGTAAATGGTTTGGATATTTCAATTTTAATTATTCAAACCTGAAATTCATTCCAAATCCAAAAATCCAAACTCAAATCCTAAGTCTTAAGGCCTTGTCCTAAAGACCCTTTTTAGAAATTTTTCAAACATTTCAAAACCCAGTTAAATGGTCTCTGATTCAGTGTCTTTCACTTGCAAAGTGATAAGACATGTCTCTAGAGATTACCCTCCAACTTTGAGCTCATTCTGAGGTCTCTAACCCCAGAATCTGAATTAAAATCCAAAGGCTGTAAAACCTTCAATTATTTACAGCCTATGCCACTGAACCTAACCCCTTTGAGATCTTGACCTTGGAATCCTTATCAAAGCCTCCAATCACTTCCAGACTCTTGATTTTAACCCATTGAGCAGTAAACTGTATTTTCCAGACCCATTTTTGACCATAGTTGACCAATAGGTCAAAATTGACCAAAATACCCCTATGGGGCTCAAATAGGGATTTCAAACCAAATGAGCTCCAATTTGAATGCAACTATCTCCAACAAGTTCCAAATGTCATTTCAAATCTTTTGAACCTATTCCCAACCCCTGGGTCAACCTGGTTGACCAAGTCAACAGGTTTGACCCTAGGGGCCCTTTAAGGGTCCAAATAGGTGTTTTGACCCAAATGACCTCTCTAGGTCATGCAACCACTTCCATTGGTCTTAAAATATCATTTCAAACCTGTTGAGCCCAAACCCAGACTCTGGATCAGCCTGGTTGACCAAGTCAACCTAGGTTGACCAAACAGGCTCTTAAGGGTTCAAATAGTGATTTTGACCAAATTGACCCCTCCAAACTCTGGGACCACATCCAATAGACTCAGGATGACATTCTGAATATGTTAAATTCATTTCCAGCCCCTGAACCCAACTGGTTGATCAAGTCAATCAGTTTTGGCCTAAAAGCCCATTAAGTGCCCATTAAGCCTTCTTGATTCAATTGACATGCATGACTCTTGGAATCACCCTCCAATCCACCTAATCAGCCCATTTGGACTACCTTGGTGCAATTACATAAACCCTTGATTGGGTTGACTGGTCAACAAGTCAACTCAAGGATCAAAGGACCATTTTCATAGTCAAACTCTTCAACCCATTGAACCTAGCCCAAATTAAACTCAACCAGCCATTGGGAGGGACCTCACAGCCTGCTTTGATGCCAACTCAGCAGGTCTTGACCCCATTGACCAGTCAAACAGTCAATGGGAATTCAAATGGGCTCACCCGGTCAAACCCATTTGAACTCTTTCTCCTTCCCATTTCAGGCCAGCCCAAGCATTGATTTTGATTCTAGAGACTTCCTTAAACCTGGCCTGGCCTCCCCCAGCTGCTGCCATGGCTCTAGACCCGAGCTATCAACCCAGTGGTCCCCCTATGCTTGAAAAGGACTCCAAGTCTTTTTCACCTAAGGCAGCCGCTCCTCCTATCCCCTAACAGTCTGGAACAGGTGTCCATCATCCCAGCACTCTCCCTGATCAATCCCCACCGTCCCTTTAGGCTCCACACTCGTGAATAGGCAAGAGGGACGAATCCCACTAAGGAGAAGTGATCTTGAATTCCAGACATCTCCCAGAGCATCTGGAGTTTTGTTATGATTTCTCTAAGCCCTACCTTCATTTTCCCATAAGTTTCTGGTGTTTTGAAGCTACCGGCGGCGAGATCGGAGCTTGACCGAGAGCCACTTCTGTTCAAGCTCCTTCAACTCCGTTTCCAGTGATCCTCCAAGCTCGAAGCCTGAAGGAGATCAACACGTGGACAATCTACAAGTTCAACCGTGGTAAAATCAACTCATTTGATCCATCCTTCGGTGAGAAATCCTAAATCCTAGTTTGTTTTCTAGGTTTTTAAATAACACATTTAATATTGTATCAAATGGCTTAAAAATTATTCCCCACTCTTCCTTAGAGTGTATTACGTCTCTGCCTAAACTTTCAAAGCATTTGGTTGGGTATTTTGGGAGAACGAAATGAAAAATGAGTTTAGGGTTCGCGGTTCTGGCTGGAGGAAAAAGATGAGCCCGCGACCGTTAGATCTGATCTATCGGGATCTACGGCCGTGATTAAACCCAGTCTAAACTCATTTTAACCGCGGCTTAGCCAGATCCTCGGCGGGTTAAATCCTGGCCATTGATCCAAACCGCGGAGATCGGATCCACTGCCCGATCATTCTGGATCGAGTTTGATACCGCGGCTTGGATCTCAGTCGTCCAATCTCCTGTGCGATGGATCGAACGGCTCGAAGCCCTGCCGCGCTGGTTATGTGGCGGGTCCCGCTTGACCGCCGCCGTCCGCGTGGACGTCCCTACGCGCGCCGTGTGTTCCGGTCGCTGCCGCCGCTTGACCAAGCACTCAAAATATTTAAAATAAATCCAGAAAAATACTAGAACTTCAAAAATTCACCTTAATTTCAATTCTCATTTATTTTTGGAGTTCTTGGGCTCCTTTTGTTCGTATTTCTAACTAATATATTTTAAAAATAAGTAAAATTTTTTTTGATTAAAAGTTTATTAGTAATTTTAATAATACATAAAACTTAATTTTATTTTTAAATGAAAATATATAAAATATATTGAGCTGGATTTTGGCAGAGACATAATAGGGCTTAAGGGTGAGTCACTATAATTTTCTTATGCCATTTGATGCAATATAATCTGAGTTATGGATTTTATAAAATCTTGATCATGATTTGATCTTTATTTTTGTAAATTCATAACATATTCAACCTAAAGTCCATTCGAGCATGTTAGAACCTTATGGGATCAGTGCAAAATTATCTTTTCACTGATAATGAGTTTAAACCCATGGCCATATATAATTCCATTAAAAATTACTCTCAAATACATGTTAACCTAGCTTAAGGGATCAATAACTGTATATGGTCATGCTATGGGATTGGATTGACTTTAATTAGGATATATTTGCATATATCACTAACCAATCTTAATCCAATTTCATATGTTTATCTCTTTTTTTATAATAGATCATTTGAATTCATAAGTTATTTCATAACTTATGATTGGAGTGATTCATTATAAATTCCTTTCATAGGGCATTAGGATCACCGTCTTTCTTTTGCTCATGGTTGTTTTGATATGATTATAGTTTATTGTCCAAGGGTTAGAAAGACATCGACCTCAATCCTACAACCTAGTGACACTAAGGACAATAATTAAGGTGTGTCTTAGTAAATTTAGGGCAAATTTAGGATACACTATATACATCCCTTTTCAGGATTAAACATAAACATAGAAAATTAGTGTCATCATCCTCTGATCTAATATACCTTGATTTGACATTAATCAATCCTGTAATAACTAGTAGATTTAGGTGATCCTTTCTTTAAAGGATCTCTTTCTTAATGTTCAATAAATTCAAATAAATCAAATAAAACCTTTAAAAATCTAAATGAATCTCAATCAACTCTAATAAATCATAAAACAAAACTTATAATCTTTAAAAAATCAGAACAAAGACCTTTTTTTAATTAAACCTAAATTAATTCTTAATTAAGCCTCTAAACTTTCCAGAAAACGTAATAAACTCAATTTAAATCCAAAAATTATGTTTAATCCCTCTAACTGACCATAATTGAACCCTTAACCAATGAAAATTAAAATCAAAATTATTTGACAGCAATTTAAACCTTAATTTAATTTTAAGTGAAAATCAATATTTAATTAAAATAATTAATTAATAATAATTAAAAAATCCCAAAATTTCCCAAACACTTGGGGATCCCTCCTTAGGTCATTTCTGACCTTTGGAGGTGTTTTCAAGGGATTGGGAATTTGTTTGAAGCAAAATCACAAAAGAGGCCTTCTAATTAAACAATTTCCAAAATTCATTAAAATTCCCAAAACTTCAAACCTTCATAGCTAATTCTAGAAAAATCCAAATCACCCAAACTCACTTGCATTCAACTCATAATGATGTCTAGTATTTATTAAAAATATTAAATTCCATAAAATTGTAATATTTCAAAAAGTCAACAAATCGGTCAACTCTAAGTTCAAACTAGTTCAAAACTTCAAACCTCCGTAATAAAATGTAAAAAAATCCGATTTCAACGTACTTACCTTCTAACAGATCGTAGTAAGGTCTAGTATTTTAATAAAATACAAACTATCCAGAATTTAACCTTAATCAAAAAGTCAATTTTCAACCCCTTAATTAAATCATTAAAATATTCTAAAACATTCATAAAACTCAAAATTATTATAAAACTCCCGAAAATGTTAGCTTAATGTTTAAAACATTCAACAAACTTCTTAAAACACAACAACCATCCTAAAGATGAAGTTTACTAGCTGGACTACTCCGGGCTGTGGGGCTAAGTGTCCTAAGGAGGCTGGTTCCTCGAGCCTGGTGGCACAACGCCACGAATGGATTCCAAGGGATGTTAAACCTTAAAAATAGATTAATCATTAATTATCTAATATTTTAAAACTTCTAATTTAACTACATTAATTTGGTTTATCGGCTGGACTACTCCGGGCTGCGGGGCTAAGTGTCCTAAGGAGGCTGGTTCCTCGAGCCTTGTGGCACAACGCCACGAATCAATTAATGGCAAACTTAAATTAATCAAATTCAAAAATCAGTAACTAACTTTTTTTAATTAATTAAACCACTCCTCTAATTCCAACCAATTTGAATAACTTAATCAACCTCGATTGCTACTGGGTAACCCAGGCCTACGAGGCTATTAGCTTAGCCCCAAGGAAGGTGAAATAAACTTCACGGCCTCGGTGTGAAACAAAGGTAGCAATCAATTAACTTCTAAAATATATTTAATTATAATTCTTAATTCATTAATACTTAAATTTTAATTTAAATCCCCTTCTAAGCCTTAACAAATTCAAACTTTTAGACAACATTGACTAATCACCTACCTTATGATCTATCCCAGCCACACGACCTTTCTCACACACCTTAGATGATGTGCTAGGACAACCAACTCTAGATCTAGGTTAGGCCGGTGTTTACTTTACTGCTGTGTGCCGGATGTTTCGTAGTTTTCACTACATGTTGTGGATGAAATTGCTTTGCTGTGTCTGCTTACTTTTTCTGTACTCTGTGGATGGATTGATGTGTTTGGCGACTAGATTACCCTTAGGTTAGGTACGATCTGGATGTTGACACAGTTTTCTGCAGGTGGCCACGCTCATGCAGGGCAATATAAAAAGGGGGCAAATAAAAAAAATGCATAAATATTATAAATTCTTTGCACAGGTGCTTCAGCTGCTAAGGCCCCCTAAATCATAAAAAGAGCGTGGCCAGTGTGTTTACTTTCTTTTCTGCTCATATACAACTGCTTGCGAATAACTGCTTTTTATATATTAATTGCTTAGGATAACCCTGCAGGTGAGTCTAGATTTTTATATCAATGTAATTTGTGTAAGTGTCAAGTGTTGTGAAAGTTGATTTTGAGTTGGGATGCATAGATCCAAAGCTTGGATTCCAAAGAGGAAAGGATACCCCTTTAGGGAACACTCCTTTTCCAATTGGAAATCCAAATTTGGATCATACTTTTTCCTTACCCAAAGAGGAAAGAGTGGCCTTCCCCTTAAAGGAAGTGCCCTCTCATCCATTTGGGTAATCCACTACGAAGATTCCAAGAAGATTGAAGAAAATGAGTCCAAAGAAAAATGAGATTGAAGATCTGATGATTTGAAGATTGAGAGTATCCCACTCAAAATAACTTGCGTCATTACTAGGTTTAGAATCCGGGTTGTTGTCAGTGGTGCCCGGCCACTTTACTTTTTGTAATATTATGGTTTGTAATAAGCAAGACAATTCTGCCTATGGACATTTATTAATTAATTTGTATTTGATGTGATGATTTGATTGCCTTTAGGATTACTTGTTTTTACTAGTTTTTTTTGGCGATTGCATGCCGCTCTTTGTTTTCGCCTGGATACGTGAGACTCGTGAGGGTGTGAAACTTTTCTACTCATAATTTTAAAAGTCTAAAATTTTAGTGAGTCTAAATAACATAGAAAGATAACGAATCTAGGGAATTAGCCGGGGATCGCCCCCGGGGTCGCATGCATATTTTTGCATTCTTCTTTCCTTGTTTTAGACCCTTCCCCGCCTGCGGGTAGAGTCCGGATAGTCTGACCTATGAGGACGAGGTGCCGGACCTGGGGAAGTCCAGTCTTCTAAAAAATTATTTTATAAGCCTGTTTTTAAAATTTCAAGCATATTTGATTTGAGGTTGTTAACCAGCATGCATTGCATTAGATGCAAATTAAAGAGTCAAAATTTTAATTTCATAGTCCTTAGCATTTTAGCACCCAACATAAGTCAAAGGGGCCAATTAGGAGAATCTCTAGATGTCGGCCCCAAGTCTCCAAAACTTTAATTACAACGTCCCTACCATTCTTTCATAAAAAAGACCGGATTCATGTATTTTAAATCGATTAGGTGATTAGCTGGCTCCCCAATCCAGGCCGGGGTAAGTCCAGATCTTGCACTGCATTAGTTAGGATCGGACGACTGTGGTCCAGTGTCCAAAATAGATTTAGGTTCCGGGGCAGATCTTTGATTATAAGACCCCAAGTTTCGGGAATATAGTCCCAAATTTCTAATAAAATACTTAACTCTAATTAAATCTTCATTTCAATCCTAAAACATAAAGCCCAACACTTAGATTAAGTTGGGACATTTCCGGATGGTTCTGGAATCTCAAAGTGTCCCCTACCTCTCATCCTTTAACTCGGTTAATAACTGCTCAATTTTGATCCATTCCCTTTTGATTTTCCAATAACTCTATTCATACTTTGATATCACTCCTAGAAACTCTAACAAAATTCTACCACCATTTTAATCGGGAGTTTTCGTAGGAGTTTTTTGTCTCCCTACGATGTAATTAACTACGAGGGCTTGCGCTCGTAGGAGATTTGGAACCACACACACCTGATTTTAAAAAATTAATTTCTAAAATTTTATTAGACTTCCTTGGGAAAAGTTAAGTAATGATCGTCATAGTTGCATTAGAAGGATTATCGTAGAATGGTCTCATTTCCCTTTGGGGAGATACAACCTTCTTCGATAAGGCTTTGGATGTGAATGCGACGATCATGTTTCTTGAATATTGTAATTGGGAACTTAGTTGAACTATACTATGTCCCCTCGGAGCCATATAGAGTTCTCCTTAGAACCCGATCATAACATTCAAGATGCGTTTACATAATTCTAAATTTGAACACCGTTATGAAAGTTTATTTTTGTCTTTCGGGATGATATATTCTTTCTAACGAATTGATTCGATCTTAGAATTAGAACTCAACCTTAATCTTAAAATTCCCAAAGAAAACTAATATTTTTCAAAACCTTTTTTCAAAATTCCACCAACAAAAAATGGCACGCCCGGTGGGACAAATCTCTCTCTCCATCTTTAATAATGGCAAAATTTTGTTTCATCGGTAGTCTTAACTATCTTTCTTCCGTTGGTCCCTCTACCCATTTCTTTCTTGGGTGAGTGTGGCCAACATCTAAAAGAAAATACCTTTCAAGTAGAGAGGCGAGTGATGAAATCTTTGTCTAAGCCGGGCTTTGACATTTTGCCTCCAAGTTAATTGGTAGAGCAAAGGAGTTAAGCCAGGTTCCTTGAATATTCTCAATCAATTTTGTAAACTCTCTTATTGGGTGAAAACTCAACATATTGAGGTTCAAGATTTAGAGAAAATTAATCATGCTTAAAATTCAAATTTTAATTCAAAATTGACTAACTCAAACCACTTTTCCTTAATTCCAGGATACTTAAATACTCAAATGGCTGGGAAACTTATCTTCTCCCTGGATAGAAACTTGATAATAGAAGGAATTACCTCTGGCAACTTGATCCAGTTTGGGATAGAATTTCAAAACTTCAAGTTATCAGTCAACGGAGAAGAAATGATTGATCTCTCTGCTGGAATACAAAGGGACGTCCCCCTAGTCGAGATTACTTTAGGGTCAGGAGTTGACTCCCCCATCTCTATGATGGAGGTCGTTGTCGCCCCTTCGACCACTGTGCCCTCTACTCAGGAGGATAAGAATCGAGAACCATTAAAAATGGAAGAATTACCATCTCAACCTGAGATTGGGTCAAGTTCTAACACCCCTATTGCCAGTAAAAGTAAGCGGAAGAAATACCTTAAAAGGGTTAAGAAGAAGGTTGCTAAGGCCAAAAAGACTGCTAAGGTAGAAGCCTTTAAACAAGCTAAATTTAAGGCCAATCGAGAATCCGTTGCTCCTTACACCTACCCCTTCCACGGTGGAAATGTTTTCCACCCTACTCCTATTACTCAAAGGAGGGAGGTTGTGAAAATGAGAGCACAATCTCCAATACACCTTCTTGACTACTACACAGAGAGAATCAATCAAGAAAGAACCAAGCAATCACCTGCAATAGACCATCGGCCCCTAGTTGAAGGTTATGACCCATCCACTCTATTAGATGAAGTTTGGTCACGTTACTACACGTGCCCTACTATATCATCTGTAGAGGAGGAGGTGCAGAAACCACCCGGGGTGCCACTCTCATAATTGCTAGGTCACTAATAATTAGTAAGGGGAATAATGATGGATCTGAGATCTTATCAGATAGTGATACCATTTGAATTTAACTTTTAAAAGGGGTCCTATCGCGATAGATCCTTAGATTGAGATGATGCAGCACTAGTTAGGGGTAGTGCAGACCCCACAATAATCTCTTTATTTTAAGAGATTGTGGAAATATAATTTATATTGATAGGGTCTTGCCACCTGGACTTGCTATTTTGAAGAAAATCACATTATTTCTCAAGTGTACTAGATCAGAATTTTCAAGATAGTTGATCCATCTTTTTAATGAAAATTGACCTCTACTTTAAATCAAAAATAGGAGAGAGTCGTGGTTGACCCCACTGGATCTTCAAAGGCCCCTCCCTCCCACCGCTTCTGCGGGTTGATTTGATTTTTGAATTAAAATTTGTATCAAACTTAAGTTGGTTTTAGAAATAAAAATCTTCTTAGTCTTCTAGCAGTTTTCCATCTTATGAGCTTCTCTTGCATGTTCTAAATCTATTCGATAATTTTCTAAGTCAAGTTGATATTTTCTTATCAAAAGATTGGGTCCAATTTGGGGATTATTCTTCCTTGGATAAGAGAATGAGTTTTCTTCTCTTATACTTATGATATAATCCTAGATTAAAAAAAGTGCAATCATGTTAAGGTTTTAAAGAAAGTGAAGCCTCTTATCAAAAAAAAAAAAAGTGAGAAGAAAATTCAAAGGATGCACAAAGTGCATTAAAAAAAGGCGCAAAGTGCGTCAAAGAAATAAAAAGATATGCAAAGCACGTCACAAAAAAAAAGTGAAAGAGGCTTCCTTCTTTTTAAATCTTTAAATCTCAAAGAGCCCGATCATATTTAATAGCTTGACTTTGAAAAATCTTGAATCTAGATTTATTGTCATGCATGGACAGTTTATTAGATAGAAAATTATATGCAAGAGAATTGAAAAGATTAAATTTCTCGATCCAACTTAAATCCTTTTGAAATTAATTTTAATTCAAACTTTCTACAAGGAAGAACTTAGTTCAGTTTCTATGAAATTTGATCCGGGTCAACAAAATCCAAAACCCTTAGCTCTTTTTGGGTCAATTGGGGATACTCTACTTCTTACTATAATTTTGAATTTGTTCCCACTTGTCATTCTGACAGGGTCCAAATGATTAAGAGGAAATTTTCAATAAAAAGAATGAATCTTCTATTCTCGATAAGAATTCAAATAACAATCTCAAGAGATATATGTGAATCTTTAAACATAGGCATCGTTTCTTTTAAGATCCACTTTGTGAAATAACACTCTATATTGGGTCCAAGCTTGTTCTCATATAGAGGTGTGTTTTACATGGCTATAAATTGACTTTAAAATTGAGTCACAACTGAGTAGAGTGCCCAACTCCGATTGGAGGAGCTCGAAGGCCTTGAAGAAAGTTGATTTTGAACTCAACAAAATTTGAAATTACATAAGTCACGTATGATTCAAGCTCATGATAAAATTGTGTTACCCCAGGACTTTCTAAGTAGGAGACTTGGCTATAGTCCTTTGGAGACCAATTTTAGTCCATCATAAGATTAATGAAAGCTTTGAATCAATGTTGATTGGATCGTCCACCTTAGAGATGATCTATAAGGGAGGTTCATGACAATTGATTAATTTTGAAGATGCCACCAGATGATTCATTTCATTTGGGTGGTTCTTTAAGAAGTATCATGCATGATGAGGATCAAGTTAAACATCAAATTCAACTCTTAAAATTCATAGAAATCAAATCAAGTTAAAAATCATCAATCATTGTTTTCAATTCTCTTTTCCTCAAGATTAGGTCCTTCCTTCCCTTAGGATTAGACCCGCTAGTGGTGGAATACGCCCTCCGTGGCACCACCCTAGCATTTGTCCCGGGGATTAGTGGTGGAGTACGCCCTCCGTGGCACCATCCTGATTCCCATTCGCTAGTGATGGAGTACGCCCTTCGTGGCACCATCCTAGTTTGCCAGTTGAGGTCCTCTGTGTGGAGCAAGTTTCCTCCCCACATGACCATTCGCTAGTGGTGGAGTACGCCCTTCGTGGCACCACCCTAGTTTTCCAGTTAATCTGCCTATTAGGAGTAAGTCTTCTATCAGCATCCTATAGGCCTAAGGTTGGGTGATGCCCTTCCTTAGACCCAAAGTTAGGTATTCCCTACTTTGGTTTCCAGTTAATTTGCCTATTAGGAGTAAGTCTTCTATCAGCATCCTATAGGCCTAAGGTTGGGTGATGCCCTTCCTTAGACCCAAGGTTAGGTATTCCCTACCTTGGTTTCCAGTTGATTCGTCTACTAGGAGTAAGTCTTCTATCAGCATCCTGTAAACCTAAGGTTGGGTGATGCCCTTCCTTAGACCCGAAGTTAGGTATTCCCTACTTTGGTTTCCAGTTAATTTGCCTATTAGGAGTAAGTCTTCTATCAGCATCCTATAGGCCTAAGGTTGGGTGATGCCCTTCCTTAGACCCAAGGTTAGGTATTCCCTACCTTGGTTTCCAGTTGATCCGTCTACTAGGAGTAAGTCTTCTATCAGCATCCTGTAGACCTAAGGTTGGGTGATGCCCTTCCTTAGACCCAAAGTTAGGTATTCCCTACTTTGGTTTCCAGTTAATTTGCCTATTAGGAGTAAGTCTTCTATCAGCATCCTATAGGCCTAAGGTTGGGTGATGCCCTTCCTTAGACCCAAGGTTAGGTATTCCCTACCTTGGTTTCCAGTTGATCCGTCTACTAGGAGTAAGTCTTCTATCAGCATCCTGTAGACCTAAGGTTGGGTGATGCCCTTCCTTAGACCCGAGGTTAGGTATTCCCTACCTTGGTTTCTCCAGTTCTCTCTTTAGAATAGGTGTAAGCTTTTCTTTAGTTCCAATGGACTTAAGGTTGGGTGATGCCCTTCCTTTAAACTCTTTAAGATCCTACTCCTATTCGGTCAACGCCAATGTGTGCAGCAGAAGTTCCTTCTACCACACACATTGGGGGTCCATTTGTTGACCTCATTTTTATATGAGGTCACTAAAGCGCTTCCAAACTCCAGATTAATTTTTGATCCTAGGATCTACTCTAGACCTTAGGATTCTTTCCTAGAGCTAGACCTTAGAGCCTACTCTAGAGCCCAGGATTCCCTTAAATCATAGATCTTAGAATCTCTCTAGGTTCTAGGACAATTCTAGACTCAAATCAATCTCTACCCTTGATCAATTCAAACCTCAAATCAACCTGAACTCCATTCAATTCAAATCCAAATTAATTCAAATTTCAAACATATCCAAACTTTGACTCAATTCACTTGAGAATCCAAATTTCAACCCAGACTTTGATTCTACCCTTAATCTAGCATTGACCCTATCCATCCATTAGCAATCACAACATGATTGTAAATGGTTTGGATATTTCAATTTTAATTATTCAAACCTGAAATTCATTCCAAATCCAAAAATCCAAACTCAAATCCTAAGTCTTAAGGCCTTGTCCTAAAGACCCTTTTTAGAGATTTTTCAAACATTTCAAAACCCAGTCAAATGGTCTCTGATTTAGGGTCTATCACTTACAAAGTGATAAGACATGTCTCTAAAGGTTACCCTCCAACTTTGAGCTCATTCTGAGGTCTCTAACCCCAGAATCTGAATTAAAATCCAAAGGCTATAAAACCTTCAATTATTTACAGCCTATGCCACTGAACCTAACCCCTTTGAGATCTTGACCTTGGAATCCTTATCAAAGCCTCCAATCACTTCCAGACTCTTGATTTTAACCCATTGAACAGTAAACTGCATTTTCCAGACCCATTTTTGACCATAGTTGACCAATAGGTCAAAATTGACCAAAATACCCCTATGGGGCTCAAATAGGGATTTCAAAACAAATGAGCTCCAAATTGAATGCAACTACCTCCAACAAGTTCCAAATGTCATTTCAAATCTTTTGAACTTATTCCCAACCCCTGGGTCAACCTGGTTGACCAAGTCAACAGGTTTGACCCAAGGGGCCTTTTAAGGATCCAAATAGGTGTTTTGACCCAAATGACCTCTCTAGGTCATGCAACCACTTCCATTGGTCTTAAAATATCATTTCAAACCTGTTGAGCCCAAACCCAGACTCTGGATCAGCCTGGTTGACCAAGTCAATCTAGGTTGACCAAACAGGCCCTTAAGGGTTCAAATAGTGATTTTGACCAAATTGAACCCTTCCAAACCCTGGGACCACATCCAATAGACTCAGGATGACATTCTAAATATGTTAAATTCATTTCAAGCCCCTGAACCCAACTGGTTGATCAAGTCAATCAGTTTTGGCCTAAAAGCCTATTAAGGGCCCATTAAGCCTTCTTGATTCAATTGACATGCATGACTCTTGGAATCACCCTCCAATCCACCTAATCAGCCCATTTGGACTACCTTGGTGCAATTACATAAACCCTTGATTGGGTTGATTGGTCAACAAGTCAACTCAAGGATCAAAGGACCATTTTCATAGTCAAACCCTTCAACCCATTAAACCTAGCCCAAATTAAACTCAACCAGCCATTTGGAGGGACCTCACAGCCTGCTTTGATGCCAACTCAGCAGGTCTTGACCCCATTGACCAGTCAATGGGAATTCAAATGGGCTCACCTGGTCAAACCCATTTGAACTCTTTCTCCTTCCCATTTCAGGCCAGCCCAAGCATTGATTTTGATTCTAGAGACTTCCTTAAACCTGGCCTGGCCTCCCCCAGCTGCTGGCATGGCTCTCGACCCGAGCTATCAACCTAGTGGTCCCCCTATGCTTGAAAAGGACTCCAAGTATTTTTCACCTAAGGCAGCCGCTCCTCCTATCCCCTAACAGTCTGGAACAGGTGTCCATCATCCCAGCACTCTCCCTGATCAATCCCCACCGTCCCTTTAGGCTTCACACTCGTGAATAGGCAAGAGGGACGAATCCCACTAAAGAGAAGTGATCTTGCATTCCAGACATCTCCCAGAGCATCTGGAGTTTTGTTATGATTTCTCTAAGCCCTACCTTCATTTTCCCATCGGTTTCTGGTGTTTTGAAGCTGCCGGCGGCGAGATCGGAGCTTGACCGAGAGCCACTTCCGTTCAAGCTCCTTCAACTCCGTTTCCAGTGATCCTCCAAGCTCGAAGCCTGAAGGAGATCAACACGTGGACAATCTACAAGTTCAACCGTGGTAAAATCAACTCATTTGATCCATCCTTCGGTGAGAAATCCTAAACCCTAGTTTGTTTTCTAGGTTTTTAAATAATACATTTAATATTGTATCAAATGGCTTAAAAATTATTCCCCACTCTTCCTTAGAGTGTATTACGTCTCTGCCTAAACTTTCAAAGCATTTGGTTGGGTATTTTGGGAGAACGAAATGAAAAATGAGTTTAGGGTTCGCGGTTCTGGCTGGAGGAAGAAGATGAGCCCGCGACCGTTAGATCTTATCTATCGGGATCTACGGCCGTGATTAAACCCAGTCTAAACTCATTTTAACCGCGGCTTAGCCAGATCCTCGGCGGGTTAAATCCTGGCCATTGATCCAAACCGCGGAGATCGGATCCACCGCCCGATCATTCTGGATCGAGTTTGATACCGCGACTTGGATCTCAGCCGTCCAATCTCCTGTGCGATGGATCGAACGGCTCGAAGTCCTGTCGCGCTGGTTAAGTGGCGGGTCCCGCTTGACCGCCGCCGTCCGCGTGGACGTCCCTACGCGCGCCGTGTGTTCCGGTCGCCGCCACCGCTTGACCAAGCACTCAAAATATTTAAAATAAATCCAGAAAAAATACTAGAACTTCAAAAATTCACCTGAATTTCAATTCTCATTCATTTTTGGAGATCTTGGGCTCCTTTTGTTCGTATTTCTAACTAATATATTTTAAAAATAAGTAAAAATTATTTTGATTAAAAGTTTATTAGTAATTTTAATAATACATAAAACTTAATTTTATTTTTAAATGAAAATATATAAAATATATTGAGCTGGATTTTGGCAGAGACATAATAGGGCTTAAGGGTGAGTCACTGTAATTTTCTTATGCCATTTGATGCAATATAAACTGAGTTATGGATTTTATAAAATCTTGATCATGATTTGATCTTTATTTTTGTAAATTCATAACATATTCAACCTAAAGTCCATTCGAGCATGCTAGAACCTTATGGGATCAGTGCAATATCATCTTTTCACTGATAATGAGTTTAAACCCATGGCCATATATAATTCCATTAAAATTTACTCTCAAATACATGTTAACCTAGCTTAAGGGATCAATAACTGTATATGGTCATGCTATGGGATTAGATTGACTTTAATTAGGATATATTTGCATATATCACTAACCAATCTTAATCCAATTTCATATGTTTATCTCTTTTTTTATAATAGATCATTTGAATTCATAAGTTATTTCATAACTTATGATTGGAGTGATTCATTATAAATTCCTTTCATAGGGCATTAGGATCACCGTCTTTCTTTTGATCATGGTTGTTTTGATATGATTATAGTTTATTGTCTAAGGGTTAGAAAGACATCGACCTCAATCCTACAACCTAGTGACACTAAGGACAATAATTAAGGTGTGTCTTAGTAAATTTAGGGCAAATTTAGGATACACTATATACATCCCTTTTCAGGATTAAACATAAACATAGAAAATTAGTGTCATCATCCTCCGATCTAATATACCTTGATTTGACATTAATCAATCCTGTAATAACTAGTAGATTTAGGTGATCCTTTCTTTAAAGGATCTCTTTCTTAATGTTCAATAAATTCAAATAAATAAAATAAAACATTTAAAAATCTAAATTAATCTCAATCAACTCTAATCAATCATAAAACAAAACTTACAATTATTAAAAAATTAGAACAAAGACCTTTTTTTAATTAAACCTAAATTAATTCTTAATTAAGCCTCTAAACTTTCCAGAAAACGTAATAAACTCAATTTAAATCCAAAAATTATGTTTAATCCTTCTAACTGACCATAATTGAACCCTTAACCAAAGAAAATTAAAATCAAAATTATTTGACATCAATTTAAACCTTAATTTAATTTTAAGTGAAAATCAATATTTAATTAAAATAATTAATTAATAATAATTAAAAAATCTCAAAATTTCCCAAACACTTGGGGATCCCTCCTTAGGTCATTTCTGACCTTTGGAGGTGTTTTCAAGGGATTGGGAATTTGTTTGAAGCAAAATCACAAAAGAGGCCTTCTAATTAAACAATTTCCAAAATTCATTAAAATGCCCAAAACTTCAAACCTTCATAGCTAATTCTAGAAAAATCCAAATCACCCAAACTCACTTGCATTAAACTCATAATGATGTCTAGTATTTATTAAAAATATTAAATTCCAGAAAATTGTAATATTTCAAAAAGTCAACAAATCGGTCAACTCTAAGTTCAAACTAGTTCAAAACTTCAAACCTCCGTAATAAAATGTAGAAAAATCCGATTTCAACGTACTTACCTTCTAACGGATCGTAGTAAGGTCTAGTATTTTAATAAAATACAAACTGTCCAGAATTTAACCTTAATCAAAAAGTCAATTTTCAACCCCTTAATTAAATTATTAAAATATTCTAAAACATTCATAAAACTCAAAATTATTTTAAAACTCCAGAAAATATTAGCTTAATGTTTAAAACATTCAACAAACTTCTTAAAACACAACAACCATCCTAAAGATGAAGTTTATTGGCTGGACTACTCCGGGCTGCGGGGCTAAGTGTCCTAAGGAGGCTGGTTCCTCGAGCCTGGTGGCACAACGCCACGAATGGATTCAAAGGGATGTTAAACCTTAAAAATAGATTAATCATTAATTATCTAATCTTTTAAAACTTCTAATTTAACTACATTAATTTGGTTTATCGGCTGGACTACTCCGGGCTGCGGGGCTAAGTGTCCTAAGGAGGCTGGTTCCTCGAGCCTGGTGGCACAACGCCACGAATCAATTAATGGAAAACTTAAATTAATCAACTTCAAAAATCAGTAACTAACTTTTTTTAATTAATTAAACCACTCCCCTAATTCCAGCCAATTTGAATAACTTAATCAACCTCGATTGCTACTAGGTAACCCAGGCCTACGAGGCTATTATTTTAGCCCCAAGGAAGGTGAAATAAACTTCACGGTCTCGGTGTGAAACAAAGGTAGCATTCAATTAACTTCTAAAATATATTTAATTATAATTCTTAATTCATTAATACTTAAATTTTAATTTAAATTCCCTTCTAAGCCTTAACAAATCCAAACTTTTAGACAACATTGACTAATCACCTACTTTAGGATCTATCCCAGCCACACGACCTTTCTCACACACCTTAGATGATGTGCTAGGACAACCAACTCTAGATCTAGGTTAGGCCGGTGTTTACTTTACTGCTGTGTACCAGATTTTTCGTAGTTTTCACTGCATGTTGTGGATGAAATTGCTTTGCTGTGTCTGCTTACTTTTTCTGTACTCTGTGGATGGATTGATGTGTTTGGCGACTATATTACCCTTAGGTTAGGTACGATCTGGATGTTGACACAGTTTTCTGCAGGTGGCCACGCTCATGCAGGGCAATATAAAAAGGGGGCAAATAAAAAAAATGCATAAATATTATAAATTCTTTGCACAGGTGCTTCAGCTGCTAAGGCCTCCTAAAACATAAAAAGAGCGTGGCCAGTGTGTTTACTTTCTTTTCTGCTCATATACAACTGCTTGGGAATAACTGCTTTTTATATATTAATTGCTTAGGATAACCCTGCAGGTGAGTCTAGATTTTTATATCAATGTAATTTGTGTAAGTGTCAAGTGTTGTGAAAGTTGATTTTGAGTTGGGATGCATAGATCCAAAGCTTGGATTCCAAAGAGGAAAGGATACCACTTTAGGGAACACTCCTTTTCCATTTGGAAATCCAAATTTGGATCATACTTTTTCCTTACCCAAAGAGGAAAGAGTGGCCTTCCCCTTAAAGGAAGTGCCCTCTCATCCATTTGGGTAATCCACTACGAAGATTCCAAGAAGATTGAAGAAAAGGAGTCCAAAGAAGAATGAGATTGAAGATCTGATGATTTGAAGATTTAGAGTATCCCACTCAAGATAACTTGCGTCATTACTAGGTTTAGAATCCGGGTTGTTGTCAGTGGTGCCCGGCCACTTTACTTTCTGTAATATTATGGTTTGTAATAAGCAAGGCAATTCTGCCTATGGACATTTATTAATTATTTTGTATTTGATGTGATGATTTGATTGCCTTTAGGATTACTTATTTTTACTAGTTTTTTTTGGCGATTGCATGCCGCTCTTTGTTTTCGCCTGGATACGTGAGACTCGTGAGGGTGTTAAACTTTTCTACTCATAATTTTAAAAGTCTAAAATTTTAGTGAGTCTAAATAACATAGAAAGATAACGAATCTAGGGAATTAGCCGGGGATCGCCTCCGGGGTCGCATGCATATTTTTGCATTCTTCTTTCCTTGTTTTAGACCCTTGTTGACCTCATTATTTGAGGTCAATTTTCCCGAAATCGACTCTAGCACCTAGGTCTTCGTAACCTAGTGTAGACGTCGCCCATAGGATTTCCCTTAGGTGGACACCCACTGACGTAGCATCGACTCAAGCCTATCACTCAATTCGAATCAAAATCAATTCAATCCAATGTCAATTCAACTCCAAACAAGCTTAAATCAAACCCGATTTATGATCCGTCGATGTCGATCGACTCATTTTAATATGATTTTCGATCAAATTGATACATTATTGGGCTCAAATCAATTCACCAATCGAATCAAAATCAAATCAAATTAACTCAAATTGAATTTGATTTCAATGGCTCCGATTAACCCGTTTTGACTCGTCACAAGTATATATATAATAATAATTGATAAGTCGTCAAAAATTATCTTAATCGACAGAATCTCGATGCAAAATCAAGTTTGTAAACTTCAAAAATTAATTCGGAGACCATCCGAACTCCGATTTTAGCAAACTTACAGTCGAACTGAGCGTCTCAGGAATACAAACCCAACGACAACAAGATCAACCCAATCCGAGCCCAAATGAGTCCAAATCAAGGGCTCAAATTGCTGTTGGAAGGTTCAAACCGCAATTTGGGTGACCAAACGGTCTCCGATTTTGACGAGCTTATACTCGAATCGAACGTCTCGACGAGACGAATCCAATGAACCCAAGATCACCAAATTCCGAAATCATTAAGGCCTTCAAATGTCAACCGATCGGTCCAGCCCATTGTTTCTTCTCTCTACAGTTCCAAAAACTCAAACTACCCCATCTCCCTAGCAGTTCACAAGCCTTATACCCATCGCCTCCTTAGCCTTAGCCGAGACCAAGCCTCCTCTCTCCCGCTCATTGGCACACAGCAAAACCAAACCCAAACCTCCCACTACCTCTCATTTTTTTGCATGTACAGAAAACCTCTCATATAGAACCGTCCCCTTGGCAGTTCAAAGAATCTCTCCATTTTCACGTGAAATGCTCCCTGCTCGTTGCTTCTACTGCAGTTTATACAGCCCATCTGTTCTAGTTAACACACACAGCCCTCAATCGGTCACTCCTCTCCTATTCACATAGAACCGAAATCCAGCCCTCAAATTCACGCTGCTCCCTCTCCCATACGTCTACTTCAGTTCGCAAAACTCCTGCTTTCCATTGGCACGCATAGTTCCGAACTTCCACTCTTCTTTATCCCGAAATCAACCCAGACGGAGCCCTCCTCGCCGGATCTCTTCTTCGTTTTTGTTAAATCTTCCTGCTCCACTTCATAAGAAGGCTGAACGAAAACCAAACGAAGCTCGACATTCCTCTGTTCGTTGCTTCCCTGTGCTGCTCAAAGTTAAAGCCAAACATCATATTTCGTCGCTAGCTCTAGCCAACCTTGGGTAAATTTTCATCTTCTCTTTTTCCTTCTTTCTATTCTAACCTTCTTCTGCATTATATCAATTATAAAAGAATTAAAAATAGATATTCCAATTTCCCTTTATGTTTTGTGGAAGATGGAGATTTGATTGAAGACATTAAGACTTCAATAAATTTAAACAATGAAATTCTTAGAGAAACTTCAATCAATTTGAGCATACTTTATATTTAATTTATTTTCATCCAAAAATCTATTTCTTTTATATTCAAAGTGTTTGGTAAATCTTATTAGAGATTGTCTTTTGCCATGATTATTTAGAAAAACTCTGAAACAAATTTTAATTCCCTCCTATCTTTTGAAAATGACAAAATTAGTAGTGAATGAAAAGGTGATAGATCTATATTTCTCTTAAAGATAGAAGTTTGTCTATATTTCTCTTAAATGTGATGTGAAAATAAAATTAGGAAGTGGAGTTTGTTGATTTTAAAGGTAGAAGTTTATGTTGGAAAAGTTTTGTGTGAGAGAAATGAAAAGTAAAATGTTTAGATTGGTAAAGAATAGTGTTTTTGCTATGTATATTGAAAAATAGAAATTATGTGATTTGTAAAGGTAAACGGTATATGTTTTAAAGTGTAGTGCTTATGAAAGATAAAAGATAAAGTGTTTTGTGTTGCAATAAAGGATAATTGTAATGGTGTAGAAGTAAAGTATGTGTGCGTATCTTTTAGAAAGTGGAATGATGTGTTTGAAAAGTTACTTGTATGTGCTTTGGAAAACCAAATAATGTGTTTTGTGAAAGATGAAGTGTATGTTAGAATGGTAACATGTGTGAAAAAGAAAAGTAAGAGTTGGATCATGAAAAATAATGTGCTATGTTAAATGGTATTGTAAAGTATGTGTTTGTTAAAGGTTGAGGTGTTTTGGAAAGTGAAGGTATATGTTTAAAAGATGAAATGTGAGAAAGGTGAAAAATAAATGTTAGATTGTGAGAAATAAAAATATGTATATGTCAAATTATGTTTTAAAGTGTATGTTTGTTAAAGATTGAATTGTTATAAGAAGTGAGGTGCAAGTGTGTCGAATGGTGTTTTGAATGTGTAGTTATTCAAAGTTGAAGTATTTTGAGAAGTGAGAAGTGTGTATGTGTGTTGAAAGGTGTTGTGTAGGATAATGAAAAGTGAGATTGTTAGAGAGTGATTTGCTTAAGTATTTGTTAGAAAACAAAATTGCTTGTGATAGAGATTGATAGTTTTGGATGAAATTATTGAAAAGTAAAGCCTCTCTCTCTTTTTCTCCCTCTTCTATTCTCTCTTTCTTATGTCTCGAGATATATGTTGAAAGATTACAATGTGTATTTCCAAAAGTAAAGTTTTTTAAAAGCCCAGCAACGAACCAGTGTTCAAGCCCGAAGAAAGGTACGTCTTTACTTTTAGTAAATTTCAATTATTTCATTATTATTTATTAAATGAACTTTCTAATCTTTGTTTTCCTGTTTTTCCTGTTTTATTTGCATAAACTGCGAGGAATGGTACCGGTCGAGGGAACAAAAGGACAAGGAGCTAAAGGCGTCAGTCTCCTCTATCCAACCGGGTAGAGGTGCTACGGGCGGAACCACCGGGTCGTAGCCCCCGGTGACTGTGAGTATTTCTAAACTTAGAAAACCTTTAGGGGCCCCTTGATGTGGTATGCGTAAACCCTTCCTTTAGGTCCCTATAGTAACTTCAATTTTATTAGGTTTATTTTTATTTGCTTTTAGATCCTTAAACCCCTTTTTACACACGTTCAAAGTCCCAAGGGTTAGTAATAACAAATTTTTATCCCATACAACAGTAGTGACACTTAAGGACAAAAATTAAGGACGGAGTCTTAGAAAATCTAGACTTAGGAAGCATGCACACTTTAGGATAGAAACTTATAACATAGAAAATTTAGTGACATCTCACTTTAGAATTAGTAAATATCTTTAAATTAGAATTCAATCAACTAGAAAGCTTTAGCCAATAATTGACTTAGGACATTTCAAAACCTCACAGCCTACTGCACACACTTAGATTTGTTTGTTAGGACAACCGACTCTAGTTTTAGGTTAGGCCGATGTTTATTTCCTTACTGCACTGTGACGGGCTTTTTCTCGAGTTTTATTGCATACTGGTTGTAAAATGTTGGTGTGTTTGTTTATTTATTTTTACTGCACTCTGTGTTGGTTTAATTGACGATTAGATTACCCATAGGCTAGGAGCGATCTGGATTATTAATATGATTTTCTGCAGGTGGCAACACTCATACAGGACAGAAAAAGAGAGCTAATTAATTAATAATAAATAAATGCTACAGGTGCTTCAGCTGTTTAGCCCCCAAATGAAGAAGAGTGTGGCCAAGTGTGGCTTAATAATTTAAATTCAATTGCATATATATATAACTGCGTGGGATGATTTTTATTATAAATTGCTTAGGATAACCCTGCAGGTGGTTTAGATTTTTCTTTTCTTTCTGTGAAATGTAATGTAAATGTAAATGTGTTTGAAAATTATTGTAAATTGTGAAAGTGATTTTGAAAGTGGGATATTACATCCAATTTGGAATCCAAAGAAAGGAGAATATACCTTAAAGGATTATTCTCTTTTATTTGAAAAGCTAAATTAGGATGATTCAATATCCAAATAGAAAAGAAAATACCCCTCTTAGGGATGAGTTTCTTTTCATTTGGATATCCAGAACCCGACGGACCCGAGAAGTTCGTAGAAGAAGAAAAGACAGAATAAGAAGATTGAAGAAAGAAGATGAAGAAATGAAGATTTAAGGAACAGTATATCCCATTTCAAAAATCACTTGCGTCATTCTTAGGATTAGAATCCGGGTTTGTTGTCAGTGGTGCCCGGCCACTTTACTTTTCTGCAAATTCTGGGTGTAATATGGACATTGGACATTATATTTGGATTATTAAAATTGATTGTTTATATTGTTTGTGCAGTAGATTTTTTTTAGGACCTTGCATGTCGTGTTTTGTTTTAGCCTGGATTCGAATCGGAGAGATTTTTTTCGTAAGGGTACGCTCAAAATTCTTTTACTTGAAATTCTAATAAAATTTTTAGGCTCACATAGTAACTCTAACGATCTAAGAAGTAAGCTCGGGACCGCCGAGAGTCAGCATAAGCATATTAATACTTTCTCTTCCTTGTTAGGCACCTCCCCGCCTGCGGGTTTTGGCAGACCACTTGACCTATGAGGGTGCAGTTCTGTCAAGGGGAAGTTGTGCAATCTCTAGGGAAAAAACTATTTTCTAAGCCTAATTTTTAAACTGCTTCATATTCATTTTATGCATTCGAGTCAATTAGCATGCATTGCATTAGATACAAATTAAAAAGAGTCTAAAATATTAATAGCATTTCTAGGCATTTCTTACCATACATAAGTTAAGGGGCCAATTAGGAACTGTCTTAGATGTCAGCCCCAATTCCTTAAAACTTAAACAACATCCCTACCCATCTTTCATAAGAGACTGGACACATGGTTTTAAAGCGCCTAGGTGGTTAGCTGGCTCCCCAATCCAGGCCGGGGTAAGTCCAGATTTGCACTTCATTAGTTAGGTTCGGGTCGCTACTTTGTAGTACCCAAATTAGATTTAGGTTCTGAGGCAGATACTTTTTAGATCTTAAGTCCTCGCCCTCCGGGAATATAATCCCAAATTTCTAATAAAATGTCAACTTAAACATACAATTTTCTCTTAAAATATAAAGCCCAACATAGGATAGACTGAGGTTGTCTCTGAGCTTCTCAGAATCCGACACCTCCTACTTTTCCTCCATTGACTCGCTAATAAATGTTCAACATTGAGCTTTCATCTTGGAAAATTCCTACTTCTATTCTTTGTCTTCTACTTTGTAGTCAAAGGGTATGAAATCACTGCTTTAATCGAGAGTTTTCTTAGGAGCATTCCTCCTAGGATGTAATTAACTATAGGAGCTTGCTCCTATAGGGATTTGAGAACTCCAGACTAAAATAAACCTTGTTTTATTCATATAAAACAAGGGAAGAATCTTTGGGAATGCAGATATCTTTAAAAAATTTCATTTCTAATCTTAAATATGCTCGTAGTATGTTATTATTGTCTTTTCAGGCAATATAATTTATTGCTTGTTATATTTAATTTTAGAAATGATGAATTTTATAAAACTCATTCTTGATTTTGGATGTTCTTGAAGAATTTTATGTTCGTCTTACAAGATGATATAATATTCTCTTTGTTATATCTAAATAAAAGAATGAATATTTTTTTTTAAAAAAAGCTTATTTCTATTTTTAAACACATTCTTAAGAATTTCATGTTTATTTTTCGAAATAATATGCTATTCTTTAAATTATGTTTGATTATAGAAATATCAATTTTCAAAATCCTATTCTGATATTGAATCCATTGTAGAATAATATGTCGGCCTCTCGAGACTGTACTTTATTCTCAATGTAGTATTCGATTACAAAATAGGAGAAATCAAAATCTGCGTGGTGATACAATTTTTTTTTTCCACCAAGGTTTTTCTGGCGACTCCGCTGGGGATCAATCCTCTCTCCATCTTTAGCAGTGTTTTATACCCTTTAATCGGTAGTATACTTGTGCTCGTCATAGGTTGTAACTACTTTTCTTCCGCCGGTTCTTTTATTCATTTCATTCTTGAATAACTTGGCCGGTATCTAAATAAATTTTAGAGGTCTTATTTTGGACCCCGTTAGAAAACTAATGGGAAGCTCCTTTATACGACCTTTTTGTAAAGTAAATCCCCGTGCTAATTCGAATGTTGTAGTTACATTTTTTTTTGTAGCTTGATGTTTGAGTTAGAACTGGGTCCAAAATCAATTTACCCAATCTTTAGTAATATGTATAGTTACTTCTTTTAGTAACTTAATGTATTATTTGGATTGGGTCCAAATAACTTTAAGACTTCAAAAATTTTAAACTTCTGTGTCCTAGGTAATATGTTACAGTTATATATTTTTATAACTCGATATATGGCTGGACAAATCTCAAGAAAATTTGAGCTTTTAAAATCAAAGTTTTCTCCTTATCTAAACAAGCATATTATAGTTATATATTTTTATAGCTTAATATGTTTGGTAGGGCAGGGTCCAAAAGCTCAAACCTTCAAATCAAAACTTTTTTTGCTTGTCCTATTAACATATTGTAGTTACATGTCCTTTGTAGCTTGATATGTTTGCTAGGACAGGGTCCATAACCTGATATATGCAAGATTTTCAAGATTAAATTTGATTTACATTGAGAAAAGTTTGAAGGTTCGAATAGTAGTTAAGATTATAAAAATAATTTTGCTAGAGAAAATAGTAGGTTGATTTCTTTTAGAAAGAAATTTTCCTCTATCTTCCTTAAATTGTAATTAAAACTTCATTGTGGTTGACTCCTCTAAACTTTAAAGAATAAGACCAATGGTTATCAATGCTAAAGTGAAAAGTGTATTCCCTCCCTCCCTCCACTTGAGTGGATTAACGCTTTAGATGAAGATATATTTAATGTCATTTCTTTTTGGAACCTCAAAACACAAAAGTTTAGCTAATTTTGCTAGGTTCCTAGCAATCGCAGAATTAAATTCAAATATATTTTCAAATCTTTCATTCAACCATATTATGATTTTTCTAATATTAGGAATGTATAAATATTGGTTGATATATTGAAGTTTGAAAATCATTCTAAATTCCCTCATCTTTAAGCCTTCTTGTAGGTTAGAATTTAAGATGCTTTTAAATCCTATTTCTTAAGGGTACTACATGGATACGACGATTTGTCCTCTACTATGTGGTTTAACTCTGATAGAAAGTGGATCTTAAAGCATGCGATAATGATAAATGACCTAATCAATTATACAAAAACCTTTGTTTACCGTCTGAAGTTTTCTCTTATGATAATATTTTTAAATCAAATATTAGCTAAGTTTACTCTTGGCTTTATTACTCCATTTGAGAAAACTCATGAGCAATTCCTGTTAAGATTGATCATCTTAAATTTCTCTTTCAGTCAAAGACTTGGGATAATTCAAAGTTCTTTATTAAGGCTAACCCATGATATGATAAACATTTCTTTGTCATGTGGTTTTTCCTTAAAATTAATTGACATGCCTTGAATTAATACCAAGTCAGGTGATTTTATAACATCTTTAATAGTTTTTCCTTTTAAATAGTGATAAAAATTATCATATTTGGGTTCACCCATTATGATATTCATACATATCTTCTTTTGAATAAAGATTTATGTCAAATTAAAATTGGAGGAAAGGAAAGTTTTGTTCACCTCGTTGTTATACATTTCATAGGCATCTTGCAAATTGATGAACTTATTTCATAATTATCTCATTCAAGTTATTTATTCAAACTATAGGATTGGGTCCGATTTGTAGATCAATATTCCTTATATAAGAGGGTTAATTTTCTACTCTTATACTTGGAAGATGGTTTTACAACTAAAATAATCATTTCAAGATTTAAGTAGAGGAAGCCTTCTTAAAAAAAAAAAAAAAAAAAAATGTGAAGAAGGAAAAGAAAAGAAAAAAGAGACACATTCATTAAATGTGTAGCAAAAAAGAAGAAGAAGATGGCTTCCCTTTCTAAATCTTGAATATCAGAAGACTCATTCATCCTTTAGTATTTTTAATATTTAACTTTGAGAATTCAAAATTTTGGTTCAGCATCAAGCATTGATGTTCTATTAGATGTACATACATATACCATCTGAAAGGTTTGAAAAAAAAAAAAATTGAATTTCTATCTCCAATTTAATTTCTTTGGATCTTAGTTTAAAAAGAAGAAAAAGATGAAGAAGGAAACCCCAATTTTGTTTGTAGGGAGCTTTGATCAGGGTTAACAAAATCTAAGTCCCGAGACCTCTCTAGTTAGTAAACTTGAGTAGGTTAGTTTAGATTTTCAAATCATTATCAATAAAAATTGCATATATGATCAATCTAAATGGAATTATAATGGTGATGGTTGTGCATTATCAGGTTTCTAATAACTAACCTAATTGAGATGCATGAACAAACCATTATCCAAATATTTATCTTCAACTCTCTTTTGAACATCTTCCAATTTGAATGAGATTCTAGACAGGATCCTGATACTAGATGATCTATAGTGATATTTATGGATATAAAAATCACTTTCTTTAGATTCAAAATTTTCAAACTAAACTAAGGGACATCCCTTAGTTGGTTTTGAGATGATTGTCTAATGTTCTCATTCACTATTGAGTAGATATCATACAAATTTAAATTTATTATTGACTGAACTAGGATGTTAGAACATGAGGGGTTCTATCCTTAGTGATGTCGATGATACCTTCGTTTGAATCTTTGTCAAACTTCAAAACGAAATCAAGCTACAATTTGACTAAGTCCATAATTGACTAATATTGGATGTTAGAATTGGAGGGATTCTATTCCTGATAAAGTTCATTGTAACTTCGTCAAAAAGATATAAAAATCAATTCAAGATATATATTTATCATAAACTAGAATTGGATGTTAGAGTCTAAATAACTCTATTCCCATTAAAGAATCTTTTCATAGCATTTAAATTCAAAATATTTTGAAACTACAATTTTCTTTAAAGGAAGTTGTTAAGTTTTAACCTTTAATTGAAATCATTCTGGTCATATTCAAACTATTTAATTTAGAGGAAATCAATCCATCATTCGTTGAGTTTTTGAATCTTTTCCCATATCATTTTGATTGGGTTAAGATGATTAAAACTTAAACGATCATTGTCAAATATTATAAGAAAATTATCAAATGAAAAATAAAGCTTTTACTATTTGATGAAAATCAAACTTTTCTCAATCATTGTGAGTATTTGATATTCCTTAGTGTTTTCACTTTAAAGGATGCTCAAATATACTCATTGTTCTATAACAACTCATGCAAAAGTTAAAATTTTCTAAGGAAAATTTTATCATGTTGCATTTAGTTTTCTTAGAACATATAAATGAAGACTCTAGAATATTCATATGATTTTCTTCGAGTTAATCGAAACAAATTCAATCATAGAATCAATCTTTAAACAAAATCTTGCATTTCTCCTTTGGTGGTCGAGATGCTTTGTTAAGTCTTTACTTATCAAAGATGATCAAACTACTCCCCTTTTGTTTTCCTCACATGTGATAATCTGATATAAAAACATATTCTCTAGTAGATTATTTGTAAGTTATAAAGATCATTCATAATGAAGGATAAAACAAAATTTTAATCAAAAGATTTTCAAGTCTGTCAATCGTCAAAATGTTTTTTCTTTCCCTTCTAGAAAATGACATATATAAAAGCTTATGATCTCTAGTAGAACATTTGCAAGTTGTCAATGTCATTTGTGGTTGAGAGAAAAGATTCAAAGCTTTAAAGAAATCAACTTTACTTTAAAAATTCACCACCCTGAAATCAGTCTTTAGGTCTAAGTCCGCTTTTACGGCATCCTATTGGCTTTCTGGCTTAAGTCCGCTTTTACGGCAGCCAATCCAGTTTAAATCAGTCTTTAGGTCTAAGTCCGCTTTTACGGCATCCTATTGGCTTTCTGGCTTAAGTCCGCTCTTACGGCAGCCAATCCTGTTTAAATCAGTCTTTAGGTCTAAGTCCACTTTTACGGCATCCTATTGGCTTTCTGGCTTAAGTCCGCTTTTACGGCAGCCAATCCAGTTTAAATCAGTCTTTAGGTTTAAGTCCGCTTTTACGGCATCCTATTGGCTTTCTGGCTTAAGTCCGCTATTACGGCAGCCAATCCAGTTTAAATCAGTCTTTAGGTCTAAGTCCGCTTTTACGGCATCCTATTGACTTTCTGGCTTAAGTCCGCTCTTACGGCAGCCAATCCTGTTTAAATCAGTCTTTAGGTCTAAGTCCGCTTTTACGGCATCCTATTGGCTTTCTGGCTTAAGTCCGCTCTTACGGCAGCCAATCCAGTTTAAATCCGTCTTTAGGTCTAAGTCCGCTTTTACGGCATCCTACTGACTTTCTGGCTTAAGTCCGCTTTTACGGCAGCCAATCCAGTTTAAATCAGTCTTTAGGTCTAAGTCCGCTTTTACGGCATCCTATTGGCTTTCTGGCTTAAGTCCGCTCTTATGGCAGCCAATCCAGTTTAAATCAGTCTTTAGGTCTAAGTCCGCTTTTACGTCATCCTATTGGCTTTCTGGCTTAAGTCCGCTCTTACGGCAGCCAATCCTGATTAAATCAGTCTTTAGGTCTAAGTCCGCTTTTACGGCATCCTATTGGCTTTTTGGCTTAAGTCCGCTTTTACGGCAGCCATTCAATCTTAAATCAGTCTTTAGGTCTAAGTCCGCTTTTACGGCATCCTATTGGCTTTTTGGTTTAAGTCCGCTTTTACGGCAGCCATTCAATCTTAAATCAGTCTTTAGGTCTAAGTCCGCTTTTACGGCATCCTATTGGCTTTTTGGCTTAAGTCCGCTTTTACGGCAGCCATTCAATCTTAAATCCGTCTTTAGGTCTAAGTCCGCTTTTACGGCATCCTATCGACTTTCTGGCTTAAGTCCGCTCTTACGGCAGCCAATCCTGATTAAATCCGTCTTTAGGTCTAAGTCCGCTTTTACGGCATCCTATCGACTTCTGGCTTAAGTCCGCCCTTACGGCAGCCAAACCTGATTAAATTCGTCTTTAGGTCTAAGTCCGCTTTTACGGCATCCTATTGACTTCTGGCTTAAGTCCGCTCTTACAGCAGCCAATCAACCCTTAAATCCATCTTTAGGTCTAAGCCCGCTCTTACGGCATCCTATTGATTTCTAGCTTTTATCAGAATCAAAAGCAAAACTCTCCATTCCTTCCTAACTACATTCAAATCACTATATTCAACTTTGTCAATATTTCGACTTTACCAAATGATACTAATTTCATTAGTTATTATTTGCTGAAGCCATCAATGCCAACGTCAACTTCAAATCACTAAATCAACTCGAAACTCTATCAACCTTTATCCTAATTTTCTATCAAACCTCAAAATCATTTTTTAGATCTTCAACTTCAATTCTGGATCTAGTTGATCGTTTCGGTCAACGCCAATACGCACGATAAACTTTGGCAAGTTTATCATGCATATTGGGGGTCCATTTGTTGACCTCATTATTTGAGGTCAATTTTCCCGAAATCGACTCTAGCACCTAGGTCTTCGTAACCTAGTGTAGACGTCGCCCATAGGATTTCCCTTAGGTGGACACCCACTGACGTAGCATCGACTCAAGCCTATCACTCAATTCGAATCAAAATCAATTCAATCCAATGTCAATTCAACTCCAAACAAGCTTAAATCAAACCCGATTTATGATCCGTCGATGTCGATCGACTCATTTTAATATGATTTTCGATCAAATTGATACATTATTGGGCTCAAATCAATTCACCAATCGAATCAAAATCAAATCAAATTAACTCAAATTGAATTTGATTTCAATGGCTCCGATTAACCCGTTTTGACTCGTCACAAGTATATATATAATAATAATTGATAAGTCGTCAAAAATTATCTTAATCGACAGAATCTCGATGCAAAATCAAGTTTGTAAACTTCAAAAATTAATTCGGAGACCATCCGAACTCCGATTTTAGCAAACTTACAGTCGAACTGAGCGTCTCAGGAATACAAACCCAACGACATCAAGATCAACCCAATCCGAGCCCAAATGAGTCCAAATCAAGGGCTCAAATTGCTGTTGGAAGGTTCAAACCGCAATTTGGGTGACCAAACGGTCTCCGATTTTGACGAGCTTATACTCGAATCGAACGTCTCGACGAGACGAATCCAATGAACCCAAGATCACCAAATTCCGAAATCATTAAGGCCTTCAAATGTCAACCGATCGGTCCAGCCCATTGTTTCTTCTCTCTACAGTTCCAAAAACTCAAACTACCCCATCTCCCTAGCAGTTCACAAGCCTTATACCCATCGCCTCCTTAGCCTTAGCCGAGACCAAGCCTCCTCTCTCCCGCTCATTGGCACACAGCAAAACCAAACCCAAACCTCCCACTACCTCTCATTTTTTTGCATGTACAGAAAACCTCTCATATAGAACCGTCCCCTTGGCAGTTCAAAGAATCTCTCCATTTTCACGTGAAATGCTCCCTGCTCGTTGCTTCTACTGCAGTTTATACAGCCCATCTGTTCTAGTTAACACACACAGCCCTCAATCGGTCACTCCTCTCCTATTCACATAGAACCGAAATCCAGCCCTCAAATTCACGCTGCTCCCTCTCCCATACGTCTACTTCAGTTCGCAAAACTCCTGCTTTCCATTGGCACGCATAGTTCCGAACTTCCACTCTTCTTTATCCCGAAATCAACCCAGACGGAGCCCTCCTCGCCGGATCTCTTCTTCGTTTTGTTAAATCTTCCTGCTCCACTTTATAAGAAGGCTGAACGAAAACCAAACGAAGCTCGACATTCCTCTGTTCGTTGCTTCCCTGTGCTGCTCAAAGTTAAAGCCAAACATCATATTTCGTCGCTAGCTCTAGCCAACCTTGGGTAAATTTTCATCTTCTCTTTTTCCTTCTTTCTATTCTAACCTTCTTCTGCATTATATCAATTATAAAAGAATTAAAAATAGATATTCCAATTTCCCTTTATGTTTTGTGGAAGATGGAGATTTGATTGAAGACATTAAGACTTCAATAAATTTAAACAATGAAATTCTTAGAGAAACTTCAATCAATTTGAGCATACTTTATATTTAATTTATTTTCATCCAAAAATCTATTTCTTTTATATTCAAAGTGTTTGGTAAATCTTATTAGAGATTGTCTTTTGCCATGATTATTTAGAAAAACTCTGAAACAAATTTTAATTCCCTCCTATCTTTTGAAAATGACAAAATTAGTAGTGAATGAAAAGGTGATAGATCTATATTTCTCTTAAAGATAGAAGTTTGTCTATATTTCTCTTAAATGTGATGTGAAAATAAAATTAGGAAGTGGAGTTTGTTGATTTTAAAGGTAGAAGTTTATGTTGGAAAAGTTTTGTGTGAGAGAAATGAAAAGTAAAATGTTTAGATTGGTAAAGAATAGTGTTTTTGCTATGTATATTGAAAAATAGAAATTATGTGATTTGTAAAGGTAAACGGTATATGTTTTAAAGTGTAGTGCTTATGAAAGATAAAAGATAAAGTGTTTTGTGTTGCAATAAAGGATAATTGTAATGGTGTAGAAGTAAAGTATGTGTGCGTATCTTTTAGAAAGTGGAATGATGTGTTTGAAAAGTTACTTGTATGTGCTTTGGAAAACCAAATAATGTGTTTTGTGAAAGATGAAGTGTATGTTAGAATGGTAACATGTGTGAAAAAGAAAAGTAAGAGTTGGATCATGAAAAATAATGTGCTATGTTAAATGGTATTGTAAAGTATGTGTTTGTTAAAGGTTGAGGTGTTTTGGAAAGTGAAGGTATATGTTTAAAAGATGAAATGTGAGAAAGGTGAAAAATAAATGTTAGATTGTGAGAAATAAAAATATGTATATGTCAAATTATGTTTTAAAGTGTATGTTTGTTAAAGATTGAATTGTTATAAGAAGTGAGGTGCAAGTGTGTCGAATGGTGTTTTGAATGTGTAGTTATTCAAAGTTGAAGTATTTTGAGAAGTGAGAAGTGTGTATGTGTGTTGAAAGGTGTTGTGTAGGATAATGAAAAGTGAGATTGTTAGAGAGTGATTTGCTTAAGTATTTGTTAGAAAACAAAATTGCTTGTGATAGAGATTGATAGTTTTGGATGAAATTATTGAAAAGTAAAGCCTCTCTCTCTTTTTCTCCCTCTTCTATTCTCTCTTTCTTATGTCTCGAGATATATGTTGAAAGATTACAATGTGTATTTCCAAAAGTAAAGTTTTTTAAAAGCCCAGCAACGAACCAGTGTTCAAGCCCGAAGAAAGGTACGTCTTTACTTTTAGTAAATTTCAATTATTTCATTATTATTTATTAAATGAACTTTCTAATCTTTGTTTCCCTGTTTTTCCTGTTTTATTTGCATAAACTGCGAGGAATGGTACCGGTCGAGGGAACAAAAGGACAAGGAGCTAAAGGCGTCAGTCTCCTCTATCCAACCGGGTAGAGGTGCTACGGGCGGAACCACCGGGTCGTAGCCCCCGGAGACTGTGAGTATTTCTAAACTTAGAAAACCTTTAGGGGCCCCTTGATGTGGTATGCGTAAACCCTTCCTTTAGGTCCCTATAGTAACTTCAATTTTATTAGGTTTATTTTTATTTGCTTTTAGATCCTTAAACCCCTTTTTACACACGTTCAAAGTCCCAAGGGTTAGTAATAACAAATTTTTATCCCATACAACAGTAGTGACACTTAAGGACAAAAATTAAGGACGGAGTCTTAGAAAATCTAGACTTAGGAAGCATGCACACTTTAGGATAGAAACTTATAACATAGAAAATTTAGTGACATCTCACTTTAGAATTAGTAAATATCTTTAAATTAGAATTCAATCAACTAGAAAGCTTTAGCCAATAATTGACTTAGGACATTTCAAAACCTCACAGCCTACTGCACACACTTAGATTTGTTTGTTAGGACAACCGACTCTAGTTTTAGGTTAGGCCGATGTTTATTTCCTTACTGCACTGTGACGGGCTTTTTCTCGAGTTTTATTGCATGCTGGTTGTAAAATGTTGGTGTGTTTGTTTATTTATTTTTACTGCACTCTATGTTGGTTTAATTGACGATTAGATTACCCATAGGCTAGGAGCGATCTGGATTATTAATATGATTTTCTGCAGGTGGCCACACTCATACAGGACAGAAAAAGAGAGCTAATTAATTAATAATAAATAAATGCTACAGGTGCTTCAGCTGTTTAGCCCCCAAATGAAGAAGAGTGTGGCCAAGTGTGGCTTAATAATTTAAATTCAATTGCATATATATATAACTGCGTGGGATGATTTTTATTATAAATTGCTTAGGATAACCCTGCAGGTGGTTTAGATTTTTCTTTTCTTTCTGTGAAATGTAATGTAAATGTAAATGTGTTTGAAAATTATTGTAAATTGTGAAAGTGATTTTGAAAGTGGGATATTACATCCAATTTGGAATCCAAAGAAAGGAGAATATACCTTAAAGGATTATTCTCTTTTATTTGAAAAGCTAAATTAGGATGATTCAATATCCAAATAGAAAAGAAAATACCCCTCTTAGGGATGAGTTTCTTTTCATTTGGATATCCAGAACCCGACGGACCCGAGAAGTTCGTAGAAGAAGAAAAGACAGAATAAGAAGATTGAAGAAAGAAGATGAAGAAATGAAGATTTAAGGAACAGTATATCCCATTTCAAAAATCACTTGCGTCATTCTTAGGATTAGAATCCGGGTTTGTTGTCAGTGGTGCCCGGCCACTTTACTTTTCTGCAAATTCTGGGTGTAATATGGACATTGGACATTATATTTGGATTATTAAAATTGATTGTTTACATTGTTTGTGCAGTAGATTTTTTTTAGGACCTTGCATGTCGTGTTTTGTTTTAGCCTGGATTCGAATCGGAGAGATTTTTTTCGTAAGGGTACGCTCAAAATTCTTTTACTTGAAATTCTAATAAAATTTTTAGGCTCACATAGTAACTCTAACGATCTAAGAAGTAAGCTCGGGACCGCCGAGAGTCAGCATAAGCATATTAATACTTTCTCTTCCTTGTTAGGCACCTCCCCGCCTGCGGGTTTTGGCAGACCACTTGACCTATGAGGGTGCAGTTCTGTCAAGGGGAAGTTGTGCAATCTCTAGGGAAAAAACTATTTTCTAAGCCTAATTTTTAAACTGCTTCATATTCATTTTATGCATTCGAGTCAATTAGCATGCATTGCATTAGATACAAATTAAAAAGAGTCTAAAATATTAATAGCATTTCTAGGCATTTCTTAACATACATAAGTTAAGGGGCCAATTAGGAACTGTCTTAGATGTCAGCCCCAATTCCTTAAAACTTAAACAACATCCCTACCCATCTTTCATAAGAGACTGGACACATGGTTTTAAAGCGCCTAGGTGGTTAGCTGGCTCCCCAATCCAGGCCGGGGTAAGTCCAGATTTGCACTTCATTAGTTAGGTTCGGGTCGCTACTTTGTAGTACCCAAATTAGATTTAGGTTCTGAGGCAGATACTTTTTAGATCTTAAGTCCTCGCCCTCCGGGAATATAATCCCAAATTTCTAATAAAATGTCAACTTAAACATAAAATTTTCTCTTAAAATGTAAAGCCCAACATAGGATAGACTGAGGTTGTCTCTGAGCTTCTCAGAATCCGACACCTCCTACTTTTCCTCCATTGACTCGCTAATAAATGTTCAACATTGAGCTTTCATCTTGGAAAATTCCTACTTCTATTCTTTGTCTTCTACTTTGTAGTCAAAGGGTATGAAATCACTGCTTTAATCGAGAGTTTTCTTAGGAGCATTCCTCCTAGGATGTAATTAACTATAGGAGCTTGCTCCTATAGGGATTTGAGAACTCCAGACTAAAATAAACCTTGTTTTATTCATATAAAACAAGGGAAGAATCTTTGGGAATGCAGATATCTTTAAAAAATTTCATTTCTAATCTTAAATATGCTCGTAGTATGTTATTATTGTCTTTTCAGGCAATATAATTTATTGCTTGTTATATTTAATTTTAGAAATGATGAATTTTATAAAACTCATTCTTGATTTTGGATGTTCTTGAAGAATTTTATGTTCGTCTTACAAGATGATATAATATTCTCTTTGTTATATCTAAATAAAAGAATGAATATTTTTTTTTAAAAAAAGCTTATTTCTATTTTTAAACACATTCTTAAGAATGTCATGTTTATTTTTCGAAATAATATGCTATTCTTTAAATTATGTTTGATTATAGAAATATCAATTTTCAAAATCCTATTCTGATATTGAATCCATTGTAGAATAATATGTCGGCCTCTCGAGACTGTACTTTATTCTCAATGTAGTATTCGATTACAAAATAGGAGAAATCAAAATCTGCGTGGTGATACAATTTTTTTTTTCCACCAACCCTTCCTCGCCTGCGGGTAGAGTCCGGATAGTCTGACCTATGAGGACGAGGTGCCGGACCTGGGGAAGTCCAGTCTTCTAAAAAATTATTTTATAAGCCTGTTTTTAAAATTTCAAGCATATTTGAATTGAGGTTGTTAACCAGCATGCATTGCATTAGATACAAATTAAAGATTCAAAATTTTAATTTCATAGTCCTTAGCATTTTAGCACCCAACATAAGTCAAAGGGGACAATTAGGAGAATCTCTAGATGTCGGCCCCAAGTCTCCAAAACTTTAATTACAACGTCCCTACCATTCTTTCATAAAAAAGACCGGATTCATGTATTTTAAATCGATTAGGTGGTTAGCTAGCTCCCCAATCCAGGCCGGGGTAAGTCTAGATCTTGCACTGTATTAGTTAGGATCGGACGACTGTGGTCCAGTGTCCAAAATAGATTTAGGTTCCGGGGCAGATCTTTGATTATAAGACCCCAAGTTTCGGGAATATAGTCCCAAATTTCCAATAAAATACTTAACTCTAATTAAAGCTTCATTTCAATCCTAAAACATAAAGCCCAACACTTAGATTAAGTTGGGACATTTCCGGATGGTTCTGGAATCTCAAAGTGTCCCCTACCTCTCATCCTTTAACTCGGTTAATAACTGCTCAATTTTGATCCATTCCCTTTTGATTTTCCAATAACTCTATTCATACTTTGATATCACTCCTAGAAACTCTAACAAAATTCTGCCACCATTTTAATCGAGAGTTTTCGTAGGAGATTTTTGTCTCCCTACGATGTAATTAACTACGAGGGCTTGCGCTCGTAGGAGATTTGGAACCACACACACCTGATTTTAAAAAATTAATTTCTAAAATTTTATTAGACTTGCTTGGGAAAAGTTAAGTAATGATCGTCATAGTTGCATTAGAAGGATTATCGTAGAATGGTCTCATTTCCCTTTGGGGAGATACACCATTCTTCGATAAGGCTTTGGATGTGAATGCGATGATCATGTTTCTTGAATATTGTAATTGGGTACTTAGTTGAACTATACTATGTCCCCTCGGGGCCATATAGAGTTCTCCTTAGAACCTGATCATAACATTCAAGATGCGTTTACATAATTCTAAATCTGAACACCATTATGAAAGTTTATTTTTCGTCTTTCGGGATGATATATTCTTTCTAACGAATTGATTCGATCTTAGAATTAGAACTCAACCTTAATCTTAAAATTCCCAAAGAAAACAAATATTTTTCAAAACCTTTTTTCAAAATTCCACCAACAAAGGAGAGACACTTAGTTTAATACAATACTCTGAGAGCGCCTACAGGGAGTGGACGTAGGTCAAGGTTGGACTGAACTACTATAAATATAGTATGTTCTTTCCTTTATTACTTCCGCATTTAATTTCCACACTTTTTTTTATTGTGGTGAATCTTGATTTTGGATTTCAGATTGAGTTTGTTTTAAAATACAGATTCACCTCTTTATTTTAATTAGCCTTCGGCCAGTTCATAGGGCCTAACATCTCTAACAAATTTTCAAGTGGTATTAGAGAACTTTCAAGTGATATAAGAGAACTTAAAAGTGGTATCATAGTGGGATTAATAAAACAAGTTTTTGAAATCTTTTGAATTTTGATCCATGGCTAATTTTGGTAATCGTAATATTGCAGAAGGTTATTCATTCACCAGACCTCCTTTATTTGAAAATATTACATTTGCTTTTTGAAAAATTTGCATGTCTACTTTTTTGTAATCAATTGATTTTTGTATGTGGCATATGATTTTAACTGGTTATTCATTATCGTCACGGGTTATAGATGGAGTTAAAACTAATATTCCTTTTAATCAATTGAATAGGAAAGAATAAATCAATGCTCAATTAAATGTAAAATCTTTAAATTGCTTTTTATGTGTTTTAAATTCTGAAGATTTTATGTTAGTATCTACGTGCACTACCGGTAAGAAAATTTGGGATAAAATACACACCATATACGAAGGCATTAGTGAAATCAAGCAATCCAAGTTGAATATTTTAATGTAGGATTATGAACTATTTTGCATGAAACCTTATTAGACAATCTTAGACATGTATACTAGATTTATTCAAATTGTTACATCATTGCATGCTTTAGGTAAAAAAATTTCAAATCTTGAAAAAGTTAATAAATTTCTTCATTGTCTACTTGATAAGTTTGATGCCAAAGTTATTGTTATTTGTGAATCAAAAGACATGAATGAATATTCTATGGATAATTTGATTAGCTCACTCATTGCCTACTAGCAAAGTTTGGGTCAAAGACTTTTTGATGCAGGTGAAACGATAGTGCTAAAAGCTGAAGATACGGAAAGAGGTAGCTTAGTTAGTGATAAAAGCAATAACTGGTCAACCAAATTCCACCAAAGCATAAGCATCAACAAAAGTGGAATAAAGGTAAAAGTGGTAAGAATATTAATATTTCTTCTAACATTATTTGCTTTGGATATAAGAAGCCTGGACTTATGAAAAATCAGTGCCCTAATTTGAGAACTCTTCCTGCAAAAGAAAAGGGTAAAGCAAAGCAAATTATAAATTGGGGAAATAATGAAAAGCAAAAATTTCATGGGAAGATCTTGCTTTTGAATCATCTGATCAAGAGCAAAATGGTGCTTAAACCTTTGTTTGTATTTTTTATGCTTGCATGTTTTATTTGTTCTTTTATTTTTGTGATTTTCTATTTTTTTATTTTATTTTTTATTTCTTTTGTTTTTTGTTAAGCTTTTTATGTGTCTTTTCTGATCAACACACACATTCATCTTTCTAAAAATGAAAAACCTACCTCCTATTTTTTTTTAAATTCTTATAAAAATTGTGTTTGACTTCTCTAAAAATAGTCAAATGAAGGAAACTCATGATTTTGACACTCAATCTCTATTTCCTAAAAGAGGTTATTCTACTTTTGATTTAAAATCTTCATCATATTTTAAATTGGATTTTGAAACTAAAAATTTTTCATCTCCTTACATTTTATTTATCGCATATGAATCTTTTGCAAATTGTTGAATCTACCTCATAATTTTCTTAATCAAGAAATTCATTTAGTCAATATGATGGGTTTAGTTTTTGTTTTTAAGATCTCAGAAAGGTAGCATATTCAAAAAATTGGCCAATTATACCAAAAATAAAAGATGCGCAAAGACGCCAAATTGAGAAAAAAAGGGAATAAACAAAGTGTATCAAAAATAAAAAAACTTGTAATGCGCCAACCAATTGTCAAGAGGCATAAAATAAGACCACAAAATTTAATGCTTACCATTCTTATACTTCTTCAAGCTTAAGAAAACCCTTGATACTTTTGATACTTGAGATTGAAAATCATGATTCATGATTCAATATCTCGTGCGTTAATCTTCTATTAGATATATCTTATGGAATGAGTTTTGAAAAATGATTATTTTTTTCTCTAATTTATTCCTTTTTTTAGATATTGAATTAAAAAGTTTTTTAGCCTTTAAAAGAAGTAGTTTGGATTATCAAATTCTTAATTTCTAACCTTTTTCTAGGCTATGCATTGTCAATACAACTCTATAAAGTTTTTGATTAAAATAAAGAGGTAACTTCCTCATTTTAAGAATATTTGTTTTGTTCACTAAACTAGGAATCATTTTTTTTTGTGTCTCTTCTCTTTTTGATTATGTCAAAGGGGGAGAACGTTCTGTAGAATTTGTATCCTTTTTTTTTCAAAAAAAAAAATATAAACAACAATTTTTTATTTTTTTTTTATCTCCCCTTTTTTTTAAAAGTTTTATTCTAGTGAGAGGGAGATTAGGAGAAAATATTTTCTTTTTTGTAAATTCAAATAATAATGTTTGTCATATTCAAAAAGAGGGAAATTATTACAGATCTACTTTCATGGTTTATGATTTTGATGATAGTAAATAATCTTATTTCTCTATGACCACCTTATCTGCTGACATTTTAGGTCCACCAGATCAGACTGCAATTTGGAACCAGCTCAATATTGGGTAGACTAGGTCTTAGTCAGTTTATACCCTTTTTTTCCTTTCTTGAGTCTATTGTAATTGGTGTGGCTCTTGATTCTATGTAACTTTGCACACAAACACACACCTTTGAAGATTTTCTGACTGTTCCCTAGAGTTTACTATTTTTGGTAACATCGTCTGAGATGATATTTAAATTGGCCTGGATGATTGGTTCAAATGTAGAAACTCTAATTAGGGCATCCTCATTAAGGCAGCCATCATTAAGCTGATCAGCCTGGACGATACTTGTATCGTCCTGGATGATAATTGTATCGACCAGGACGATACTTGTATTGGCCAGGACGTAAGCTAAAAATAGAAAAGAATCAGCCGCCATGATCAATTTAGGTATTCATTATTTTAGAACATCGGCCAAGACGATATCCACATCGTCCTGGATGATCTAACTCAATTATGACTAAATTAATCTGGTATCTATGGAAATTATTAAAGACTGGTTAATTCGATCACATTGTCCGGGACGATCGCAGGATCAGCCAGGATGATACATTGAACGATTGACATCAGCCAGGTTCTTTTTAGAGCGATGTCCATAATGATATTCCATGATTTATACTAATTAGCCAGGATGATATTATATCGTCTTGGATGATATGAACCAATTTCTTCTTAGCGGGTTAAAACATCCCGGGCAGTTTGAGCTTAATTTATACTGATCGGCCATGATGATATTCATATCATTTTGAATGATAAAGTTAGCAAGTTGCATTAATGAGCTCTTTTTGAGATCTTCTATTTAAGCTTTTGACAAGACACTTTTGTAAGGGTCTTAGGCAGTCATTGTAGCTTCGTTCTTTTGGGAGAAATTTGAAGAGAGATCTTGAAAGGGAGTGTGAAAAGGGTGAAGTTTGAGAGAGGGAGATGATCCTTGGAGGGGGTATCAAGGGAGTGTGGAGGGGATTCCACACGATTTCTTCGATGAGCTCGCACCTTAGTACTGTCAGATTCAAGGCTTTTCTTGAGGGAAGTTCACCAAAGAAGAAGATCTCTTTGGTGTCAAAGGACCCGGCTACTCCGTCGCACTGAGGAAGGTTGAAGTGATTTTGTAAGAGCTTCTCTGCCTAGGTGTGGGGGCTAAAGGAGAGACACTTAGTTTAGTGCTATACCCGGAGAGCACCTCTGGGGAGTGGACGTAGGTCAAGGTTTGACCGAACCACTATAAATCTGGTGTGTTTTTTCCTTTATTACTTCTGCATTTAATTTCCATACTTTGGTATTCGTTGTGGTGAATCTTTATTTTGGATTTCAGATTATGTTTTCTTAAAATACCGATTCACCTCTTCATTTTAAATAGCCTTGGGCCAGTTCATAAGGCCTAGCATCCCTAATGAATTTTCAAGTGGTATAAGAGGACTTTTAAGTGGTATAAGAGCACTTACATTTATATGATTTAATTTAATTAAGCCTTAAACTATAATTAATATTAATCTAATTGAGTTTTGATGGGGCTTTTTTTCTTTGATTATATGTTTGATCTGAGTTCTATTATAATTTATTCTCTATTTTTATGATTTTTTTTGAATCTTTTTTGAATTTTAGAAATTTCAATATTGTTATTTTCTTTGTGGAACCTACGGTGGGACCAACGTGCTAAATAAGGAGGTTACAATATCCTTAAAGGGGGCCTTCAGCTCGCTAATGGTCGGAGGAGCTACAACAAAAAAACAAAATAAATCTTAAGAGTTGATGGTCCCCCATACTAAGATACACAAAATCACCTAATAACAATCTAGGATTGCAAGTAGGCAACACCCAAAAAAGGAAGAATAGTTAAATGTTGTTCAGTATAATCTTTCTACCAAAAATAGTAACCTTTTTGAAAAGATCCTCACTCCACTGCACCTGCATAAGAAAATGATTGCAAAAGAAAACAAAACTAATAACGAAAAAAAAATTCCAAGGAATGTTGTAACCGGATATCAATTAAAGCCAATGCAAATGTAAATTAATAAAGATGAAGTATTTCTCAACATACATATTAAAATTCCCTTATTATTAGCTTCCGGAGCACCCTAACTGAAGACCATGAACTCACACAGGAGAGTGGACCGATGAAAACTAGAAAGATCTAAGGAAACCATATGCATGAAATCAATTAAATCCCGAGCACTATCCAAATAAATAACCATACTACAAGGAAATTTAACAATAAGAAGAAATTGTATAAGACAAAGCTTCCAGTTGATATGAAGCTGCCATATGTTATAACTGCTTGAAGCAAAATGCATAGAGTAAGGAATTAAAAGCAAAGAGAGGAATCTAATTAAATCACCGCATCCCTTCCAACCAAAGAGGGACTAACCATCCATCAGAATATACCACCTCAAACACCAGATAGGTAAATCATCATGTTAAAAATAAGAATAATCAAAACTAAAAATCCTATCAGTAACAGTAATAGAGAACCCCTTCCAAGTAGAAATTAATGTAAGAAAACTGTTAAGTTAGAAAATAAGATTGCCCAAGTAGTAAAGTTGCCACTGAGAAAGATAAAAAATATCTTCCCAGGAAATAGTAAAGTAATCCTGCATTGAGTGAACATCGCACGCACCACTCGAGAGATACAGACCTAAGAGGCAAATCCACCATAATCAAGTTAGGAGAACTCAGAATAAACAAAGTAGACCCTATAGGAAAATTCATTAATGAACAAAAGCACCACACATAGAGAAAGATCTTAACTACTCCTAACATAGGGCAAGCCCAAACAATACAACCTAGTCATGCCAATAATATTGGTAGGAAGAGCAGGTCCCATAAAATCCCTGAACTCCAACTAATTGCAACCAAAATTAGCTAAAAAATCTGCAGTAAAATTAGCTTTCCTATAGATGTGAGTGATAGAAAAATTTATAGCCCAAAGCTACTGCATAATTTCTCTTATGGTATACAAATAATTAGTATTATCATTAGTTTTACCAAGAATATAATGACTGACCAACATATCATCCACTTCAATCCAAAGATTAGTGATCCTTAAGGAAATGCATAATTGCAAACCATAATTTAAAGCTTCAAGCTCCATCATAATGGTATTTTTGGCAACCGAGGGACTTATAAAACCCACAATAACCTGGCCATTATGATCCCGGATAAGCCCACCACAACAAGCTTTAATTATTTTAAAAGGCCCATCAACATTAAGTTTATAGAAGCCTTAGGGAGGCTTAGTCCATTTAACAATAGTGTCTTTATGGAACTGAGTAGTGTCGTAAAATTGATACCAAAAAGCTGAGCAATTTGATGGCAACCAGTAAAAGAGCAACTATTAATCATGTTAGCCACGTAAAGCTATCTTATCTTATCTTTGACATTGAGGATAATGTTCATCACATTCATATGGATGTTCTCATGCTTCGACTCATTCCTACTCATCCAAATGAACCAACAAATAATAACAAGTATAATGTTATAGAAATGATTCTTAGTAGTGATAAACTAGCCATTACAAAAATTCTTAATATTGTTATAATATTTATAGAAATGGGTACTAAAACCATTATAAAAAAGCCAAACTTTCAAAGCAATAGACCCATTAGCAAAAACATGATTCAAAGTTTCCATGTGATAACAACAATGGCATTTGGAAAAAATTCAAAAACCCTTCTTGCAAAGAATAGTGTCAACAACCATGTAATTATTGAAAATTCTCCAAATAAGAAAAAAAAAAGAGATGGGAATACCTTTCTGCCAAATAGTGGATAAAATATGATTTTTAGGCTTACAATCCATAATAGAATGCAAAAATTCCTTGTATAAAAAACACCCATCATTGGATTTTTTAAATAAAATGCAATCATTCTTATTAAGTTGAAGAGGAATTTTCATAATGAGGAAAATGTTAGAATCAGGCACATAGTTCGAAAGATAATCCACATTCCAATTACTATTATGAATAAAATCTACTTATAATCAGCTTAGCAATAAGCTTGTTGAAAAACGAACAAAAGCTAATAGGACAAAAATCACTCCAAAAATTAATGACATCATTTTTAGGAATTAGAACAATAAAAGTAATAGTAAAAAATTTAGGGTAAGGAGTCCCCTTTAAAAAATCAATGACAACATTCACTATATCCTTTTTAATAATATGTGAGGACCTTTGTAAAAAAATTATAGTAAAACCATCAGGACTAGCAACATAATCAATGTTAATATCTTTAATAATAAGCCAAATTTTTTCAAAATAAGTAATTTTAGTAACCATTTGGTTATCCTCATCAAAAATAGCAAACTTGATAAAAAAATTCAAATCCAACATAAGACAAAAATTTTTATTAAAAGCATTCTTAAAGTAATCAATACCCGATTCATTAATCAAAGCAGGATAATCAATGTTAGAAGCTTTGGGAATTGAAATTTTATGAATATGACTAGTAACTTTTTTATGATTTAAAATATTATGAAAGAACTAAGTATTTCTATCCCCCTCGATAAGAAATTTAGAAGAAGCTTTTTTGTTTCCAATAGATTTATTCTTGTTCCTGAAGTTTAAATAAGAGGTCTTTGGCCTCATTCAAAAAAGAAAGAATAGCATCAGAAGGATCGTTTACATACTTGTTGTTAGCCTCAAAAACTTGACTCTCAGCTTTTATAATATTGGAAAATAAATTTTTAAAAAATACTTTTGTTCCACAAATTAAACTTCTATTTAAGCCTCTTAAGCTTAAGCTAAAGTCAAGTCATGCCAGCCATATTATCAGAGGGAAACAATGGAGCATGCAAATTCTCATTAACAATATTAAAGAACAAATTATCAAGAATCAACTTGTTTTGAAATCTAAAAGGACTACTGTTGTAGTGAAAATTAATGTTCAAAAGAAGAGGGTAATGATCATATAAAGTTATAGATAAATGCTCAATATGAGTACTATGGAACTTAGAAATCCAAATTTTTTGAAAAGAATATGATCTAACTGTTTCCATATAGTACCTTGACTCCATGTAAAAGCATTGTCGGTAAAGCCGATATCATGTAAATTAGAATTTTAAATTATATCATTAAGATCTTTCATAGCATTGAGGTTAGTAGAGTTCCACCAATTCTCTCAGAGGCATTAGTAATAGTATTGTAGTCACCACAAACCAACCAAGGCTCAACACTTTTGGAAGCAAAGTTTATAATTTGACTCCACAAAGTTCAACTTTCAATCTTAAAACAATAAGCATAAACAAAGGAGGCAAAACAAGAAAATTGTAAAAAATTAATGTTAGTGTACACAATTTGAAGTCATGAAAAATGTTTAAGTTAACCCAATATTTTCAAAAATAATCTAAATCTTATTATAGCAATTACTAAAGGAACAATCAAAACCCAAATAAAACTTGATGGAATCCAATTTAGAAAAAAGAAGTTAAAGGCTCAAGTAAAACCAAAACATTAATATTGTGAATGCTACATAAACTTTTAATTCTATCCCTAGAAGGAAAATTCTCCACACCTCTAATATTCTAAATAATGGCTTTAACCATTGGAAGATGGTATACTAGAACCATGAGTGACCGTAGATTCTTGACCATCTGAGGCTTTGTTATTTTTACTTTTCTTTTTACCAACTTTAGTATAACCCTCTTCATTATTATTGGCAATCTGTTTCTATTTAGGGGATAATAATGAAACATCAGCATTACCTTCAGACTTTCCTAATTTTGAAGCATCCTTAATAGCAACAATTTCATCTTCCTCCAATAGATTTTCCTCCATACCCGCCTCCTTCTCAGTTTGATCCCCATTGATATAGTTTAGAGCACATTGTTTTTGGATCAAGTCATATCCATTTTCTCCCAATTGCAAATCATTCTCCATAGTTACAGGATGTGACCCTTTTCCTTAGGCAAGCTAGAAGTTAAATTACAATTGTGTTCATTATTTTGATTAAACACTTCATTCGTTTGGGCCACAATTTGAAATCCACCAGTAGGAGTCATTAAAATAGCTTCCTAGACTAAACTAGGATTTCCTTCCGATAAAGTTTCACTGTTGTCCTGAATTGCCACATTAACTTTGGTGACTTTTAATTGTATTGGGACATCTAAATCGTTCGAATCATTCAAATTACATGAATCCACCTCTTTAGCCTCCTTGTTTCCTTTTCTATGATTAGGGTGAACCATATAACATTCAATGATCGAATGATTGAGAACAAAAATCAGGAATATTTTCAAACTCAACTTTTTGTAGATAGCCAGCATTCTCTGACCCAAACCAAACCTCTCTAAGATGTTTTTTGGTGATATCCAATTCGATAAAAATCCTGGCCATAGAAGGTTAAGATAATAAGGTAGTAGCTTGATCGATTTGAAGTGGTATACCAAAAATGGATCCTAAAGCATATGAAACAGGCTAGTTGAAGAAATGAAGTCTCAAATTAGGAAAACAAATCCATAAGGGGACTATAGAAGACTCCTCTTTAATATCAAAAAAAGTAGTCCACTTAAGTAATCTTATTTGATAATTATTTATTTAATAAGATCACCTAACAAAAATCTCACTATAGTCTAAGTCATTAGAAAGTTGAATAGCAACATGCCTACCATCCAACAATCTAATATAATACACACTAGAAAGTTTTAGAATTCCAAAGAAAGCCCTATTGGCATTGAGGTTAGGTCATTTTAAATAGAACTTCCCAACTAATGTAAATTGGTAAGGTGATGCAAGTTTCAATATCTGAAATCACTACAGCTGGAACACCTTTAATCAAAGATTTAGTAAAAGGAAAACCATATTCATTCGATCTTGTGTTACCCCTCAGAACATCATGAAACAATCGAGATTTAGGTATGGAATAGTTACTGGGAACATAAAAAAATCCTTTCTTATCTCCCATCATACCTGATGGTGGAACACCCCAAGAAGAGGCAGTAGACAATGACAGAGCATCTGCCATTCCAAGAGACATAAAAAACCTAAAGGCCAAAGGCCTCAGGCCAACTAAAAATCATCGATTAAGCCAAGAGAAACAAATTCGTGAATAAAAATAATAAAATCAAATAGTGAACGCCATGAACAACAATAATAAAAACACGATCGCCAGAGCCCAAGCACACGAAAGAGAGAGAATATAGATGTTGGAATGAATTTTAGAAAATTTATCCCTAAAATAAGGGCTAATTTTAGGTTTTATGATTTAAGTGGCCTAATGAATCGTAACTAACTCATAATTAATTCATAGGTTTTAAAGTGTCACTAAGTTCATTAGGTTTTAATTTCATCTTTGTTAAACTTGAAATGAATTTCCTGAGATTTTTTTAAGTTGGCTAGACATGACCCTAAGTTTAATTCACTACATGTCTCTATTATTAATCAACGATTACAATCAACTAAAATATAACCTTTGCGTAAGAGTAAACAAACCAAAAGAAATCCAAAGCCTAATGCTCTATGGAGTGGGCAACATAGTATTTTAGGTGTGATGGTCGAATTATGATCCATACATTTATGCTGATGAAGATTTACCCCATAGCCACAAACAAACTAGAAAACCATTTTGAAGAAGAAGGTAGAAACCTTGCCTAGAGAAACCTATGCAAGTCCCTGGCAACTCCCGCTCACAAGGATTTCTCTCTCTCATAAGCCCTCTCTCTTCTTTCTCTAAGCTCTCTCTCAGATAAATCCAATAGCAAAAGTTTTTTTAATAAGAGTATTAGAAATTCTTAAAAAGTGGGCTTCAAAAAATTCTAAATTCAAGACATTAGTCTTTTGTTCATACAATTGATACATGTATCGTAAAGTATGAGCAATATAATTCAGACTCATCGATCAAAAAACTATGCAATTATTGTAACATTTATTACAATATGTTCAAAACATCATATAGTATAACCTATAAAAATTCCTTCTATTTGATTGGGATGATCCTTGGGATTGCCAACTTTTTACACGGGTGATCATCCATCACTATGGACATTATATGGTACGATCACTTCAAAAATCATGTATTTCATTCGGTATAATCTATGGGATGATTGATTTCATACACGAGTAATCTACAACACAAAGTATATCGTACAATATGATTAAACGTAATAATTATCCTTGATTTGATTGCCTAATTTCAAGGGATTATATAAGAAAGATTTTAATTAAGGCATACAGTATAAACTAAATCATATTGTATAATTAGTATATAATTAGTATCTTTCTTAACCTTTGATGGCTAGGGTTTTGATATAGCATAACCTTTCATACATTATTAGTTAAAATCAAATAGTACAAATTGCTTCATACAGTACGAAACCATGATCATATAGTACAAATTAATTAAACAAATGCTCTCAAAAAATATTTTTATCTCTCCCCCTATATGTGTGCAAGGTTATTGAACAATCATATCCACCCAATTACATGATATGACTCAAGAAAGGAGAACATAAAGAATAAAATGAAAACTAACTTTAACCCTAGTCAACCCAATCTTGGGCCAATCAGAATTGCAAATAAACGATAAACCAATTTCCTAAAATGTTAACGCACGCAAACACAAAACAAAATATCACAGTAATAATAGAAAGCAATAACAAATAAAATAATATGTGTTATCATCAAAATCATAGTGTTCAAATCAGTTTTGTAATAATCTTCCCCTTTTTTATGGTGACAAACATTCTTATTTATAGATTTTCAAAAAGTTACTTTCCCCTTTACTTCTCTTCAGATGAAAATCAATTATAGAAAAAAGAGTGTAAATTTTTTTTTAATTTTAAATAATATTCAAGAAAACAATAACAATAAACTACACAACAAAATATTACTGCCCCTTTTGACATCACAAAAAGAGGGAAAATAATAGGAAGAAAAAATAAAAAATTGAAATAAGAAATGCATACAACAAATAGTCTCAAAATAACTAACAACTCATGGTAAAGAAAGAGCCATTATATACATGAGAACTCTCATAGGCATTTTTAAAAATGTAATGAACTTACACTATAAACAAAAAATTCCAAATAAGATAAGTGTTAACTTTATTCCAACCAAAGGATTTAGATTCTAGAGTTTGCACACCCATCTTAACATCTTCATAAGCTAAACTCCTTTGCCTAAACAAACATAAAATTTAAGAATTACAATTAGACAAGAAAATTTAAAGTATTACATACTACTAACATGAAATAAATCAAACAGAATGTTACAGAAAATGTGATGTATGAAGAACTAAGATTTTATAAAATCAAGTTATAAATATATTATGAAACATAGGGATTTTTTAAGATTTAACTGAAAGACAAGCTAATTTAAGTTGGGCTCATTTTGTCCCTCTTTTATCAACTTTTGATACACATTGCATATCTTTTATCTTTGATACACTTAGTGTATTCTTTACCTTTGGCATCATTGTGCAACCTTTGATTTTGGACTCATTTTATGCCTATTTTGACTTTTGTTTTGCAAATTGCTTCCTTCTAAGACTTTAAGAATCTCAGTAGTAATGATTATCTTTCAAATAGAAAGGAGGAGTATATCACACTCTTATGTAGGGAGGAATAACCTTCAAAGCATACCAGAGGTTTCTAAAAGGAATAAAGATACTGATTTATGAAAAATAATGAACCTCAATTATAAAATTTCAGAATATATTCATGATATAAAAACATGTAGTAGAGTGAATAAGTTTTCATTTCAACCATCTTAATTCCAAATTGATTTAGATTTTTAAGTTTATGTAAGGAATTATCATGTAATGAAAATAAGAAGGGATAGGAAAATTCATAAGATTCATTTATCCTTTAAGTTTTAACAATGCCAACAATTACTTATTAAACTTTTAAGTTAGAATAGAAGTATGTTTATTACAAACAACAAAGAGAATTGTGGAGAGTTCATTCGTATTGTACAGTCCAAATTGTACAGTATGATCCAAGTCATACAGTATGATCAATAGAAACAAATTTTTCTTTCAATATAAATTTCCAAAGTAAAGAGCACATAAAAGAGAGCTAAGTGCATAGAGCCAACTAGAAAAAGAAAAGAATTTCTACTTGAAAGTGGAAATAAACTTTTTTTTTTTTTTTGAGAAAAAACATTTGACTAAAAAAATATTACATAAGGAGTGAAAGTCAAATTCATTACGAAAACTAGGTGAAAATAAACAAGCGCAAAGAAAATAAAAAAAAATACATCACAACAAAAACAAAATAAAACTCATACAGTAATAGATCCTAATCATCAGGTGGCTGCGGAGGGGGTTGGAAGAACTGACTAAAGCTGTCATATTTCTGTTGGATGTGAACTTCTGTAGGATATTTCCAAATTACTCTTTGAACCAACCCATATCATTATCATGTTGAGTTTTTTGTTGATCCAAGAGAGTCTCAAGTCTGTCGAACTACTCAATCAACTTCTCATATGGTTAGTGGTTAAGAGGTAGTGTAGGTGCAGGATCAATTGTAGGGGCAATTTCTTCTTCTTCATCAAGGAGCAGGTCTTATGGCTCCTGATCTCTATATAAGAGCATCTAGAAGAAGGCATCCCAAAAGAAGATTTGAGTATAGCCAGGAAGAAAAAGATAGGCTATGTTGTATTTTTATCCAAGATATATCCAATCACTTGTCGTAGAGTGAGGTTTTTATTTCTCATAATAGTTGAGAGTCCAAAGATAGTGATGTTTTGGATGTAATCAAATAGTATTTGAGCTTCATCCATTTGGGTGATTAACATTATGAAGTAGGTGACAATTGACATAAGGGGAGTGATTTTTATCCGGTATCCAGCTTTAGGGATGATAGATGTTCTCAGAACAGGCTGGATAACCATGGCATTTTGATTTAGACAATGAACCAAGGGTTAGTGGTAGTTCACCATAACATTTCAATGTAAGAGATTCATAGCACTCTAGTCAAAATTGGATCTGGAGTCCACGGTAAGGGGTCTATTTCCTTGGCTTTTTAGCAGAAGGTGGATTCCTATATCCTTATTAGTTATTATAACATTCTTACATAACACACAAGTGGACATTATAGTAGCATCCCCACTAATCATATGGTTTGCTAGAAACTCATAAAGGATTTCAGAGTGGAAGTGATAGGACAAAGTTATAAGAAATTGAAGTATACTGCAATTGATAAGGTTCATTATCAGAAAGAAGGGGTCTACTAATTAAGAGGCCAGAAAGGTGTGATCTTGACTTCTTTAAATTTGTGGTAGGCTGCTTCTTTAGAAGCCATCAGAAAGCAACTTTACCAACTAAAATGTTGTACCACACAATCGTGAGACCATACGAAACAACTGCATGTAATTAATTTGGCCAGATAATTAGTCAAAAAGATGTGTCTGGTAGTACAATATGATTAGACTTCATATATGATGGTTAGAGACATGGAGCTTGTCTCAAGGAGTCAAGCCATATGACTTTTGACAAATATTTGTACAGTACAAATAGGTACTTGTTCATACAATATGATAAATAATAAATGTTATACCAACTAAAATGAATTTGTCCCAATCTGGATTGATAAGTGCATCATCCAGATGAATGGTTTTTTATACAGTATGATTATCAATCATAGATTCAATATGGTTCATCCATTGAGCTAAGGGTTGTGATTAAAGCACTGCTATGTAGATCATATAGTATGAATGTGGTTAGTGATGATCAAGACATAAAAGATGATAATAATAAAATTAAAAAGAACAAAAATAAAATAAATAATAAAAACAAATTAAGGATTAAACAAACAAAATAAAATCACAAAAATCACAATGCAATGAAAATAAAAAGTATAAAACATGTAAACATAAACAAGCATAAAAAAACAGTCAGAATAGAAATATAAAATGTCAGTTTCAAGTATGAATATTGATCATACCTAATATGGTTCATAAAGTGCTGAAGGTTTCAAAACCAGTGGTTTTGTAAAGATATCAGCAAGTTGATTTTCAGCTCTATCTCCTTTGGTAATATGATCCCTAATAAAATGGTGTCTTATGTCTATATATTTGGTCTTAGAGTGTTGAATTGAATTCTTTAAAATATATATGGCACTAATGTTATTACATAGAATTGGAATAGTGACTGGGAAACACTTTGTATTACATATGAAAGGACTAACGAAGTAAATCAATCCAGAGTTAATATTTTGTTGCATGACTATGAACTATTTTGCATGAAACCCAACGAATCCATTTTTGACATGTATACAAGATTCACACAAATAGTCACTTCTTTACATGCATTGAGTAGGGAACTTATAAATGCTGAAATAGTCAATAAGATACTTCATTGTTTGTCTACTACATATGATGCTAAGATAATTGTAATTATAGAGTATAAAGACTTAAACATTTACTCTATTGATAATCTTCTTGGATCACTAAATACTTACGAGCAAGGAGTGAGTCAAAGAAAGATTGATATAAGAGAACCACGAAGTGAAAAGAACATAGTACTAAAAGTGGAGGAGTTAGAGAGTGATATATCACAACTTGAGGATGAGGACGACATTGCATTAATGACTAAATAGTTTAAAAGCTTTTTGAAGAGGAAGCAAAACAGATGCCAGTAATGAAACTCTGGTAAGTTTAATAGGAATGTTAAGGTTTCTAATGATGTTACTTATTACGAGTGCAAAAAACCTGGACACATTAAGTCAGAATGCAAAAAACTTAAAGCCACTCCTAGCAAGGAGAAGGTAGAGGAGAACAAATTGTGAAGAAGAGCAAGAAGAAATTCCAAAGAGCTTTCTGGGCGGACTCAACTTCGGACTCGTCAGAGACTAAAAAGGAAGAGGAAGTCATCAATCTATTATTGATGGTCAAAAATCTTGATCATACTAATCAAGAAGAGGTATGTGACTTAACTTATGTTAAAGTTTTTAAAGTCTCTAAAAGAATACATGATGCATATAGAAAATTAAAGAAAATACATGCTAGTCTTAACCTAGAACTACAAGAATTGCAAAAAGAACACGAGATCCTTAGGAAAGATTATGCTTTAATTGATAGAAACAACATGAGCTTACTAGGTGAATTTGACAACTTGAATAAAGAAAATTTGAATTTAAAATCATCCTATGAAAAATTGGAAAATGATTTTAAGGCTTTTAAGGACGATTCGAATAACAGAGAGTACTATTTGAATTATGATATAAAAATTTATAAGGATATGAACACATATTTGAGATTGAAAGTGGAAGCTCTCAAGAAAAATAGGATTCTCCCAATACTTAAAGATTTTACTGATCCTATTTTGTATCAAAAATTTATACAACCCAGGAATAGACATAATAGTTATAGAATATTAAGAAATTCATTTCTTGGACTTAAATGCTATAAATATTAGATGTTTGGTCATATTGCACATACCTATACTTTGGATAGTAAAACTCATTTGGTGTGGAACCCTAAGATGCATAAACCTAGACATATCATATATGCATCTTTTCATAATTTGTCAAAAGGTGAACTCAAACTTGTATGGATTCCCAGGTCAAACATTTGATGATTTTGCATACACGTTCTCATACAAGGCCTCATGAGAGTATATGGTACCTGGATAGTGGTTGCTCAAGGCATATGACTAGAGATACTAAGAAATTTCTATCATTGGAAACTAGAAGTGGAGGTAGGGTTACACTTGGATATAACACCACAATGAAGGTGGTTGGATTAGGTATGATTAAAAATCATGAGAACTTTTTTATTGAGAATGTACTTCTTGTAGAAGGCTTAAAGCATAATCTATTAAGTATTAGTCAGCTATGTGATAAAGGTTACATTGTTAAATTTTTTCCTACTAGCTGTATATTAAGCCTAAACAGTAATAATGTTTTGCATGGTATATGGGTAAACAATTTGTATATGCTAGATTTAAATAATGTCAAAACTCCTAATGCTTTATGTTTAAAAACTATTTCTGATGAACCATGGCTTTAATATAGGAGACTTTGTCATTCAAGCATGAAAAACCTTAGGAGGATTACCCAAAAGTACTTGGTGAGAGATATACAAAAATTAGACTTTACTAAAGATCACCTTTACGATGCTTATCAATTAGAAAAACATGTGAAATCATCTTTTCAATCTAATAATGATCTTAAAACTAGTAAGCCATTGGAGATTTTGCATATAGATCTTTTTGGACTAGTTGGAACTGTAAGCCTAGGAGGGAAAGTATACAGATTTGTGATAGTAGATAATTTTTAAAGATTCACATGGGTTAAATTTTTATATCATAAAAGTGAATCATTTGAAGAGTTTAGAGATTTTTTACTTGGGTTTAGAGGAAACTAGGTTGTGAGATTTTAACAACCCAAAGTGATCATGGAGGAGAATTTGAAAATAAAAAATTTGAGGATTTTTGTAAGGAGAAAGGGATTGATCATAATTTTTCTGCACCTAGAATGCTTCAACAGAATGTGGTAGTCAAAAGAAAAAATAGAACATTAATAGAAGCCGCTTGAGCCATGTTGGCAGAATATTCACTTCCTAAATATTTTTTGGACTAAAGCAGTTAGCACGACATGTTAGGTTCTGAATAGGGTGAACATCATATCGAATTTGAATAAAACACCCTATGAATTATTTAAAGGGAGAACACCTTATTTGTCACGTTTGTAGGTTTTTGGATGCAAGGTGTTCATACATAACAATAAAAAATCTGTATTAGAAAATATTGATCCAAAATTAGATGAAGGAATTTTTCTAGGATACTCTAGTATTGAAAAATCTTATAGAGTATTCAATAAAAGAACTTTGATAATTGAGGAGACCACACATTTTGTATTTAATGAATATGAAATTTTGGAAGAGAAGATTGTTGAAGAAAATGAGATAGGAATTGACTCTCAAAAGATTGAGAAAATAAATTTGGATGAAAATTTAGAGATAGAAAACCCTTTGCCTAGAGATTTAAGATTTTCTAAAAACCATCCAAAGGAATTGATTATAGGTGAACCTAGTGAGGGTGCTAAGACTAGGCGTGGAATGAATAAAGAAGTAAATCATTCAGCCTTTATTTCTATAATAGAACCCACAAATATTAAATAAGCACTTTTGAATGAATTTTGGATTTTGACAATACAAGAAGAATTAAATTAATTTGTAAGAAATAATGTTTGGGAATTAATTGCAATGCCAAAGGATCAAAGTGTAGTTAGAACTAAGTGGATATTCAAGGACAAAATGAATGACTCAAGAGTAGTCATTAGAAATAAGGCTAGATTGGCGGCTAAGGGGTTTAATCATATTGAAAGAATTAATTTTGAGAAGACTTTTTCCCCTGTAGCTAGACTTGAAGTAAATAGGGTTTTATAAGCCTTTACCTGTTTTAGAGGATTTCAGTTATATCAAATGGATATTAAAAGTGCCTTTTTGAATGGGGTAATTCAATAAGATGTTTATATTGAGCAATCTCCATGATTTGAAAATTTTAAATACCAAAATTATGTGTTTAAGTTAAAAAAGGTAATATATGGTTTGAAACAGACACTTAGAGCTCAGTATAAGAGATTGAGCTCCTTCTTACTTGAGAGATCTTTTGAAAAAGGAAGTGCAGACACAACTTTATTTTTAAAGAAATTGAGAGATCATATACTCATTGTAAAATTTTATGTTGATGATATAATCTTTGGATCTACTAATAAAAATTTTTGTGAAAATTTTTCTGAAACAATGAGTAGTGAATTTGAGATGAGCTTAATGGGAGATTTGAATTACTTTATGGCTTTAGCATTAAGTAACTTGAGGAAGGAATATTTCTTAGTCAATCAAAGTATGTTAAGGATATCATCAAAAAGTATGAAATGGACAATGCAAAACCAGTTAGTAAACCTATGAGTTCCTCAGTACATTTGGATAAGGACCCAAAGGGAAAGTCTGTTGATCAAAAGAAATTTAGAGGAATTATTGGATCTTTGTTTTACTTGACTACTAGCCAACCTGATATTATATTTAGTGTTTGTTTATGTGCTAAATTTCAATCAGATCCAAAAGAATCACATTTGATAGCAGTGAAAAGGATTTTGAGATATCTATTGGGAACTCAGAACTTAGGGATTTGGTATCCTAAGTTTAGCTCTTCAATTAGAATAATTGTAAATTCAGATTTGGACTTTGCAGGTTGTAGGGTTGATAGAAAGAGTACTTCTGTAACATGTTAATTGAATAGAAATTATTTAGTCTCTTGGTCTAGTAAAAAATAGAATTTTATAGCCCTATCTACTACTAAAGCTGAATACATTGCCTTAGGATTGTATGGCACAAGTACTTTAGTATAAATAATAATTAATTGATTTAGGATTAACAATAGAAATAATTTTCATTTACTGTGATAACACTAGTGCCATTTGCATTTCTAAAATTCCTATTTAACATTTAAGAACCAAACATATTGACATCAAGCATTATTTCATAAGGGATCATTGTTGAGTCCAGTAATTAGGTTGTTAAGCCTAAGTAAATGTCCCACGGCTACCAAGAGGGGGGTGAATTGGTAGTTTTAAAAATTTTAAACCCTCTTAATGATAAAGTTGAACCGAAATAAAATTTTCTTTTAAAGTTTGTAAAAAAATGTTTTTCAACCACAGAGTTGTTTAAACTGAAATTTAAAGTGCGGAAACGTAAAAGCAATAAAGTAAATGACACCAGATTTATAGTGGTTCGGTCTATAACCAGACCTACATCCACTCCTCAGAGGCACCCTCTGAGTATTGCACTAAAACCAATAATGACACTCCTTTAGCACCCACAGCAAGGCGGAGAAGCCTTTACAACACACTCTTTTCACCACTACCCGGTGCGGCAGAGAACCGTCGTCCTTTTACACAAATCACAGTGCTGGCAGAGAACCGTTGTCCTTTTACACTCTCCTAGTGTGGGCAGAGAACCCTACGGCTGTTCACACTCTCCAAGTGTAGGCAGAGAACCTTTCCGCTGTTCACACTCTCCAAGTATAGGCAGAGAACCCTTCGGCTGTTCACACTCTCCAAGTGTAGGCAGAGAACCCTTCGGCTGTTCACACTCTCCAAGTGTCGGCAGAGAACCGGATCTCCTTGACTGATCTTCTCACAAGAATCTAGAAGGAAGAAGGAAAAGAGTGAAGAAATCCAATTTCACAAGTAGAGACTCTTACCTTAGTAATCCAAGTGAAGGCTTCTCGCTCCAGTGGTAGGAATCCTCTTTTGAATGCTCTCTTTCACTCTCTCCTTGGCTATTCTCTCAAGAGGCACAAAGATCAAATGACAAAAAGATTGGTTGGCAGTCTAATTTGTACTATTTATACAAAAGACATGAAAAACCGCCCAAAAACTTCATATTTTCAATTCTGTACGCAGTGGATCGTCCGGTACGATCTTGGATCGTCCTGGACGATTTTACTTAAACGATCTGAAACGACCCAATTTGTATATGTGTACGAAATGACTTCGTACAGCTGATCGTCCTGTACGAACTAGGTTCGTCCAGTACGAACATTTATTACAAGGTCGGTTCTAGAAACTGCTGAAAACTGTTCTAAGTCGGTTAATCGTTTGGACGAAAATATGTTCGTCTGGACGAAAATTTTCCAGAGAGCTGATCGTCCTGGACGATTATTTATTTCGTCTGGACGAAAATTTTCCAGAGGACCAATCGCCGCGGACGATAATTTGTTTTCGTCTGGACGAAAATTTTCCAGAGAGCTGATCGTCCGGTACGATATTTATTTTCGTCTGGACGAAAATTTTCCAGAGGACTGGTCGCCTCGTACGATGATAAAATTTGTCTGGATGAAAATTTTACAAAGAACCCATCGTCCGGGACGATAATAAATTTTGTCTTGGACGATAATAAATTTTGTCCTGGACGAATAGGACTTAGAAAAATTTTTTGAGCAAATTCCTATTCGTTCCAAGTGCTCTATAGGAGATAACTGACGGATCATCCAGTACGATAAAAATCGTCCTGTACGATCAGTATAAAATTATATGACCTGCTTATGTGTGTGTGTAAGTTTTTTAATTCACTCAATTACAATCACTCCCTTTCAAAATTAAATCAAAGAAAGTGCAAACTTCAAATAGACAAAATATCTCATGTTGAATTTGATTTGAAGTTATCGTAGTCTGGAGTCGGATTTTCCTGAATTGTTAGTACACACAAGAGCAAAAGCAAGTCTTCTAAAATTGTTAGGAGATAACTATACATTTGAACAATAATGTTTGGAATCATCAAAACTACATAAGTTGCACAAATATAAATCATTCAAATAGCAACTATTCAAACAATCTCCCCCTTTTTGATGATGGCAAAACAATTATTATTTGTATGGTTTCAAGTTAAACAAATCTCCTATCTCCTAAACTCCCCCTGAATTGATGAGTACATTAAAATAAGGAGGCATAAAGAACAAAATTTTTGTTTTTCTAAAATTTTAACACAAACAACTACAAAGTTAAAAAAACTTGCAAACAGAACAATCAAAATAGAAAATACAATAATTTCTCCCCCTTTTTGACAACAACAAAAAGTGAAGAAGAAAAAGACAAGAAATGTAAGTAATTATATGAAAATCATTTTTAAAATTTAATCTAAATTGTGATTGACATAGGGTATGCAATTTTAAACTAAAGATATTAGGTCAATCATAGAAATTCATACAATTTAAGAACTGATATAACATTGTAAGTAAGAAGAATTTATCAAAGACATGATTCAATTTAGACATTTGACTATAGAAAATCATTACAAGAGAGATGTATAAAAATTCTATATTTCAAAGTTCAATAGAATATAAATGAACATAAGATCAATTTGAATTAAGAGATTGAACGAATTTGGAAAGAAGAGAATTACCTCATGTGGCGCTTTGCGCATCTTTTTCAAAATTTTTGGGCACATTTTTGTGCATTTTTTCTTGGTTGAGCTTATTTTGTGCCTCTTTTTCACTTTGCAAATCTTTACGAATTCCTTTTGATTTTTGTACATTTGTATAATGTTCAAGAGTAATTGAGACCAATTCTTTCCAAAATCTATAATCTAAAATTTCAAATATTTCTAGGTGCATAAATATCACTTGAGCATAGAAATACAAAATAAGAAAACATCTAAATTGCAATAGTAATATTAACTTTTATGTAGTCTAAATGAATAGACATGAATTTAAAAGTTCTAATTACAACAAGTTATAAACAACTTATAAATTCAGAAAGTCTAGATTTTCTAATATAGATAATCTCAAATTACAATCGAATTTAAGCACTATGTAGATTAAATAATACTAATGAAATTCATAAACATTAACCACATTTCAAAACAAATCTAATAAAAGAAAACTTTCATTGATACTTAAGAAACAAATTACATAAAAAGAAGAAAAATACATTGAACTTAAAAAAAAGAAAAACCAACATAAACACAAACATTTAACAAATAAAACAGACACGATACAAACATAAAAAAATACAATAAACACACATATAAACATTTCTACTGTTCTGGAGGACGAGGAGGAGGAATGCCGCCAAAAAGGTTGAAGTAGGAGGCATCAACATTACATTGGTATTAATTTCATGAACTTCATCTTTAATATTACCAATGTCTTGTTGCTGCTGCGTAAGTTGAGCATCAAATTGATCAAACCTTTGATCAATGTGAGTCTCTAATCTATCAAATCTCTCAATCAGATTCTGGTAATTTGATTGAGAAGCAGAATCTTGCACTCCTTCTTCTTCCTCTTCTGAAGCACTGGCATGTGCTTTTTCTTTTTCTTTTTTCTCCTTGAAGAGCAATCTGAATGATGCATCGTTATAGTAAACTGGCTCTTTATATTCTTCATCAGGATGCACTATGTTGTATTTCTTTTCTAAAATATAAGTGATTAAGTGTCCTAAAGAAATGTTCTTCTTCCTCTTCTGATCTGCATGTCCTATTTCTGAAAGCCCATATATATGGTCTATGATAAGTTGGGCTTCATCAATAGGATGTCTTTCAATGATTAAAAAGGTTAGAACAGAAAGGAGAGGGGTAATGTTAATCCTATCACCAGCTTTAGGAATAGTTGAGGATCTAAGGATATGCTGGATGATTCGGGCATCTTGGGTCATACCGGAGACTCTAGCAACATGATAGGTTATGCCTATTTCTCTAATCACCCTATTGATTTGAAACCATTTGAAGGAGGTTTCTGACATTAGGGTGTGGGCTCTATATCCTTTAGTTCTTAAGTTTAAAAATGCACCAAGGTCGTGCTTGGTGATCTCAACTTTTTGCTTAAAAACATAAGAACTAATGGTGGAGTGGTCAGAATTGAAACTCATGTTTGCTAGAAAGTAATGGTAGGTTTGCTTATTGTAGAAGTGGACGAGAGAAAGAATGAACTAAAATTGGGTTGAGGCGAAGAGGTGCAATACCCGAAATTTCAACTCAGTTTGGATAAGAATCCGAGACGGAGTGATTTTTACGGATGCAAAACGAGGAAAAGATTCCTCATTTGCCTTGGAAAAAAAGTTGTCTGGGCATTCCTATTTGGTTTCTTCACCAAAACCTTTTGTCTTTTGCTAGAGGAGGCCATTGTTGATTTGATGTAGAAAGGGATTGAAAAAGAAGTTTGGAAGTGTGATTGTTAAGTTTGAAAGCCTTCATATTTAAAGAAAAACGATACGTTCGTCCTGGACGAAAATATTTATCCTGGACGAAAAATTATCGTTCGTCTGGACGAAAAAATTCGTATAGACGATCCAATTCGTCCAAAATGTAACGGCTTTTCGTAATCAACACAACTTACGATGCGTCCCTTCGTACAGGCTTTTTGACTTGACCGATCGTACAGACGAAAAATTTTCGTACAGACGATCAAAAAGTAAATCGTTTTAATGACTCTTGAAAACCGTCCCCTACATCGAACTGACACATGTTCGTCTGGACGAACGAAAATTTCGTATAGACGAAGTTCATATTAAAAACTGTCTTATCCACTCAACCGCTGCATTCAATCGTCCCGACGTTTGAGAGAGAGAAAAAATTCGTCCTGGACGATCATCAGATCGTACAGACGATCTAATTAAAAACTGCTCTCAAAACGGTTAAAATTCGCGCAAACTGTTCCTTCACACATCGTCCCGTACGAAACATTTTCGTCCTGGACGATTTCCTACAAAAAAAATTTTTATTTTGAATTTTTTAAATTAAGAAAATAAAAAAAAATATTCAAAAAATACAAAAAACATAAAACAAAATCATAAATCCAAAAACAAATCATTCAAAAAACACAAAATTTCACAAAATCAAAACTAAAACAAAACAAATATCAATGTTCCAAAGACATTTTGTTTAAGCATTCAAATCAATAACACTAAGCCTTGTTCTTAAAGTACTGAAGGTATCAAATGCTAAAGGTTTTGTAAAAATGTCTGCAAGTTGATTTTCAGTTGAAACATGTATGAGTTAAATTTCTCCTTTGGATACATGATCCCTTATGAAATGATGCCTTATATCAATGTGTTTGGTTCTAGAATTTTGAATAGGATTTTTGGAAATGCAAATAGCACTAGTATTGTCACAATAAATTGGAATAGTGCCTATAGTTAATCCTAAATCAATCAATTGTTGTTTTAACCAAAGTACTTGTGCCACACAACTTTCTAATGCAATGTATTCTGCTTCTGCAGTAGATAGTGCCACTGAATTTTATTTTCTACTAGACCATGAAACTAATGAATTTCCAATGAATTGACATGTTCCAGAAGTGCTTTTCCTATCCACTCTACAGCCTGCAAAGTCAGAATCTGAGTAACCAATAATTTCAAATGAAGAGCTAAACTTAGGATACCAAATTCCTAAGTTTTGAGTTCCTAGAAGATATCTTAAAATCCTTTTCACTGCTGTCAAATGTGATTCTTTTGGATCTGATTGAAATCTAGCACATAAGCAAACACTGAACATAATATCTGGTCGGCTAGCAGTCAAGTAAAGTAAAGATCCAATTATCCCTCTAAATTTCTTTTGATCAACAGATTTTCCCTTAAGGTCCTTATCCAATTGAACTGAAGAACTCATTGGTGTACTAACAGGTTTAGCATTGTCCATTTCATATTTTTTGAGGATGTCCTTAATATATTTAGTTTGACTAAGAAAAATACCTTCCTCAAGTTGCTTAATGCTAAATCCTAGAAAGTAATTTAAATCTCCCATTAGACTCATTTCAAATTCACTACTCATTGTTTTAGAAAAATCATCACAAAGATGTTTATTTGAAGATCCAAAGATGATGTCATCCACATAAATTTGAACAATAAGTATATCCTTTCCAATATTCCTTAAAAAGAGAGTTGTATCCACACTTCCTTTTTCAAAAGATCTTTCAAGTAGGAAGGTGCTCAACCTCTCATACCAAGCCCTAAGTGCCTGTTTCAATCCATATAATGCCCTTTTTAATTTGAAAACATGATTTGGAAATTTAGAATTTTCAAAACCTGGAGGTTGTTCTACAAAAACATCTTCCTCAATTACCCCATTTAAAAAGGAACTTTTGACATCCATTTGAAACAATTTAAAACCTTTAAAACAGGCAAAGGCTAGTAAAACCCTAATTGCTTCAAGTCTAGCTACAGGGGCAAAAGTTTCCTCAAAATCAATTCCTTCAATTTGATTATACCCCTTAGCTACTAATCTAGCCTTATTTCTAATGACTACTCCTGAGTCATTCATTTTATTTTTGAACACCCACTTGGTTCCAACAACACTTTGATCTTTTGGCCTTGTAGTTAGTTCCCAAACTTTATTTCTTACAAATTGATTTAACTCTTCTTGCATGGCCAATATCCAAAACTCATCTGAAAGTGCTTGATCAATGTTAGTGGGTTCAATAGTTGAAATAAAGGCTGAATGATTGACTTCCTTGTTTAATCCATGCCTAGTTCTAACACCCTCACTTGGTTCACCTATAATCAATTCCTTTGGGTGGTTTTTAGAAAATCTCAAATCTCTAGGCAAAGGGTCTTCTCTTTCTAAATTTTCTTCCACATTTTCTTCCAAATTTAATCTATCAATCTTTTGGGAGTTTTCTTCAATTTCTTCTTCAACAACATTTGGCTCTTCCATGTTTCCATTTTCATCAAAAACAACATGTGTGGTTTCTTCAATGACTAAAGTTCTTTTGTTGAATACTCTATAAGATTTTCCAACACTTGAATATCCAACAAAAATTCCTTCATCTGATTTTGGATAAAATTTTCCTAAGGCAGATTTTCCATTATTATGTATGAACACCTTGCAACCAAATACATGCAAATGAGACAAATTTGGTGTTCTAACTTTTAGCAACTCATAGGGTATTTTATTCAAATTTGATCTCACATTCACCCTATTCAGAACATAGCATGCAGTGCTAACCGCCTCAGCCCAAAAATATCTAGGAAGCGAGTATTCTGCTAACATTGCTCGGGCGGCTTCTATTAATGTTCTGTTCTTTCTTTCAACTACTCCATTTTGTTGAGGAGTTCTAGGTGCAGAAAAATTGTGATCAATCCCCTTTTCTTTACAGAAATCTTCAAATCTTTCATTTTCAAATTCTCCTCCATGATCACTTTGTATAGAAATTATTTCACATCCTAGTTTTCTTTTTATCCAAGTTGAAAAATTTCTGAATTCCTCAAATGATTCACTCTTATGAAAAAGAAATTTAACCCAGGTGAATCTTGAAAAATCATCTACTATAACAAATCCATATACCTTTCCTCCTAGACTAACAATGCTTACAGGTCCAAAAAGATCCATATGAAGAATTTCTAAAGGTTTACTGGTCCTAAGATCTTTATTGGACTTAAAAGAGGACTTCACTTGTTTTCCTAATTGACATGCATCACATAGATGGTCCTTGGTAAAGTCTAGTTTAGGTATTCCTCTCACCAAATTCTTTTGGGTAATTCTTCTAAGATTTTTCATACTAGAATGACAAAGTCTCCTATGCCAAAGCCATGATTCATCAGAAACAGTTTTCAAATAAAAGGCAGTAAGAGATTGAATACAATTTAAATCTAGCATGTAGACATTGTTTACCCTTTTTCCATTTAAAACAATTTTCCCATTTAGGCTAATTATGCAGCTAGTAGGTAAAAATTTTATATTATAGCCCTTATCACATAGCTGACTTATGCTTAGAAAATTATGTTTTAAGCCTTCAACTAATAAAACATTGTCTATGAAAAAGTTTTTCAAATTTCCAATCATACCTGATCCAACCACTTTCTTTGTGGTATTATCTCCAAGTGTAACCTTGCCTCCACTCCTGGCTTCCAGCGTTATGAATTGAGCAGTATCTCCAGTCATGTGCTTTGAACATCCGCTGTCCAGGTACCATATACTCTCACGAGGTCTTGTGTGAGAGTATACCTGCAAAATTCTCAAATGTTAGACCTGGGAACCCAAACTAGTTTGGGTTCACCTTTATGAAATTTATAATCAGATGCATGTATGATATGTCTAGGTTTATGCATCTTAGTTCTCCACACCAAATTAGGTTTCATCTTTAAAGTGCAGGTGTGAGATATATGTCCCAAAAATCCACAATTGTTACATTTAACATTAGGAAAAATATTCCTATGTTTTCTTTCATATGATTGTCTTCTAAGGGATTTCATGAATTTAGGATAATATTTAGGATTTGTAAAATCTTCAAGTTTAGGGGGGTTCCTATTATCCTCGAGAGCTCTTATAGTGAGTTTGTAAAATGAATTCATATCCTCCAAGATTCGATTGGTATAATTGATTCTATATGTCTTGCTCTCAGATTCATCCTTAAAATTCTTAAATTCTTTTTCAAGTTCAGCATAGGATGATTTTAAATTCTCAAAATTTTTATTCAAGTCATCATATTCATCAAGTAGTTTCATGTGGTTGCTATCAATTAAAGCATGATCTTTCCTAAGGATTTCGTGTTCCTTTTTAAGCTCTTCCAATTCTAAAACTAAACTAGCATGCATCTTTTTCATTTTCCTATATGCATCATACATGTGTTCAGAAACTTCAAACAATTCATTATAGGTTAAATCACATACCTCTTCTTGATCTGATTGTTCAGCATTATCTGCCATCAAGCAAAGGTTTGTGACTTCTTCTTCTTTTTCAGTCTCAGATGAGTCTGAAGCTGAGTCCGCCCAAAAAGCCTTTTGAAACTTCTTCTTGCCCTTCTTTACCATTGGTTTCTCCTCTACCTTCTCCTTGTTAGGAGTGGCTTTGAGTTTTGGACAATCAGTCTTTATATGACCTGGTTTCCTGCATTCATAATAAATCACTTCATTAGAAACCTTGCCATTTCTGTTATACTTACCTCTATTCCATTGCTGGCGTCTCTTCTACTTCCTCTTTAAAAAGCTTCTGAATTGTCTAGTCATCAGTGCAATATCATCTTCATCCTCAGGTTGTGAGTGTTCACTTTCTGACTCTTCCACATTTAGTGCAATATTTTTGTCCTTTCTTGGTTCACCTGCATCAATCTTTCTTTGACTTACTCCTTGCTCGTAAGCAATGAGTGAACCAAGAAGATTGTCAATGGAATAAATGTTCAGATCTTTAGACTCTATAATTGCAGTAATTTTAGCATCGTATGCAGTAGGTAAACAACGAAGAATCTTATTAACCATTTCAACATTAGTTAATTCCCTACCAAGTGCATGCAAAGAGGTGACAATTTGAGTGAATCTTGTGTACATGTCAGATATAGATTCATTAGGTTTCATGCGAAATAATTCGTAGTCATGTAATAAGATATTGAGTCTTGATTGCTTAACCTCATTTGTCCCTTCATAAGTAATATAAAGTTTATCCCATATGTCTTTTCCGCTTTTACAAGTGGAAACTCACATGTAATCTTCAGATTTTAAAGCACAAAAGAAACTATTTAAACATTTCGCATTTAATTGTTCTAAGTCACATTCTTCAATAGTCCAATCTGCATAGGGTGTTTCTACCCTAATTCCATCAACTATTCTAGTTGGTTTTGAGTAACCTTCCTGGACTAGCATCCACATGCGATAATCAAGTGACTGTAAGAAAGTAGACATGCGTGTTTTCCAAAAATCAAAAGGAATATTGTCAAATAATAGAGGTCTAGTGATAGAGTAACCCTCAGGTGTGTTTCGGTTTCCAAATGTAGCCATCTACGTTAATCAAAAAGTAGTTCAAACTTATGATTTTGAAACTATGCTCTGATACCACTTGTTGAGTCCAGTAATTAGGTTGTTAAGCCTAAGTAAATGTCCCACGGCTACCAAGAGGGGGGTGAATTGGTAGTTTTAAAAATTTTAAACCCTCTTAATGATAAAGTTGAACCGAAATAAAATTTTCTTTTAAAGTTTGTAGAAAAATGTTTTTCAACCATAGAGTTGTTTAAACTGAAATTTAAAGTGCGGAAACGTAAAAGCAATAAAGTAAATGACACCAGATTTATAGTGGTTCGGTCTATAACCAGACCTACATCCACTCCTCAGAGGCACCCTCTGAGTATTGCACTAAAACCAATAATGACTCTCCTTTAGCACCCACAGCAAGGCGGAGAAGCCTTTACAACACACTCTTTTCACCACTACCCGGTGCGGCAGAGAACCGTCGTCCTTTTACACAAACCACAGTGCTGGCAGAGAACCGTCGTCCTTTTACACTCTCCTAGTGTGGGCAGAGAACCCTACAGCTGTTCACACTCTCCAAGTGTAGGCAGAGAACCTTTCCGCTGTTCACACTCTCCAAGTGTTGGCAGAGAACCCTTCGGCTGTTCACACTCTCCAAGTGTAGGCAGAGAACCCTTCGGCTGTTCACACTCTCCAAGTGTCGGCAGAGAACCGGATCTCCTTGACTGATCTTCTCACAAGAATCTAGAAGGAAGAAGGAAAAGAGTGAAGAAATCCAATTTCACAAGTAGAGACTCTTACCTTAGTAATCCAAGTGAAGGCTTCTCGCTCCAGTGGTAGGAATCCTCCTTTGAATGCTCTCTTTCACTCTCTCCTTGGCTATTCTCTCAAGAGGCACGAAGATCAAATGACAAAAAGATTGGCTGGCAGTCTAATTTGGACTATTTATACAAAAGAAATGAAAAACCGCCCAAAAACTGCATATTTTCAATTCTGTACGCAGTGGATCGTCTGGTACGATCCTGGATCGTCCTGGACGATTTTACTTAAACGATCTGAAACGACCCAATTTGTATATGTGTACAAAATGACTTCGTACAGCTGATCGTCCTGTACGAACTAGGTTCGTCCAGTACGAACGTTTATTACAAGGTCGGTTCTAGAAACTGCTGAAAACTGTTCTAAGTCGGTTAATCGTTTGGACGAAAATATGTTAGTCTGGACGAAAATTTTCCAGAGAGCTGATCGTCCTGGACGATTATTTATTTCGTCTGGACGAAAATTTTCCAGAGGACCAATTGCCGCGGACGATAATTTGTTTTCGTCTGGACGAAAATTTTCCAAAGAGCTGATCGTCCGGTACGATATTTATTTTCATCTGGACGAAAATTTTCCAGAGGACTGGTCGCCTCGTACGATGATAAAATTCGTCTGGACGAAAATTTTATAGAGAACCCATCATCCGGGACGATAATAAATTTCATCCTGGACGAATAGGACTTAGAAAAATTTTTCGAGCAAATTCCTATTCGTTCCAAGTGCTCTATATGAGATAACTGACGGATCGTCCAGTACGATAAAAATCGTCCTGTACGATCAGTATAAAATTGTATGATCTCCTTATGTGTGTGTGTAAGTTTTTTTATTCACTCAATTACAATCACTCCCTTTCAAAATTAAATCAAAGAAAGTGCAAACTTCAAATAGACAAAATATCTCATGTTGAATTTGATTTGAAGTTATCGTAGTCTGGAGTCGGATTTTCCTGAAATGTTAGTACACACAAGAGCAAAAGTAAGTCTTCTAAAATTGTTAGGAGATAACTATACATTTGAACAATAATGTTTGGAATCATCAAAACTACATAAGTTGCACAAATATAAATCATTCAAATAGCAACTATTCAAACAATCATGTATCCAAAGGAGAAACTGAACTCAATCATGTTTCAACTGAGAATTAACTTGCATATATCTTTACAAAACCACTAACCTTTGATATTTTTAGTACATTAAGAACAAAGCTTGGTGTGATTAACCTGAATGCTTAATTAAATTTTCTACAACATTGACATGAGATTTTGTGTGTGTGTGTATTTTTTTATTTTTTTATTTTTTTTTTATTTTTTTTTCTATTTTTTTCATTTTATGTGAGTGCTTGCTTTTGTGATTTTGTCTGCTTATTTTGTGATTTTATTTTTCAAAATGTCTTAACATTAAAATTTATGGTTTTAATCGATCGAACTAAATTTTTAAGTTCTCTATTCAGCTGTATGAAATTAATTTTGTACTGGACAAATTCTGTAGCAAAAAATGATTGTATGGTAGAATAGAATGCATACAATTTTTATTTTTCAATATAATTCGTCTGTATGATAGTCCGGATTGTCTGGATTATGTGTATTAAATCATTTGTACACATCTACAAGGTTATATGGATATAAGCATTTATTTTTTCTTATTATATGTACGAACCTTAAGTTCATATATATGAACTTTGTGTCATTCTGAGTAGGGGAGAATTCAAACCGTCATAAAAATGATCTTAAATAATCAATTGTCCTGGATGAACACCTATTCTTCTGTACGATCATTTGATTAAAAAGTTTGAATGAAAGGATGTCTCGTAACTCGTATGATTACAAAAAGTCATTTCATTTTAAATGCATGTATTCATACATACAAAATTTTACTTCGTATATATAAACACAAGTATCGTACTAGACGAACCCTTTTTCGTCCGTACGAAAGGTCATTTTTTTTATAAATAGAAGTGTTTTAGAACTCAAATTTCATTCTCTTCAAAAGCCTTTTCTAATCCTTTTTCATTCAATATTTTAATGGAAAGCTCAAGCAAAAGGACTAGACATACTAAGGAACTCACCAATGGACCTTCCTCTAAGAATGCCAACAAAAATTTCTTGTCCAAAGCAAACGAAGAATCTTTTCCTAGGTTTGTTTCAAAAAAAAATCACCCCTTCTAGAGTTCTTATTCAGGAGAATACTATTTATCACGTAATGCCACTTTTCGCCTCTACCCAATTTGCTTTTATCTTCACTTTGATTCACTCTTATAATAAGAAAACTTTCTACTATTTCCTTACAAATATGAATTTCAACTCTGATCAAAATAGGATTAGATCCTATGTTCTGGGGAAGCACGTAGAAATAACCAAGGAAGATATATGGATATTTTAAAATTTGAGAACTTAAGGAGTAAGAGCCCACACCTTGACATCGACATCTGACTTTGATTGGACTGAGATAAACCGAGTGCTTAGAGGGGTTATATAAGTATGGCATTCGCCTAAGGTAAACACCTTACACCAAGATGCTAGAATCATCCAGTATGTTCGTAGGACTTCTATCATACCAAAAGCTGGTGATCTAATAAATATCACTTATCTTCTTTCCACTATAACTTATCTGATCATTATTGGCCAACCTATTGATGAAGTCCAACTCATTCTTGACTACCTTTATAGGCATTCTGAAATTGACTATGTACCCCAGAAGAGAAAGGAGAACATAACCTTAGGACACATTCTTAAAAAGAAGTATGATTTAGTTCATTCTGATGTGACACATTTAGAAGAGCCCATCTTCTATAATAAGGGTTCATTTCGAGCTATCTTTATTAAACATGATGAAGTTGTTGACACTGAGGGAGAGGAGAGAGCACTTGCATCTGAGCCTATTCAATGACCATCCTATCAGGATATGGTCCAACTCTTCATAGACTAGAGAGCCACTTTGATCAGTGATTTGATCAAATTTAGGCTCATCTAATTTAGCAGGACGAGCGATAACAACAGGATATGGGTTGGATCTGAGGTCAGTTTAACTCGGTGAACGCAAATGTGGCAATGATGAATAGCTATTTTTCCTTCTTCAACTAGCCACATCCTCTAGACCAGGGCCCCTCATAATGAGGGATATACTTCTTCTGTGACTTTCTTTGTTATACTTATGATGTGTTGTGATGATGTATGGAGTTTTTACAACTATCATTTGTTTGTGTTTTTATGTTAGTTGTTTTTATTTTGAAGTTGAATTGATACCTATCACGTTCAAATGTTATCATTTACATTGATATCAATAAAACCTATATTGTCTTGATTTTTAGTTGTTTTTTATCTCTTTCAGAAATACTTATTAGTCTATATGATTATCCTAACATTTTTGATCTAACAAGAGATATAATTTGAAAAGCAATACAAAATTGAATTTATTAGAAAATCTATTTTCTTTTTTAAAATTAAGTTAGTTTATAACTCGATCAAGTTGAGGCTATCAATCTCATGTTTCTTTTTAGACTAACATAACTTTAATATTATTATTGCAATTTTGATGTTTTATTATTTTTTATTTCTCTTTTCAATATAAATATCTTTATACTTAGAGAAATTTGAATTTTTAGATTATCGATTTTGAAAAGATCAATAAAATACTTGAGAAATGTACAAATGTACAAAAATTAAAAAGTATGCACAATGGTTCACAAATTGAAAAAGAGACACAAAATTAGCCCAAAAATAAAAAATATGCTCAAAGTGTGCCATAAAATATTGAAAAGATGTGCAAAGTATATGATCTTTCCACCATCTTTTAATCTATAATTTAAATGAATCTTCTGTTCAATTTTATTTTATATTAAAAATTGAATTACCTTAATTTTCATTTCATCTACTTTGCAATAATTTTTCTTATCAAATTTTATATACTAATTCATGATCTTGATATACTTTTCTTCTTATCTATGTTATATCTAAACTTAAATCAAATGAATTTTTCATTTTCTCTAATGACATTTATCTTTTTATTACAAATATAACTGAATATCTTTCAGGACCAATTATCAAAGGCTTCTCGTATGGCTTCTTAGATTTGTATTATTCATTTATTTCTCTCCTTTTGCTGTTATCAAAAATGGGGAGAAATTTTATTTGTCTTGTTTTGTTAGTGTCTTCTCGTGTCATGTGTATTTTATTTGTTTTTATTTATGTTTAAATATTATTTTTCTTATTTTTTAAGTGTCTTCCAGTTTGTGTCTTCTCGTGTTATGTGTATTTGTTTTTGTTTGTTTTTTTATGTTTAGGGTTTTGGTTCTCGTTTTAATGTAATTTTTGTGTGCATAAAATTTTAAAATTAAAAGTATTGATTTATTCATAATAAATGCTCCTTATACTCATATGATTATCTATTCAGAGGAAGTTTAGGAGAAACTTAGGATTTTCAAATTTACATTAACAATAATTATTTTGCCATCATCAAAAAGGGGGAGATTATTGAGATAGTTGCTACTTAGCTTTGTGTGTTTTATATTATTGCAACTTGTTTGTTTTTTATGATTCCAAATATTATTATTTTGATTATTATTTTCTCCTAAAACATTTTAAAAGAATTATTTTTGCTTTTGTGTACTAACATTTCAGAGAAATCATACTCCAGATTATTGAAGACTTCAAATCAAGATCAGCTTAGAATGTTTTGTAAATTGAAGTATGCATTTTTCATTTTATTGAGTCTGAGAGAGTGTGATTATAATTGAGTAACTAAAGCACACACACACTTAGGGAAGAGTTTTAAAATTCAAAATTTTTAAACTGATTGTATAGTATGAACCATGTTCTTATTGGATGATCTGGTAAGTTATTGTCTCAAACGAGTAATGGAACGAACAGAGAGGGCTAAAATTTTCAAGTATTAATCATACGGATGATATTTTACATTCATCCCGGGACGATCTTCTCTATTTTTGTGAAATGTAAAGTTCTTCTAGATGATATTTTTATTTGTTCCAGGACGATGTGCTCTGGATTCACGAAATATGAAGTTCTTCTAGATGATATTTTTCATTCGTCCCAAAATGACATGCTCTGGGATCACAAAATATGAAGTTCGTCCAGACAATATTTTTCATTCATCCCAGGATAATGTGCTCTGGATTTGTGAAATATGAAGTTTGTTCAAACAATATTTTTCATTTATACCAGGACGATGTGATCTAGATTCACCAAATGTGAAGTTCGTCAAGTCAATATTCGCCAATCATCCGAGTATGATCTGCTTTGTTATGTAAACTTGTAGTTTGTCCTATTATTTTGTCCCAACAAACTTTGAAAATAAATATTCGTACCAGACTACCCTGTTCGTACAAGATAATGAACGGGTATGAAGGAAGTTCGTACCAATTTACATTGAGTTCGTACGGGACAGTTTTTATATTGTTTGTACATATGAAATTGGGTCGTACAGGATGATCCTGGTCGGTTAAATTTGGAAAAATGCTATTTTTGGGCAGTTTTTTGTGTCTTTTCTATAAAAGGTCCACTTAAGACAGTCATTCAATCTTTCTATCAATTGGTCTTTGTGAATAGTTAAGGGAGAATGAAGGAGAGAGTGAGAGAGAGATATTGAAGGATATTTCTTCTTATTGGAGAGTGAATGATTCACTTGGTTACTCAAGGGTAAGAATCTCTGTGTGCATATTTATTTTACTTCACACATTTCTCTTGTCCTTCTAGATTTCTTGTGAGAAGATCTTTCAAGAAGATCTGGTTCTCTACCGACACTCGAGGAGTGTGAACAACTGAAGGTTCTCTGCCTTCACTTGGAGGGTGTAAAAGGATGAAGATTCTCTGCCTATGCTTAGAGGGTATAAAAGGAAGAAGGTTCTCTGCCTACACTTGGAGGGTGTAAAAGAATGAAGGTTCTCTGCCTACACTTGGAGGGTGCAAAAGAACGACGGTTCTCTACCGACACTAGGAGAGTGTAAGAAGAGGATGTTTCTCTACCGACACTTGGAGGGTGTAAAAAGATTACGGTTCTCTAAGGCATCGAGTAGTGGTGGAAGAGAATTTTTGTAAAAGCTTCTTCTCCTTGATGTGGGGGAAAAAGGAGAGACACTAGTGGTAATAGTGTAATACCTGAAGTGGGAGACTCCAGGGAGTAGATATAGGTCGTGTTTGACCGAACCACTATAAATCTTTGTGACATTTTAATTTTTGTTGCTTTATTTTCTATCTTTTTATTTGTTTGTGGTTGAAAATTAATTTTAAAACGTATTACAAAGAATCCATCGGTTTTAAATTTTTTAAATTCTAATTAAGAGACAAATTTTTAAAATTACCATTTCACCCCGACTCTTGGTTAGCCTTTGGGATATATGTTTAGGTCTAACAACATAACTCATATTCAACAAGATTCAACTGTATATACTCCTTGATTCTGAAGAGTTACTACCTATGAGGCTACTTAGGTTTAATATCAAAGGTATTCAAAGAATGCTACGAAAGAAAATAAATGTTCCTACCACTAAATTAAAACTTCATACATATCTAGGCCACTAGTATGAAAGGAATCCACCACCATTATGATAGAAATATATAGCTATGTATAAATGTGTTGAATTCATTAAGCAAATATATCTCTAGAGGGAGACTTGCCAAGTAATCACATCTGGGGAAATCATATTTGATAATGATGATGAGGAAGAGATGTACGAAGTAACCTATGATAATCAACTAGTAGATGTAAGTCCTACATCAAAAGAATTGAGGAAGACCCTCGCCCAACCTTTCTTTACTCCATTCTGTCAGAAGAGAAAGTAGACGAAATGAAGAAGCTTCTGTATGAATTTAGGGACTGCTTTACTTGGGCATATATTAAGATGCTCAGCTTATCTCAATACATAGCTATTCATAGATTCGCTATCAAACTAGATGCAACACCCATTAAACAAGCTATATGGAGGATGAGATTTGAGATTGAAGAACAGGTGATTATAGAAATAAAGAAGCTTATAGAAGCGAGCTTCATTCAAATAGAAAAATATGCTGACTGGATTGCTAATATTATCTATGTAAAAAAAAAAGAATGGTCAAATTTGTATCTGCATCGACTTTAATGACCTAGACATAGAGTGTATGAAAGATGACTTTTTATTCCCAGTATTAAAATTCTAGTTTACAACACTTCTAACTATGATATGTTTTTCTTCATGGATGGATTGTTGGGCAACAAGAAAATTAAAATGGTATTTGAAGATGAAAATTATACATCATTCATAACACTTATAGGCAAATTTTATTTTTCTACACGATCATACCCTATGACCTGAAGAATAGTAGTGCCATATATAAATGAATGATGACACAAATATTTGATGACCTGATTCATTAAAAGTTTGAATGCTATGTAGATGGCCTGATCATCAAGAGCATGGACCAAAAAGTTCACCTTAAACTCATTATGCCTCCCTCAAGTGTACATTTGGAATATCCTTAGGGAAATTTCTGAGGTACATCATTCGCCATTAAAGAATTTAAGTTGACCCAAATAAGATGAAGATAATCATAGAGATGCCACCACCAAAGATCCTTTGATAATTTTGCTCCTTACAAGGATAACTAGTTTTCATTCGGTAGTTTATATCAAATATGTTGGGTAGGTACCACCATTTTCAAATTTTATGAAGAAAGATGTTCGTTTCAAATATTATGCAGAGTGCTAAGAAGCATTTGATAGCATTAAGAGATACTTATTAAACCGCCCATTCTTATGGCATCGATTCTACGGATGTCTCTAATTTTGTATACTACTACACTAGAAGAGTTCCTAGGAGCATTATTAACTTAGCACAATAAAGAGGGCAAGGAAAAAGGATTCTACAACATCAGTCATAGTTTGATTGGAGCAGAAATATGCTACTCTCCAATTTAGAAGCATTCTTTGCCCCTAATTTTTGCTGTTCAAAAAATTAGCCATTATATGCTATCTCACAAAATCACCTTGATATCAAAGATCAATCTACTGATGTTCTTGATGACAAGACCAGCATTTACATGTCATTTAACTAAGTGGATAGTAATACTCCTGCAAGTTGATATTACATATGTTTCGCAAAAGTAGTGGAAGGGTAGGTGTTGGCAAACTTTCTCGTTGCATATCCTATCCATACACATTCACCACTCAATGATGATCTGACTGAAAAGCAGATCATGAATGTTAAAGAGGAGGAGATTCTACAAGTATGAAAAATATGCTTCGATTGAGCATCATAAATTAAGCACACTCGTCCTCTAAATCTAGAAAAATCTCAAGTCGGAATTGATCTCTTTTTTGTATCACGTAAGGTAGGCATAATAAGATACTCACTCAGGTTGAATGAACCTCGGACGAATAATGATATTGAATATGAAGCTTTAATAATAAGATTAGAGATTGGAATCGATGTTAGAATCCAGAATCTCTAAATCTTTGATGATTCTCAACTTGTTATAAATCAAGTACTAGGAGTTTACAAAATCACCAAATTCAAGTTGGCCTATTTTCTTCAGTAAGTTCTTGAGCTTATGAAGCAGATTCCAATTGTCAAATTAGCTCATATTTCTTGAGCCTAAAATAGCAAAGCCATTTGCCTTACCAAATTGGCTAAAAAAATGGCTAATATGGATGATGAATGTCCTATAAAAATTATGGTACATAATCATTGCGTATTAGAGCCAACACTATTATAACTCCCACATGAAGAGGGAATACCAAGCTCAAGCAAGTAGGATACAACCCCGGTTGATCCTTAACCTCCTTAACTAGTCAATCTTAGAGAGCAACCTGAAGAACACAAAGCTTCTAAGATAAGACACAAGGCTAGCAAAGCTTCAAAATCATAGTGACATTATTTAGATGTTGAAGAAGAAGATGTTTGGAGGCAACCTTTTATTGATTATTTCAAAGAAAGAAAACTAGCAGCAGACAAGTCATTAGCTACTCAAATTAAGAAGAGTACCTTACGATAAGTAATTTTCAACAACATGTACCAGCGTGCTTTTGATCAAATGTGGGTATGGTGTATGGGGACAAAAGAAGCCGATAAAATTATAGCAAAAGTTCATGAAGGAATTTGTCGAGCACACCAATGAAGCCTCAAGATAGTGGTTAAAATCAAAAGAATGGCCTGCTATTAGCCAAGAATTGTAAAGGATTATATCTAACACGCTAAGAGGTTCAACGAGTGTCGGATTCATAGGGATGTTATAACATCCTTGCCATTTAAATGTTGGAGCACTGATGTGATCTGACTAATAGATCCACAGTCATCATCAAGATATTACTTCATTTTGGTAGCGGTCGACCCTCATCCAAGTGGGTAAAAGAAGCTCCATTCAAAGAATTCACATATGAACATGCAATCAAATTCTTCCCTAATAATATTTTCTATATATTCAGTGTACCATACTGCATAATATTGGACAATGGTGCAACTTTAAAAGGAACTAAGATTAATAAATTTATCGATCATAACAAGATCAATTGGTGGTATTCCTCCATAAACTATCCAATAGCAAAGGTACTGATAGAAGCCTTTAATAAAACATTGGTAAAATTATTGAATAAATTTCTCACTAAGAATAAAAGAGAATGGCATACAAAGATGGCAGAGGTGTTGTGGGCCTATCTTACAACCTATGAAATAATAACCAAAGTCACTCCTTATTCATTAGTATTTGGAGTTGATGCAATGATTCCATTAGAAGTTAAATAACCATCTCTTCGGGTTACTATCTAAAATGAGCTTACTTAAGAACAAAATGCTCGGTTGAGAAAGAAAGAGCTCGATGCACTCAATGAATTCAGGTTAAAAGCTCAACAGAAACTAGAGATTTACCGATCAAGGAAGACAAATCCATTTGATTAGATGATGCATCCTTTATCATTTGAAGAAGAGGAATTAGTCCAGATGTAGAGAAGACCAACCATCCTGCACCAAAAAATTAGTGGTAAATTCGTATCAAACTGGGAGGGTCTCTTTATCATTGAGAAGGTGTACCAAGGAAGAGCTTATCAGTTGATCAATATGAATGGTCATAAGCCCATGCCGCAGATCAATGACCAATACTTGAAGAAATATTATGCATAAAATTATCCGAGAAAATGGTATGCTTAATGCACTATATTTTTATACTTATTTATTAGCATATATATTTCATATTATGAAATTCTCTTATATAGAAAGAATGTATTTCAAAATGCGCCATCAGACTATAGACATTTTAAATATTTATTTGGGTCGACATAGCGCTGCGTGCAAAAATTTCCAAATAAAATTTTAAAATCTCAATGTATAAGGCCTATTAAAAATCACCCTACAAGATAGGGGCATTTAAAATATTTTTTTTTATTCACATCACACCGCATGCTGAGATCAATATAAAAACTATGAAATAAAAAATTTCTCTCCTATAATATATGGGACAACCTTGTATTTATTTGGGTCAACATCTTGCTTTATGCCGAGATACCTAAATAAATATAAAAAAAAAACTATCTAAGCCTTTCTTGCATGATATGGGTTTATCATATTTATCTATGTTGACATCTTGCTTTGTATCCAAATCCCTAGATAAATATATAGAACCATTTTTCGACACAAAAGAATTTTCTTAAATACAAAAAAAAAGACAACTTTAGTTTTGAAAGTTCGTTAGGAATGTTAAGCCCTTAAGAACTAGCCCCAGGCTAACCAAGAGGGGGGTGAATTGGTTATTTTAAAAATTTCTTTAAACAAAGAGTACTAAAGAAAAAACCAAACTCTCTACTGAAATCAAAGTGAAGAATAATAAATAATACAGAAGCATAGAAAAAGAGAACAGATAGATTTTATAGTGATTCGATCAACTCGACCTACGTCCACTCCCTGGAGGCGCCTTCTGAATATTGCACTACACTAAATGTCTCTCCTTCTGTTCCCACAATAAGGCAGAGAATCCCTTACAAGAACTCCTTTTTGCCTACCCTGCAAGGCAGGGAACCCGACTCCTTTTGCTTCCTCCTGAAGCAGGCAGAGAACCCGACTCCTTTTGCTTCCTCCTAAAGCAGGCAGAGAACCTTGATCGTCTATTAGAGCTCACCTTTCCCAATCCTTCCAAGGACAAGAGACTCTAGTGGAAGAAGAAGTGGACTAATAGTTGGAGCAAACCCTTGTGAATCTCCCTCTAAAGATCCTCTCTCTCTTTCCCTCTCTCTCTCTCTCTCCTTTAAGTTTTCTCAGGTCAAGACAGCAGCAAAATATTGTTCAAACCATTGCTCAAGAGCTCTTTAAATAGAAGAGCTTTGAAAGAGCTCATTAATTAAAACTTGCTGACATTATCGTCTCGGACGATATACATATCGTCCTGGCCGATTAGTTCAAATTAAGCTTAATCAGCCGGGACGATCTGGGATGAATAATAGAATTTTGGTCATATCATCTTGGAAGATTATAATATCATCCTGGCCAATTAGTTTAAATCTTAAAATATCATCCTCAACATCGCCCTGGTCGTGCTTGGGCCGATCCTGATCGTCTAGAAGAAACAAAGGTTTTTGAACTGATCGTCCGGGCTGATCTCACGATTGTCCCGGCCGATTCGTTCAAAACTATAAAAATCATCCTTGACATTGCCCTGAATGTGAACTGGCCGATGTTGATCGTCCAACCTATCAACCCGGGCGATCCTGAGATCGTATGGGCCGATGGAATTATATCATTTAAACCTTAATTAATTTCCTTAATTATCAGATTAATTTAGGCATGATTTTTTTAAATTGTCCAAGACGATGACATGTATCATCCTGGGTGATAGCTTAAAAAATACATTGCAAAAACAGATCTGGCGGCTGATTCTTTCTAATTTAGGCTTATCATCCTAGCCGATACATGTATCATCCAGGCCGATATTCTTGATGACGGTTACCTTAACATGATGCCCTAATTAGGGTTTCTATTTTTGAAAAGATCGGCCAGGATGATATAAACATCGTCCAGGCCGATATGAGTAAAAATAGAAAACTCTAAAAAATCTCTCTCAAGTGTGTGTGTGTGTGTGTGTGTGTGTGTGTGTGTGTGTGTGTGTGTGTGTGTATGGTTACTTCACATTAGATACCACAGATATTACAATTGACTCAAGAAAGAGAAAAAGTTCATTACAAACTGACTCAGACCTATTCTACCCAATCTTAAGCAGGTTTCAATTGTCGTCTAATCTTGTGGTTCTGAAATGGTAGTAGGCAAGGTAGTTGTAGAGAAAAATGGTTTGCTATCATCAAAATCACAATTCATAAAAATAGATTTGCAACAATCTCCCCCTTTTTGATGATGGAAAACACTTTGATGATCACTTCTAAGCAATGTAATGAAAGCAGTACAAATCATAGAAAAGCTTTTTAAATTTCATCAGACTTGACAAGTACAAACACTACTCCCCCTTTTGATATCTCAAAAAGGAGAAAAAATAACCACAGACTAAAGCACCTAAAGTTGAAAAGAAAATACAAAACAAAAAAACAAACTAAACAAAATAAAAAAAAATGAGGGCTCCTGATCATCTAAAGGATGCGGTGGTGGTGGTGGTGGCTGCTCGAAGTAACCGGACAGGGCAGAAAACTATGAACCAAATATGGCAATGTCCTGGTCATGCTGCTACTGCTGGTGTGCAACATAAGCATTGAACAGGGCCACATCCTTAGCGTGCTGCTACTTCTGGTGGACTACAAAAGTCTCAAACTGGGTCTCCCAGTGATCAAACCGCTCCACCAACTGATCCAGCTGAGAGTGCTGGTGGATCGGAATAGGTTCTAGAATAGGAGCAGGAGCTGCCTCCTCGGCCCCCTGATATTCACCATCTCATGGGTGGAAATGAGTAATGTGAAGTGCATTGAAGGATCTGTTCGAGTAGAAAGGTGGCAGATGGTTGGGAGGAGCCAGAATTTGAAGTTGATATTTAGATTCTATGACATAAGTAATGAGATGTCATAGAGCAAGATTTGGTCTCCTCTTATGACCTGGATCTTGGATAGTTATCAAGTGTTCAATGTAATGAAAAAGCATGTCAGTAGAATTGAATTCCCTTTCATCCAGAATGTAAAAAGTAGTAACTGAAAGAAGTGGGGTGATGTGGATTTGGTCCCCAGCCTTAGGAATAATAGATGTGCGAAGGACATGTTTGATTATCCTCGCATTCCTGAGTAAGGAGCTAGTCTCTCCAACATGAAAATGGGAATTTGTATGATGAAGAAAATGATTGGAAGTGGACCAATCAAAATCAGGATCAGAGACAATAGTATGCAACTTATCCCTAATGGTGGATAGTTGCAACAGTTCAGTACAGTCCTGATATGTGATTTCGACAGGGCGTCGATTCACATAGGAAGTGAGTGTATTAAAAGAAGAATTTATGCAAATATTTTCATAAAACTCAAAAAATAAGTTCATAATAAAAGGGTACGGCCAAGGTAAGAATAAAACAGAGCGATGTATGGGAAAAAAGGTTTAGTACCGAATAAGAAAGGTAGGCAGGATTGATCGTCCGGGAGAGGGCGATGCTGCACTCTTTATAGGAAGGTAGGCGGCTTGGTCATCCACCTCCATAAAAGGAGGGTCCAGAGTTCCCCTTGATGTGCTAACAGAGGTGTGACAAGAGCGTTTTCCACCAGCCATAAGAAAACAGTAAGCAAATAGTTAAGGGGAGGAAAGATTTGTGAGAAAACTAGTGGCTAGAGGCCTAAATTTAAAGGCACGGCCATATCGGCCAGGCTGATCACTAAATCGGCCTGGCCAATTTGGAAAAATAATTGTGTCTGGCTGATTGTTCAAAAAGTCGATCTGATTTCCAAGCGGATCAGATATCGTCCAGGCCGATTTGACACAAGCGATCAGCCTGAGGAGTCAGGCCGAACGACCATTGAAAAAGAGTATCAGCCAGGCCGATTAAGTGGATCGTTCAGGCTGATGATTAATAATTGATCGTATCATCCAAATTTAAAACATTATAAAGCATGTGCCACGTGTATCGGCCAGGCCGAACAGTGTATCGGCCGGGCCGATTGCCCAAATATGGATCTTCCCGGGCGATTTTAATGACTTAAAGCATACTTACACATGTATCGTCCAGGACGATCAGGTGTATCGGCTAGGATGATAACAATAAAAGCATAGGCCAAGACAAAATTAAATCGGGCAAGACGATTGAAATGATTGTAGTAGAGGACGATCATATCGTCCGAGCCGATAATAGATCGGCTAGGACAATCAAGTTCAGAAAATTCCAGATGATGGATTTATGAATCAATGATCAGATCATCCAGGACGATATAAATATCAGCCAGGATGATTTCAGAAAGATTTTGAAGTTTTCAAGGAAAGATAGAGATGATCAGAAAAGCCCAAAAAATAAAATCAACTAAAAACAATCAACCTGAAACAATAGAAAAACTAGCAATGGAATTTTTTATTTTCAACCAAGGCATGAACATGATGTAGTCTTACATGTGATTGATTTAAAAATTTGTAAGTAAATGAGTTAACAACACCAAAAATAAAAAAAAATGGTAGAATATCCGATCATGTTAACCCTAAGCTCGAACTATCTTTCAGGGTAAAATTTTCTTTTGAAATAAATGACCTAATTCAAACAATTCAAATGGATATGAAAAAAGATCAGTTCACTACTTGGTTTCAAAAAAATATCTTATAGAATAATGTATTAAAGTAATAATGTCACAATCGCAAAAAGTTGAAATCAAGCCTTAATTTTATCAAGTGATATATAAAATCTTATATGCGTTTGGAATCAAATGTATTCATTGGGATATTGCAAAATTGGAGCTTTTTGCAATTTACTCTTTGAAGGAAGAAATCAAGGATTGGATGTTTAAATACAAAGGAATTATAATTGAAGGTGACAACTCCAACATCATCTCTTTCATTCAAAAGCTTTGGGAAAAAGGTAACAACATTAAGGAAGATCTTGATTTCCTTAAAAATTTTAATTTAGTTATCTTTAATTGTATTAGTAGAGATAACAATAAGTTAGCTAATTATTGTGCTAACTTAGCTCTTTTTAGTAGATTTTCTTGGGATGATATCTCTTTGAATAAGGTTCCTCCTTCTTTCTTGGACATTTTGAAGGAGGAATCTAACATCTAGTTGTATCTTGTTTATCTTTTATAATATATGTTAGCTTCGGCTTTTCCTCAAAAAAAAAATAAAAAAAAAGATATATGAAATCTTCTAAGTTTTGAAAAGAGAGAAGAGCTTGCGTTTGGTGGGCTCATTTTATGCCTCTTATCAATTGAATGGCGCTTTGCGCATCTTTATATTTATATATATTCAATTTGGTATCATTCCGCATCTTTTATTTTTGGCAACATTGGCCGCCTTTTTTTAATTTTTGTAAGCTATATTTTCTTTTAAAAAAACTCTTAAATAATCTTAGTTGTGAGTATATCTTCCAGATATTAGAGAAGAAAAATTTACTCTAATATAGGGAAGAACAATCCACAAAATAGAATCAAACATCGTATAAAGAAATGCAATGGCAGGACAATAAGGAATCTTGATGTGACATAAAAACTTTGATCATTACAAATATAAGATAGATTTGTTGTAGCAAGGTAGAAAAGATTTTAAATGCATAATCCATTGGTTAATTTGAGATAGACTATTGATTAGAAAAAAAACTATACCACTAAAATAGGTTAGAAAAAGAGAAATAATGAACGGTATATTACCCTTTAATAGATTAAGAGATGTAAAATATTGACTACATATTTTTAAAAGCAAGAACAAGGCACACAATATCACTTCAGCAATTTTGTTTTAAAATAAATTTAAGAAAATGAAAAATAAAGCACAAAAACAATAAACAAGCAAACTAAACAACAAAAAAAAACATAAAACAAATAAAAAATCAAGTTCATGTATTTATGTCAATCACACCCAATCTGGTCCTTAAAGAGCTGAAAGTGTCGAAGGGCAGTGGTTTAGTAAATATGTCAGCCAGTTGATTCTCAGTCGCCACATGGTGTAACTCTATGTCTCCCTTAGTCACATGGTCTCTAATGAAGTGATGTCTAATATCAATGTGCTTAGTCCTTGAATGTTGGATAGGATTCTTAGAAATGCAGATGACACTAGTGTTCTAACAAAGAATTGAGATGGTGTCTACAGGTAATCCTAAATCCAATTCATGCTGTTTCAACTAAAGGACTTGGGCCACACAACTTCCTAAAGCAATGTACTTAACTCCAGCAATGGAAAGTGCACACAGTTTTGCTTCATACTAGACCAGGAGACCAAAGATTGTTCTATGAATTGATAAGTTCCAGAAGTGCTTTTTCTATCCACCTTACATCCTGCAAAATTAGAATCAGAATATCCAATGATCTTAAAAGAAGTGATGTGCCTAGGATACCAGATTCCTAGGTTTTGGGCTCCTATAAGGTATCTAAGAATTCTCTTAACTGCAGTCAGGTGTGATTCCTTAGGGTCAGCTTGAAATCTAGCACAAAGACAAAAACTAAACATTATATCAGGTCGGCTAGCAGTCAGGTAAAGTAAAGATCCAATCATTACCCTATACTTCTTCTGATCAACAGATCTACCACTTGGGTCTTTATCCAACTGAACACTGGAGGTCATGGTAATATTTATTAGCTTGCTTTAATCCATCTCATACTTTTTTAAAATGTCCTTTATGTATTTTGATTGATTTAGAAATGTTCCATCATCTAACTGTCTTATACTAAACCCCAAAAAGTAGGACAACTCTCCCATCATACTCATCTCAAACTCTCTACTCATTGTTTTAGAAAACTCATCACATAGTTTCTTATTAGAAGATCTAAAAAATATGTCATCCACATAAATCTAAATAATGATTAAATCATCTCCTATTCTCCTCAGAAAAAGGATGGTGTCTACGCTCCCCTTAACAAACTCCCTCTATAATAGGAATGTGCTAAGCCTCTTATACCAAGCTCTTGGTGCCTATTTTAATCCATATAAGGCCTTTTTTAATTTAAAAACATGATTTGGAAAATGGAAACTATCAAAACCTGGGGGTTGTTCTACAAACACATATTCTTTTATTATCCCATTTAAAAAGGCACTCTTAAAGTCCATTTGGAAAAGCTTAAATCCCTTATAGCAGACAAAGGCTAGTAGCACTCTAATGGCTTCCAATCTAGCTACATGGGCAAAGGTCTCCTCAAAATCTATCTCTTATATTTGGTTGTACCCCTTAGCCACCAATCTACCTTTATTCCTAACTACCACTCTTGAATCATTCACCTTATTCTTAAAGACCCACTTCATTCCAACCATACTATGCCCCTTAGGTCTTTCTACATGCTCCAAAACATCATTCCTAACAAATTGGTTCAACTCCTCCTGCATGGCTAAGATCCAAAACTCTTCAGAAAGGGCTTGGTTTATATTGGTGGGTTCAGTCATTGAGATAAAGGCAGAGTGGTTCACTTCCTTCCTAAGTCCATGTCTAGTCCTAACTTCATCAGAAGAGTCTCCTAAGATCAAATCTTTAGGGTGACTTGAAGAGTATCTCCAATCTCTAGGTAAAGATCTAAATTTTCTACTCCTTGGGTAACCTCTCCTACTCCTTCAGTATTTTGGTGCTCTACCCTCTTCTTCAGATTTTCTACTCCAATGGTAATCTCTTTAACCTCAACATCATCCTCAACTCCAGGCTTTCTAGGATCAGACTTGTAAAACATCACATATGTAGTCTCTTTCACCACCAAAGTCCTCTTATTAATGTTGCAACTCTTTTCTCACGAATAGTGATTTTGATGTTAGCAAATATTACTTGTTTTTTCTACTAACATTTCAGGGCCAAGAGATCAAACGACAAACAGAACCAACTTGAGATTGGGTAGACTATGACTGAGTCAGTTTGTAAATTTTTTTCTTGAGTCCATTGTAATCATTGAGGTGTTCTGATGCTAGGTAACCCTACACACACACACTTGAGAGAATTTTGTGTCTAATATAGGATTTCTATTTTTACTCACATCGTCCCGGATGATATTTATATCCTCCTGGATAATCGGGATAAAAACAGGAACCCTAATGAGGACATCAGTGTTAAGGCAGCCGTCATTAGCTGATCAACCTGGATAATACATGTATCAGCCAGAACAATAGGCTCAAAATAGGAAGAAATAACTGCCATGATCTATTTAGTGTTAGGAAGTTGCTATTTGCATGTTTACATTCTTGCAACTTGTATTCTTTTGATGATTTCAAATATTATTGTTGTACATATATCTCCTAATACTATTTGGAATATTATTTCTTGGTCTAGTGTGTAATAACATTTCAGGAAAATCAACTCTAAGATATTGAAGACTTATAATCAAATTCAACATGTTTTACACACTTAGGAATTTTTTTTATCGTACAAGACGAACTTAGTTCTTACGGGACGATCATGTAAATTACTCCTAAGCAGAGCAATGGATTGAACAGGTAGAGAGAATTTTTTTCTAAGTCCTAGTCATCCAGGACGAATTTAATGTTCGTCCCGGGACGAACGTCTCTATATTCTCAATATGGCCTGTTCGTCCAGATGAAATTTAATGTTCGTCCCAGGATGATCTTCTCTGTCTTGAGGCTTGCTCCATTCGTGCAGACGAAACTCTATTCATCCCAAGATGAATAGAACCAAAATATGTCAGTTGGTTACATCCTAGAAAATTTTGTAAACCGACTTATGTAATAACCATTTTGTACTGGACGAACTTGGTTTGTACGGGATGAATAGCGTGTACGAAAATATTTCATACCAATATACATAAGGTTCATTTCTGACCATTTAAGTAAAATCGTCCAGGACGATCCACGATCGTACGGGACAATCCAAAGCGTACATAATTGATAACTTGCAGTATTTGTGCGATTTTTCTTATCTTTTGTATAAAAAGTCTAAATTAGACTGCCACCAAATCTTTTTGTCATTTTGATCTTCGTGCTTATTGAGAGAAAAGTCAAGGAGAGAGTGTGAGAGAGTATTCAAATGAGGATTCCTATCACTGGAGCGTGAAGGCTTCATTTGGATTTTAAAGGTAAGAATCTTTACTTGTGAATTGGGATTACTTCACTCTTTTCTTTCTTCCTTTTTGATTTCTTGTAAGAAGATCTGTAAAGGAGATCCGATTTGCTTCCGACACTTGGGGAGTGTGAACAGCCGAAGGGTTCTCTGCCTACACTAGGAGAGTGTGAAAGGACGAAGGGTTCTCTACCCACACTAGGAGAGTGTGAAAGGACGAAGGGTTCTCTGCCCACACTAGGAGAGTGTGAAAGGATGGAGGGTTCTCTTCTTACACTAAAAGAGTGTGAAAGGACAAAGGGTTCTCTGCCCACACTAGGAGAGTGTGAAAGGACGGAAGGTTCTCTGCCAACACTGGGGATTGTGTAAAAGAACGACGGTTCTCTGCCGCACCGGGTAGTGTTGAAAAGAGTGATTTGTAAAGGCTTCTCCACCTTGCTGTGGGTGCAAAAGGAGAGTCACTATTGGTATTAGTGCAATACTCAGAGGGTGCCTCTGGGGAGTGGATGTAGGTCTTGTTTAGACCGAACCACTATAAATCTTGTGTCTTTTACTTTACTGCTTTTTATTTTTCGCATTTTACTTTTGTTTAAAAACTCTGTGGTTGAAAAATGTTTTCTATAAAAACTTAATAAAAATTTTCATTTCGGTTCAACATATTTTTCAAAGAGGATTAATTTTTAAAATACCAATTCACCCCTCCTCTTGGTAGCCTTGGGACATTAACTTGGGTCAAACAACCTATTTACTAGACTCAACAAGTGGTATCAGAGCATTATTTCAAAATCATTTGTTTAAACTACTTTTTGATTAACGTAGATGGCTTTATTCGGAAACCGAAATACACCTGAGGGTTACTCTATTACTAGACCTCCACTATTTGACAATATACCTTTAGATTTTTGAAAAATACGCATGTCTACTTTCTTAGAGTCACTTGATTATCGTATGTGGATCCTAGTCCAGGAAGGTTATACAAAACCAACTAGATTAGTTGATGGAGTTAGGGTAGAAACACCTTTTTCAGATTGGACTATAGAAGAATGTGACTTAGCACAATTAAATGCCAAATGTTTAAATAGTTTCTTTTGTGCTTTAAAATTTGAAGACTACATGAGGGTTTCCACTTACAAAAGTGGAAAGGACATATAGGATAGACTTTGTATAACTTATGAAGGGACTAATGAGGTTAAGCAATCAAGACTCAATATCTTGTTATATGACTATGAGTTGTTTCACGTGAAACTAAATGAATCTATTTCTGACATATACACAGGATTCACACAAATTGTCACTTCTTTGCATGCACTTGGTAGGGAATTAACTAATGCTGAAATGGTTAATAAGATTCTTCGTTGTTTAACTACTGCTTATGATGCTAAAATTACTGTAATTACAGAGTCTAAAGATCTAAACATTTATTCTACTGATAATCTTCTTGGTTCACTCATTGCTTATGAGCAAGGAGTAAGTCAAAGAAAGATTGATGCAGCTGAACCACGAAAGGAGAAGAATATTGTACTAAAAGTGGAAGAGTCAGAGAGTGAACACTCACAACCTGAGGATGAAGATGATATTGCATTAATGACTAGACAATTCAGAAGCTTTTTAAAGAGGAAGCAGAAGAGATGCCAGCAATGGAATAGAGATAAGTTTAACAAAAATGGCAAGGTTTCTAATGAAGTGATTTGTTATGAATGCAGGAAACCTAGTCATATCAAGACTGAATGCCCAAAACTCAAAGCCACTCCTAGCAAGGAGAAGGTAGAGGAGAAATCAATTTTAAAGAAGGGCAAGAAGAAGTTTCAAAGAGCTTTCTGGGCGGACTCAGCTTCAGACTCATCTGAGACTGAAAAAGAAGAAGAAGTCACCAATCTTTGCTTGATGGCAGATAATGTTGATCAATCAAATCAAGAAGAGGGTTGCTCTCATACAAGACCTCGTGAGAGCACATGGTACTTGGACAGCGGATGTTCAAACCATATGACTAGAGATACTGCTCAATTCATAATGCTGGAAGCCAGGAGTGGAGGCAAGGTTACACTTGGAGATAATACCACAAAGAAAGTGGTTGGATCAGGTATGATTGGAAATTTAAAAAACTTTTTCATAGACAATGTGTTATTAGTTGAAGGCTTAAAACATAATTTGTTAAGCATAAGTCAGCTATGTGATAAGGGCTATAATATAAAATTTTTACCTACTAGCTGCATATTAAGCCTAAATGGGAAAGAAGTTTTAAATGGGAAAAGGGTAAACAATGTTTACATGCTAGATTTAAATTGTATTCAATCTCCTATTGCTTTTTGTTTGAAAACTGTTTATGATGAATCATGGCTTTGGTATAGGAGATTTTGTCATTCTAGTATGAAAAACCTTAGGAGTATTACCCAAAAGAACTTAGTGAGAGGTATAACAAAACTAGACTTTACTAAGGACCACCTTTGTGATTCATGTCAATTAGGAAAATAAGTGAAGTCCTCTTTTAAGTCCAATAAAGATCTTAGGACTAGTAAACCATTAAAAATTCTTCACATGGATCTTTTTGGACCAGTAGGAACTGTAAGTCTACGAGGGAAAGTATACGGATTTGTTATATTAGATGATTTCTTAAGATTCACTTGGGTTAGATTTCTATTTCATAAGAGTGAATCATTTGAGGAATTTAGAAATTTTTCAACTTGAATTCAAAGAAAATTATGGTGTGAAATCATTTCTATACAAAGTGATCATGGAGAAGAATTTAAAAATGAAAGATTTGAAATTTTTTATAAAGAAAAAGGGATTGATCACAATTTTTCTGCATCTAGAACTCCTCAACAAAATGGAGTAGTCGAAAGGAAAAACAGAACATTAATAGAAGCCGCCCGAGCAATGTTAGCAGAATACTCACTTCCTAGATATTTTTGGGCTGACATGGTTAGCACTGCATGTTATGTTCTGAATAGGGTGAATGTGAGATCAAATTTAAATAAAACACCATATGAGTTGCTAAAAGGTAGAATATCAAATTTGTCTCATTTGCATGTTTTTGGTTGCATGGTGTTCATTCATAATAATGGAAAATCTGCCTTAGGAAAATTTGATCCAAAATCAGATGAAGGAATTTTTGTTGGATATTCAAGTGTTGGAAAATTGTATAGGGTATTCAACAAAAGAACTTTGGTCATTGAAGAAACCACACATGTTATATTTGATGAATCTGGAAATTTGGAAGAGCCAAATGTTGTTGAAGATGAGATTGAGGAAAACTCCCAAAAGATTGATAAAATAAATTTGGAAGAAAATGTGGAAGAGAATTTGGAAACAGAAAACACTTTGCCTAGAGATTTCAGATTTTCTAAAAACTACCCAAGGGAATTGATTATAGGTGAATCTAGTGAGGGTGTTAGAACTAGGCATGGATTAAACAAGGAAGTCAATCATTCAGCCTTTATTTCAACCATAGAACCCACTAATGTTGATCAAGCACTTTCTGATGAATTTTGGAAATTGGCCATGCAAGAAAAGTTGAATCAATTTGTAAGAAATAAAGTTTGGGATTTAACTTCAAGGCCAAAAGATCAAAGTGTTGTTGGAACCAAGTGGGTGTTCAAAAATAAAATGAATGACTCAGGAGTAGTCATTAGAAATAAGAGTAGATTAGTTGCTAAGGGGTATAATCAAATTGAAGGAATTGATTTTGAGGAGACCTTTGCCCCTGTAGCAAGACTTAAAGATATTAGGATTTTACTTGCCTTTGCCTGTTTTAAAGGATTTAAATTATTTCAAATGGATGTCAAAAGTGTCTTTTTAAATGGGGTAATTGAAGAAAATGTTTTGTAGAACAACCTCCAGGTTTTGAAAATTCTAAATACCGAAATCATGTTTTCAAGTTAAAAAAGGCATTATATGGATTGAAACAGGCACCCAGGGCTTGGTATGAGAGGTTGAGCACCTTCCTACTTGAAAGATCTTTTGAAAAAGGAAGTGTGGATACAACTATTTTTTTAAAGAAATGTGGAAAGAATATACTCATTGTTTAAATTTATGTGAATGATATCATTTTTGGATCTTCAAATAAAAATCTTTGTGATGATTTTTCTAAAACAATGAGTAGTGAATTTGAAATGAGTCTAATGGGAGATTTTAATTACTTTCTAGGTTTTAGCATTAAGCAACTTGAGGAAGGTACATTTCTTAGTCAAACTAAATATGTTAAGGACATCCTCAAAAAATATGAAATAGACAATGCTAAACCTGTTAGTACACCAATGAGTTCCTCAGTTCAGTTGGATAAGGACCTTAAGGGAAAATCTGTTGATCAAAAGAAATATAGAGGGATTATTGGATCTTTACTTTACTTGACTGCTAGCCGACCATATATTAGGTTTAATGTTTTCTTATGTGCTAGATTTCAATCAGATCCAAAAGAATCACATTTGACAGCAGTGAAAAGGATTTTAAGATATTTACTATGAACTCAGAACTTAGGAATTTGGTATCCTAAGTTTAGCTCTTCATTTGAAATTATTGGTTATTCAGATTCTGACTTTGCAGGCTGTAGAGTGGATAGGAAAAGCACTTCTAGAATATGTCAATTCATTGGAAATTCACTAGTCTCATGGTCTAGTAGAAAATAAAATTCATTGGCCCTATCTACTACAGAAGCAGAATACATTGCATTAGGAAGTTGTGTGGCACAAGTACTTTGGTTAAAATAATAGTTGATTGATTTAGGATTAACTATAGGTACTATTCCAATTTATTGTGATAATACTAGTGCTATTTGCATTTCCAAAAATTCTATTCAACATTCTAGAACCAAACACATTGACATAAGGCATCATTTCATAAGGGATCATGTATCCAAGGAAGAAATTGAACTTACTAATGTTTCAACTGAAAATCAACTTGCAGACATTTTTACAAAACCTTTAGCCTTTGATACTTTCAGTAAATTAAGAACAAGGCTTGGTGTAATTGATTTAAATGCTTAAGTAAAAATGTTTTATTTTGCAACATTGATGTTTCTATTTTCGTAATTTATTTTATTATTATTATTTTGTTTTTGTGATTTCTTATTTGTTTTGAGTGCTTTTTATTTTAGAGTCTGTGTATTTGTCATTATCTATTGTGTTTTGTGTGTTTTATTTGATTTTCTTTAATAAAAATTCAAAAATCCAAAAATTTGTGGTAATCGTCCGGGACAAAAAATTTTTATATGAGACGATGTGTGTAAAATTCAGATTGCGCAGAGTTCTAACCGTCTAAAGAGCAGTTTTTTTTAATGACGTTCGTCTGTACGATCTACAAGATCGTCCAGGATGAAATTTTCTTTTTTCTCAAACGACGGGACGATTGATTTCAGCAGTTGAACGGATAAGGCAGTTTAAATTATGAACTTCGTCCGTACGAACCTTTAGTTCGTCCAGACGAACAGATGTCGGTTCATAGCGGGGGACGGTTTCAACTACTATTAAAATGAGTTAACTTTTGATCGTCTGTACAAACCCGTGTTCGTCTGTACGATCCTTTTGGTCAAAATTTTGTACGAAAGGAGGCTTCGTAACTTGTGTAATTACGAAAAGCCATTATTATTTTAACTCACTCGATCGTCCATACGAAATGTTTTCGTACTGGGATGAATCTAATTCGTACAGGACAAATAAAATTTTGTCCGGTACGAACGGTCGTAATTCTTCTAATTAACAGCATTTTTTTTACTGATCAGCCACTCTCACATATCAATTTCAAATATTTCTTCCTTTCAAATCATTCAATGGCTAGTTCAAGCAAACGTCAAAAGATTTTGGCTAAGGGCCCTCCTAGGAACACTTCAGAAAATTTTTTATCTAAAGCAAATGAAGAGTCTTTTCCTAGATTTGCCTCCGCTAAAGTTACTCCTTCTAGAGTCCTTCAGGAACACTTGATCTTTAAGGTAATGCCCCTTTTTGCTTCAACTCAATTGGGATTGATTCTCACCTTAGTCCATCTCTACAATAAGGAAACCTTCCAGTATTCCCTCGCAAACATGTCGTTTAATTCTGACCATTCTGTTATCAGTTCCTTCGTGTTCAAAAAGAAAATAGAAATCATCAAAGCTGACTTTGGTATTTTCTTAAATTTAAGGACTGAAGGGATTAGAGCACACACTTTTACCACCATAAGCTTTGACTGGATTGAAGTTAACAATGTTCTTAGAGGAATTAAAGTTAAGGACCATTTGCCAAAAGTAGCCACTTTAAATCTCAATGCCCGAATCATTCAGCATGTTCTTAGATCTTCTATTATACCTAAAGTTGATGATAAAGTCAACATAACTCCACTTCTCTCTACAGTCACCTACCTGATAATGACTAGGCAACCCGTAGATGAGGCCCAACTCATAATCGATTATATTTATGGTCTCTTTGAAATTGGTCATACATACCATAAAAGGAAAAAGAACATTGCCTTAGGCCATCTGATTGCCTACATTTTAGAGAAGAAGTATGATTTAATACACCTAGTTGAAGACTTTGAAGAAACTCTTTACTACAACGACGGTTCATTTAGGGCAATCTTCAACAAGGATGACACAAGTAAACCTCATGTAGTATTGAGTGAAACAGAAGAAGAGGGTGAACCATCACATGCTGCTGAACCAAATTATCGGGATTTGGTTAAAAAGATTTAATAACTTAGAGGCTCACTTTGATCAAAGATTTGATCAAATAGAAACTCATCTACAGCAGTAAGACCTTCAGTACAATCAAGACATAGGATTCATGCGTGAACAGATTAATTCCATAAATTCCAATATGTTTGTGATGAGCAGTTATTTCAACTTTTTCAATGCTGCACCTCCTCCTCCTCCAGATCAGGGTCCTTCAGAGTGATTGTAGTATTTGTTTTAGTATCTCTTATTTTGTTGATGTGATTGTTATGTGTTTTAGTTTATTGTCTCTTTCCTAAGTATCATGTATTTGTTATGTGTTTTAATTTTTTTTTTATTTTATTGATATCATGTACCTTAGATTATAAAATCTTCAATTGATATCAATAAAAATTGCAATATTTTGTTGTCAAATGTTTTGTGAAATGAATTTAGACTTATGACTTTCAATTTTGTTTTAATCTTATTAGTGCCTGATTTAAATTGTAAATTAAAATTAATTTCATTAGGAAATATGTTTATTATATAATTAAGAAATGCTTATAACTTGATATTACTAGAATCTTCAATTCCATGTCCCTTATTTAGACTACAATAGTACTAATATTATTATTACATTTTAGATGTTTTCTTATTTTGTATTTCTCTTTTCAAATAGTATTTATGCACTTAGAAAAATTTGAAATCTTAGATTATTGACTTTGGAAAGAATTTAATTACTCTTGAAAAGTGTACAAATGTACAAAAATCAAAAGAGCTATGCAAAAAATTTGCAATGATAAAAACAGGCATAAAATTAGCCCACAGTAAACAAGTACACTAAAATGTGCCAAAGAAAAATAAATATGAACAAGATGCGCAAAGCGCCACTTGTGGTAATTCTTTCTTTCCAAACTCTTTCAATCTCCTAATTCAAATTGATCTTATGTTCATTTATACTTGATATTGAAATCTGAAATATAAAATTTTTTATTCATCCCTTGTGCAATGATTTTCTTTATCTTAATGTCTAAACTGACACATGCCTTTGATAAATTCTTTTTATTGTCTATGTTATAACCCTTCTTGAATTATATGATTCTCTATAATTTCTCTAATGATTTGAATTAATTTGCATATCTTATTTCAATCACTTTCAAGATTAAATTATAAACTGAATTTCATACTTCTACCTACATTTCTTTCTTTTCTTCTTCACTTTTTGATGTTGTCAAAAAGGGGGAGAAATTTTTTGTGGTGTTTTGGCATATTTTTTATTTTTTATTTTATCGTTTGTTTTTGTAAGTGTGTTTGATTGTTTTTATTTTATCTTTTGTATTGTTTTATAGTGTATAAAAATTTGAAAAACAATTTTTTTTCTTGAATTCAAATGCCTCCTTATTTTCATGAGTTCATCATTTCAGGAGGAGTTTAGGAGTTTCTTAGAATTTCAAATTATACAAACAATAATTATTTTGCCATCATCAAAAAGGGGGAGATTGTTAGGAAAGTTTCGATTTGCATGTTTACATTCTTGCAACTTGTATTATTTTGATGATTTCAAATATTATTGTTGTACATATATCTCCTAACACTATTTGGAACATTATTTCTTGGTCTAGTGTGTACTAACATTTCAGAAAAATCAACTCCAAGATATTGAAGACTTATAAACAAATTCAACATGTTTTACACACTTAGGATTTTTTTTATCGTACAAGACGAACTTAGTTCGTACAGGACGATCATGAAAATTACTCCTAAGAGGAACAATGGATCGAACAGGCGGATAGAAATTTTTTCTAAGTCCTAATCATCTAGGACGAATTTAATGTTCATCCCGGAACGAACGTCTCTGTATTCTCAATATGGCCTGTTCGTCTAGACGAAATTTAATGTTCATCCCAGAACGATCTTCTCTGTCTTGAGGCTCGCTCCATTCATCCAGACAAACTTTAATGTTCATCCCAGGACGATCTTCTCTGCCTTGAGGGTCACTCCATTCATCCAGACAAAATTTAATGTTCGTCCCAGGATGATCTTCTCTGTCTTGAGGATCGTTCCATTTGTCCAAACG